>RJVU01035392.1:2357315-2461147 GCA_003731715.1 Anabarilius grahami
TCCATGGATTGGACTTGTTTGTTCAGCACATCCCACAGATGCTCGATTGTATTGAGATCTGGGGAATTTGGAGGCCAAGTCAACACCTCAAACTTATTGTTGTGCTCCTCAAACCATTCCTGAACCATTTCTGCTTTGTGTCAGGGTGCATTATCCTGCTGAAAGACCAGGGAATACTGTTTTCATGAAAGGGTGTACATGGTCTGCAACAATGCTTAGGTAGGTGGTACGTGTCAAAGTAACATCCACATGGATGGCAAGACACAAGGTTTCCCAGCAGAACATTGCCCAAAGCATCACACTGCCTACGCTGGCTTGCCTTCTTTCCATAGTGCATCCTGGTGCCATGTGTTCATCAGGTAAGCGACGCAAACGCACCGGGCCATCCACGTGATGTAAAAGAAAATGTGATTCATCAGACCAAGCCACCTTCTTCCATTGCTCCGTGGTCCAGTTCTGATGCTCACGTGCCCACTGTTGGCACTTTCGGCGATGGACAGGGGTCAGCATGGGCACCCTGACTGGTCTGCGGCTATGCAGCCCCATACGCAACAAACTGATGCACTGTGTATTCTGACACCTTTCTATCAGAACCAGCATTAACTTCTTGAGCAATTTGAGCTGCAGTAGCTCGTATGTTGGATCGGACCACACGGGTCAGCCTTCGCTCCCCACATTGGCCGCCCATGACCCTGTCGCCAGTTCACCACTGTTCCTTCCTTGGACCACTTGTGATAGATACTGACCACTGCAGACCGGGAACACCCCACAAGAGCTACAGTTTTGGAGATGCTCTGACCCAGTCGTCTAACCATCACAATTTGGCCCTTGTCAAACTCGCCCAAATCCTTACGCTTCGCCAATTTTCCTGCTTCTAACACATCAACTTTGAGGACAAAATGTTCACTTGCTGGCAAAAATACCCCACCCACTAACAGGTGCCGTGATGAAGAGATAATCAGTGTTATTCACTTCACCTGTCAGTGGTCATAATGTTATGCCTGATTGATGTATATACTGTATTATATAATTTGTTTTAAAAATAAAACATTAATTCTTGATTCTAAAACTATTGTGGTTTATGATTCGAAAATAAACGTAAAGACTGATAAAACTAATGATTAAATAATGACACATGACATATTGTATGTTATGGACTTAGGTTCTTACAAACTTTACAAAGGCAGTTGAATGCAAGCAAAATCCAAAATAAAATGAGTTTCTTGGAGCAGTATTACATGATAAAATCATGCTCTTTTCTTTGCCTTTGATAAAAACCAAAAAATAATATTGTTTGCTCCATTAGTGCCAATCTTTGAACTGATTTGACAAATGGAAGTCATATTCATCATGTAAGTTATAAACCAGTGTACAAAGTAATCAGATGGGATTGCTGGAAGATTTTCCCCAGAGTGAGATTGTGCCCCTAGTGGAAGAACACTGACTACTGCACTTGCCCTGTTTGTATGGAAATCTAACAAAATATGGAACATTTCTAACAATGTGCAACCATGTCTTCTGCCCTGTATACAGCTCACACACAGAGAAGCGCCTAAGTCCCTCGCTCCATCAGTACGGCGGGTTTTTTCCCGAAGCATGACGAGCTCAAAGTGTGCTGCAATGCTGATGGCTGTTAAATGTGTGCCATTGAACTTGGGTTGTCCTCGGGCCAAGCCCTGGGCTGCGTTGATGACATTCTGCTGGGTAATTGCGAACACGACCATCACAAGGATATGTCTGCAGCGGAGATGATTATAGCAGCTACGCTGATGATGTCCTGAGTACTCCCCTCAACCAGTGGGAAGTAGGTCGCTATGGCAATCTCTGAACATTTGGTCTCTATGGCAATGTTAGGACTCTAGGGAGTCGGGCTAGAGCCTGGAAAAGTGCCTTTGTTAGACACGTTCACTTGGGGAACAACATTAGAGGTGTTTGATCACTGCGAGTTTATAATGTATTCCAGTTGATTATGTTTCCAAGTCCCCTCAGTACTTAACCTGTGAATGTATCTGCTCTTAATTAGCATGTGGCATTCCTGATGACAGCGGGCCTCTGTTTGTGCTTTGATACGACAGACGGGATGACACCAAAGTCAAGACCCCCCCTTCCCTTGCTGTAGAATGCTAATCCGTGAGATTTGCTATATTTTCTTTTAATTGGCATCATTAGCAAAATAGTCGACCTGACATACAGATGGAAATCATGAACGGTAATGCCAAAATCATNATGGTAAAAAAAAAAAAAAAAAAAGGAGAACACACAGACCTTCAATTAGCTAAACAGCCATTTAAGAATAAAGAGAATCAAAGCTGGTCAGCTTCTGCCCTGATCCCCAGCCTCACATTACACCACGGTTATTAACCCTTATGGCCACTTGCAGACAGACAATATCAGTTGGTTAAAGGTCTAATGGCTTTGTTTAATAATACAGCACACTGTGGACTGAAAATTAAAGAACCTAAAATTTCGCCTTTAGAGGATGCTATGGCGATATCGGAGTTATGATTTGGATCTAATTTCACACTGTTACTTGTTATATTCCATATATTCTTTATTTCCAGAAAAATATCTTTACATTTGAGAAAATTAAATTACATTTAGTAAGATAAAATACTTTTTTCAGAATATACAGTATAAACTCATGAGTTTATGCAACTTATCCCACTTGCATTTTTTTTTTAAGCACAAAATTACATTTTCGTACTATATACACACAAAATCACAACCTCATAAAATAGTTAGATTTTTCTGTAAGATCAGGTTAGATTTATAAAGAAATAATTTACCAGTGGGATTATTTAAAAAAAAGAACTTAATATTCAAGAATTTATTAAATTAATAATTAACATTCAGATTAATAATTAACGTAATAAACATTCAAAATTGTTTTCTTTGAAACCAAGTGTTACTACTTTACGCAATTTTGTTTCTCAGGTAAAATGATTTAGTGTTAAGGATATTTTTGCTGGAAAACAAGACAAAAATATGATTTTGCACATGAATGATACACTCTAAAAAATGCTGGGTTAAAAACAACCCAAGTTGGGTTGAAAATGGACAAACCCAGCGATTGGGTTGTTTTAACCCAGCGACTGGGTTAAATGTTTGCCCAACCTGCTGGGTAGTTTTATTTAACCCAAATATTGTTTAAAAATTACTGTATTTCTTGCTTAAAATGAACCCAAAATATGTTGGAAATTAACATTTATTAATATGTTTAATAAACAAACATTTATTAATACTTTTTTTGAATAATATTTAAACAATAAACATTTATTAAATTGCTTATTAATAAATGCTCATCTTTTTGATTATTATTGTTGCCTCTAGTAATTATGAGTCTGATTTTTAATTTCCAACCTATTTTGGGTTCATTTTAAGCCAGACATATAGTAATTTGTAAACAATTGTTGGGTTAAAACTACCCAGCAGGTTGGGCAAACATTTAACCCAACTGCTGGGTTAAAACAACTCATTCGCTGGGTTTGTCCATTTTCAACCCAACTTGGGTTGGTTTTAACCCAGCATTTTTTAGAGTGTAGGGAAAGGGCTCTTCTGATGATCTAGGGATCATCATAGAGACTTGAGGTTGGGCTCTTCTGTCTGAGGGCCTAGCAACACCCTAGTAACCATTCACCAACACCTAAACAACTGCATAGAAATACCCTATAATCACCCAGAACACATTAGCAATGCCATTGGGATAACAGGCCAACTTCAACATCATGGCTAGCACTACTCGCATTTGCCAATACAAAAATCTGGTATTATCAGAATGATCTCAAAGTCCTCAAAATAAAACTCAAAATAACTGCAAAATTAGGCCACAGCAAAAACCAACAGACGTTTACCAACAGCACTGTCATCACAGTTACCCACAGAGTTGGATGATCTAGGGAAACAGCTGATGTTCTCCTCGGCAGCATAATACAATGATGATAGCTGCAGTGATTTATAGAGGGCTAATAACCTCCATCTCAGAGGAGCATACACTGAGATCTGTCTGATATATGAGACTCCGGTGCTAAGGAGAACGTAGGAAGGCAGCATCAAGCCATTGCATGCAATTAGGGTCAACCGCCAGCTTCCTCTTTCAAAATCAAACCCGTTTAACCCCTTAAATAACAGCGTCTATCAACTGCGATGGAGTTACACATGATGACTCAACAATCTGCACTGTGTTCTTTTCAATCCTTTATCATCTTAGAGTGGTTAGTTACTGATTGACTATGACATGTGGGTCATACGCTGTCAGAGTCTATGCATATTGATGCTATGGACTGTTACGGTTGAGGTCCCAACAGAAAAAAAGGAGGGAAAACGAAAGAGAAAGACAAGCCCAGGGACAGAGTAACTGGCCCGCAAGGTGGGACGACAAGAAGCACAATGTCTCTGGATCCTTTTCTGACGATCATTAATGCTAAGCGCCTGTCAGGCCCTTCTGGCAAGGTTAGGGGAAGGCAGGTGCTTTAAAATCTATCCCCCCGCACTTTTACAAGTAACGTTTAGAAAGCTGCCGAGTCAATAACCTGGGGATTTAGAAAAAAGAAGTTGAGAAGCCAGCATTTTAAAAGGTCAATGGAGTAGTATTTAATGATTTCCTTATTAGTGTTATTTTTGTGGGCTTCCCATTTGGTATGCTGACTATGTTACACGTACAGTAACGTATGACTCTGACAGCCAATGTCAAGCATAATGATAAGCTATGCTGCTCTTTATAAGCTGAAGTACTGCAGACTGTTCAACTTTAATAGCAGAGAATGTAAGAGAACATTATTTTAGAATTTTTTGTGTATTTAGAAGATTTCTGGGTTACACTTTATTACACACTTACTTTAGACATTCTAATAACTAACTCACAATCTCATAATTAGTAGAGTGTATTAGACTATAGAAAAAGTTGACGTGTGTTAGCAGATAGGCGTATTAAGCAGACTACTAATACTCTGATGAGAGGTAGTCATCATTAGGGCTTTTCACACTTGAAATTGTTAACCCTGGGTCATAAACCTCTGGTGAACAGAATCCTGGGTTATCTTTATTCACATTTCACACTGCTCCATACCCGGGGTTGGCAGTTAATCCTGGGTATTCATAAGCTACTGTTTCACACTGGGTCCCACAATAAAAAAATCACATTCCGGGGGCTAAAATCCGCATTTTTGGTGGGGCTCCCCTGATAAAATACGCATTCAAGGGCTAAATATCACATTATTTGGGGCCGATTCAACCGGCGGAAATGAAAAAAACCTGCGGCAACAGTGTAAAAGTAGCCCAATTCCGCGGGAAAACCACAGACTTGGCAACACTGCTGACTGACTGGACAAACCCAGCACGTGACCTGTTTATATAACGGCTCTAGCATTGCACGTCCTCATTTTAGGCTACACATTGCTGACTGTAATATCAAGTGTTTTTCTGAGTGAACTTTTCGAACAATAAAGGTAAGAATCATGACAGTCTCCTCTTCACTCCAAGTGTCGCGTTTTCCATCACCGTTTGACATTTTTACTATCATATGCAGAAATTACTGTTTATAAATTGCGCGGTGTTTCCGTGACGGCCCAAAGCGCGTGAATATAAGGCACGCGATTGGTTGTCGGTTGCTAAGCATCTAGTTGTAACTTTTTAACACCACATCGTTTCACACTGTACAAGTTTGGCGCTGGGTAAAAAGCGGTGCTAACCCCGCATCTAAATTACAAGTGTGAAACGCTCCTTTACCTGGGGTTAAAAACGGTGTTTAGAACAACAATAACCTGGGGTTAAGCGCAGTGTGAAAAGCCCTTGTGAAACGTTCCTATTGTAAAAAAATAATAATAATAATAATTAAAATACATCTATTTCATACTAAGTGTAGTACATATCCATTAACAATAAAACAAAAGCTAATTCAAAATATTGATAAATACTTTAATAGTATATAAAAAAAATAAAAAATACTAAAATAACAATAGACTGGTTGCTTGTGTTTAGGTGACCTCAGCATAGCTTCTTGTATGAAAGAAAAATCACAAACAAGCTCTCTTTAACATCTTGACTCTTTCTACAGTGCGATTAAATGGAGCTTACTATAAATCGTCTTGGGTTACGAGTGTAACCCTTGTTCCCTGAGTAAGGGAACGAGACGCTACGTCAGTGACGTCACTGACGTAGCATCTATAGTTCCCACGAAAGGGAACTCCCCTTTCAGATGTTTCTCCTACAAAAAGACCTCAGTAATCTCATGTATGTCTCCTTTAGAGTTTCAAAAGTGATCTCAACAATGTCTCTCATATTCAGATCTGCCAAAGTTTCTCATCTAGTTCTTCCAAATCAAATGATCTAAGCTGCATAAATAATACAGCTCTGTGCAGAAACATCAGCAACACCTAAATGAGACCTATAACTAAGAACTTCAAGTCTACTGAGCATGGGAAAATATATATAAAAATCCTCAGCTTGAAATGAAACAAAATAGATACATACAGAGCCAGTAACATATTCTCCTGAAAGCTCGTGCTGTTCGTAATTATGTAACCTCCCAGTTGATTCCGATCCGCATCAATGATTTAACTAATTCATTTTATCTGTTAATATTTATGCATTAATAGATAATGATTCATTAATGAAATGTCAGAACTGAAAGCTTGAACATTTTGACAGCACCTTTTTGAAAATTCAGACAGTACGAGGATAGGTTTCAGAGGAACAAGCTGCATAAAAATTTTGTAATTAAAAAAATGTTCTATCCGTCACCACTGTCTTGGTGCTCTGACAAATTTTTGCATTGCGTTATTGCATTCCTTTACCTTGCAATGGCTATGGCGTCCTTAAAAATGACTGCAGATGTGAGGCATGCATATAGCATTTATCTTCATGATGTTTGTGATGTATGGACACTGAGATAGCTCACACTGTCATACGGGATCTGCATCTTGGGACATTTGGATTGTCATTCTGTTGCTCAAGATGCAGACCATGTGTGCTGGATAATGTATGTTCTCTGTCTTTTGAGGAAATATGACTCTTGCTCAAAGTTCAGCATTCAAGATGTACACCAGAGGTGTTCATATTTCTTAGTTTGACCCTTGATCCATGCTCAGTTATGGCTGCCAAAAACATTTCTTTTCCTCTGACAGTGAGGACGGGTAAAACAAATCTGTACCGTTTTGTGAAAAGTAAGAGAAGCTCTGTTGGTTGGCTCTTTTGAATACTTTTAAAATACTTTAGGGTATTTTGCACAAGTATAGCAATGCTCTAAGGGAAATAATTGGATTGCTTCGGAGCGCAGGTATATAGAAATTAAGCGTTTGCATGGGACCCTTCCTTCCATGCTCATTAACAAGCTGACCTGACCCTCCAAAGTCAGGGGGATAGAAAAAAAACCCCACCAAATCATTAAATACCAAGATGGCTGGCATTAGCAAAATCATCTATGTATGTGTGTGTGTTGCAGGTATTTTTATTTTTTATTTTTTCAGCTGAGTTTGCAGATATAAAGTCCTTCAGGCTACCTCGGGGTACAGCAGAAAAGTATGTGGATGCTTCAGCCACACTTAAAAATGAATGAATGTCATATAGTGTATAACAAAATGCCAGATTATTTTTTAAAGAAACACAGCACAAGCAAATTTGTGCAGTTTGTTAAATAAAATAAAATATAAAACATAAATGATATGTTTATGATTCAAAAGTATTTAAACCTTTATCACTTGAGGAGAACTGACTCTTGACACCATTTGGAATATATATTTTTTTTGTTTTGAAAAATGGCTCAAAAAAAAAGGGGAAGTATAAATATTAGATGAACGGAAACTTAAAATCTAGTACTGAGAAAAGCCTGTGAAGCATTGATTTGCAGATGCCACGGTTTAATATTTTTTAATATGAACTAAATTGATTCTGTTGAAAAAAAAAAACCATTGAAGACGAGCGTTGTTCGATGACAGCTAACTGTAGAAACGTCTAAATCGTTCTTTAATCACTGCTCAGTTTGAGTGATTACGCCTTATTAAATGTGACGCATATACATACACACTACATTATATCCTTTTGAGTGACGCTCCGCCTCTGTCGTACAAACGTTCGCGCTCGAGACTAGACGGGTGAGAGCTACAGTCATGCCATAGAGAGAGGGTGGCGGGCGGCACGTATGGGAACAAACGTGTGCGTAGGGGGGTCTGACAGTGAGGAAGAGTGTAGTCATTTATAGTGTAGCGGCCACGTTCGCCTCCTCCACTGCCGAGCAGAGCCAAACAGCACTGAGCCTGCTGTAGCCTTGAGGGAGAGCACAGACAAGGACAGAACTGCTGCTGTCGCTGATGCATTAGTGGAGGAGATACATCTTGTTGCGCAGCATGGTAAATGACAAAATGATATCTCATCAGAGAGACAATCCGTGTGTGACTGTGTGTGTGTGCGAGAAAGAGGGAAAAAAGAACAGAAAGTCAGTTTGTTGATGAGAAGCCAGTCTCATTATACTTTCATCATGTTTCACGGAATCACAGCTGGATGTTTTTGTCAGGCTGAAAGATATGGCAGATTTTTTTCTATATGTTTTGGTCATAGTCAAAAGTTTGATTCATCAAAAGTATGATAGCAAAGACTGGGGAGTGTTGTAACACATTTTGTTTAAAAGTCTGTAAAACGTTCTCTAAAAGAGTTCTCTAAAAGGTCTCAAATCCTATAAACTAAAGTATTACTTATCCCTAAACTGTGTAAATCAATGTCATTTCATACTGGTATTTTGGCTCATAATTTCACTACTGAAGTGTAAGAGGCACTTGAAAGTCAACATGAAATAATACTTTAGGGACGTCTACTTTGACCCACCCTCAAAAACTGTAGTTGTAGCTGAGGCCTGGAAGAGTTTGGTTCGTGTTGTCGACATGTCGATAAGATGCCGTATTCAGAGCTGCCAATCCACTTTGCATGCTGGAATTGGTACGTAGATATAGATATCACTGTGTATCAAGTGCTGAAGAAGACTCCAGAGCTGAAATTACAACCCGATCTCACAGCAGCGTATTTCACGAGGTGGCTAATTCGTATTAACTCACTTGTATGAATTTGTACGTTTTTTGCTAAATTGTACGTATGTTGCAAATTGCCAAATTCATATGAATTCGTACAAACGACCTACCCCTAACCCCGCCCATAAACCTACCCTTCACTGTGGTTTAGACAAATCGTATGAATTCGTACGAAATCATTTGTACGAATTCATGCGTTTTTTTTGCTAAATTGTATGTATTTTACAAGTTGCCAAATTCGTATAAATTCGTACGTACGAACGACCTACCCCTAACTCCGACCATAAACCTACCCATCACTGGGGTTTAGACAAATCAAATGAATTCGTATACGCGTGAGGTCGTACGAATTTGCCACCTCGTAAAATATTTACAACTTGGTTGTGAGATAGCATTGGAAATTCAGATATAGTAACAGGCATTTCATTTTCCGACACACGCTGTAAGCTTTAGACCAATTACAACAGACTGGGCCATCTGACCAATCAGAGCAGAGTAGGCTCTCGGAAAGGAGGGGTTTAGAGGGGTTTTGAATAAATGAGGTTATGTGCACTGTATATAATGAGAAAATTTGTGTTTTTTGAGCTTGGATGCATGTAAACCTGTTGTAGGAGACTCCCAAAAGAAAATTAGGAACTTTTAAAATAACATAATAGGGGAACTTCAAGAGTCAACATAAAAATTCATACACACACAAATCTTTGTAAAATTCCATCAAAATGTAACGACTAGCTTGACATCATCAAGCCATACATCCACTTGTCACATAGAGTCCACCTTTCCCAATCCAGTCTATTCCCAATGAATAAAGTGCCACCCCACATTGTTAATTGCTTAAAATGCTGCTTTACTCTTAAATACACGTTGTAGAAAATTGAGAATTCACAGTACAGTAGCTTCTAAAATAAAAACATGTTGACTTTAAAGGCCTAAGAGCTCATACATACTGCAGACTCACAGGAACAGCAAAGATTGTGAGGTCTCAGCTTGAAAGAATGACATTCTGGATTTTGACTGCATGAGATTATGATGGCCATCAACCAAACACTCAAGGGCAGCAAGAAACTTTAGAGAACGCTGATATGAAAAGTGTGAAGAGGCTTGAGAAGTGAATGTAATTTTCCAACTACTTGGCTTGGTAGACAAGAACCTACTTCAGCTGTGTATACCTGACAGAAGTGGCTCATTCAAAAGCTTTAATTCAGTTTGGAGAGGTTTGCAGGTCAAAGGACTAAATGCTTTGTTTTTTTCGCACTTGCCTAGAGGACAGCTGATTTCAAATGTTGAGCAGAAAATAAGCCCAAACTTGGGGTCACGTTTCAATATTTGGACAAAATTATAAATATCATGGGTGCAAATAAATGCAACGATTTAAGAAAGAATGGTTTTAGTTAATGTTCAATGTACACAATTGTTTTCTGCTTGGTCCAAATCAAATTTTTGTTCACTGTGGCCACACTGAACTCTTTACAAAATAAACTAGTTGACCCCAAACCACAGTACTGTACGTTTGCGCCACACGATCCACAAATGTACAGGAGCACTCATATTTTTGTCCCTGAGCCATTTTGAAGTGCAGTTTCCAGCTCGGAAAACAATTTCCCACCAACCAATGAACCAAACTCTGACATCAAAAACCACTTGTGTCAACACTAGTGTGAAAACGCTACTAGACTTCATATTGAACCACTGGCTCAAAGTTGCAAATAAACACAGATTTTAATTTGGTTTAAAATGTGATACATTCAGCAGTACTTTATATCTGAATGAACTTAAATGCAAGTGAAATTCAGGTCACAGAATCACAGAGTCAAGAGGTGAAGTCAGGGCACACAGGCAGAGACCCAGCCACTGGCACTGAGGAACAACGGCCGGCAGTCTACTGCCAACAAAGTCCAAATAAAGCTTTTAATACGTTCACTATTGATCCTGTGCTGAAATAAACTCAGTGTATTGGCAGGGCTGGAATCCTTCTTTGAAGGAACTCCATAATGCAGCTAGTCAATGATAAGCTGTCTGCAATCAATCCCAAATAACGTCTAGGTTACTAGTGTAACCCCCGTTCCCAGAAGGAGGGAACGAAGACGTTACGTCGATTACTGACGTAATGACGTAATGGGGTCTCGCTTGGGAGCCCAATCACCTCCAAGGGTACAAAACAAGCCAATGGGAATTGGCCTGTGAGATTTACATGCCGAGCCCCTCCCCCGGCATCCGGGTATAAATAGGGCCGGCATACTCACCTTCATTCATATTTTTGCTGAGGAGCNTCAGTAATCGACGTAGCGTCGAGTGACTGACTGAATGGGAACAGTTAATTACAGCTCACATCCACTTTGAGGAAAGACTGGTGGAAATAAGAGAGAGAAAGCTGAAAAGGTGCTGAACAGAGAAATTGAAGAAAAAACATTTTGAAAAGTTGATGAAAAATGCCTTACAAGGCTATACCTCCATTAACCCTGGAGTACTAAACATCTGAACGCTTTAAAAAAGAAAGCACATCTATCAAGCAACCAAGGGCTTTGAGTTTAGTGTATTGTGTATTATTCTATGCTTTATCAGCAATTTGTAATGAGGAATACATATGGAATATAACGTGAAACATTTTAAACCAAAACCAAAATGACTGCTGCTATCGCTTTTATAAAAGCCATGGCCTTCTAGCATTCACATTTAAAAGACATTTCTATAAACGGTATTACATTTCCTGTTATTTTATGTGACTGGTATATACTATACTTAATACATTTTGTCAAACTAGAAAAAAAATAAAAATACAGCAAATAATGAATGTTCAATAAGAGAAGAACTTACCACCTTTTCAAAATGGCTCCTTTGAAGACTCAACAATATCACTTCCTCTTCATCATATCATGTATAGGGGCAGATCAAATAAGTGATGTGATGAGGTTTTACATATAATTAGTTCTGGAATTTATATATTTATAAAACACTTACAACGGTACCGTAATATGGCTAGCAACTGTACATACTGTAAAAAAAGACATCCAAGCTTTGGGAACTTTATATATGTTAGAAATTGCAGCCAGCTGGACTCAAGGAAATGTACTGAGATAAAAATATTCATAAAGTCTTTAGGTAACAAAAGAGGTATTACTCAGAAATGGCTGAGCATCAACTTAATAGCGTGTCAGATGTTTCAATGTTATCATCTGCCCATGATATATACACTTTCAGCTTGAGGGCGCAGAGCAAACTGTCCGTTTCATAGCACAGGCATTTCAGACTCCTCCGCTGATGGCAGCCTAATAGCGTTTATGTTACCAGAAAGTGCAAAGCTCTTCTTTTTCTGGTTACATATCATTAATTTAAAGAGTTTATACAGCTGCATATTTACTGAGGCAAGTAGGGGTAAGTGCCCCACTTAAGGTTCTGCCATATCCCGCTGTGTGGATGTTGAGTGAGTGTGAATGTGACCTGAAGTGCTCTCATACGGCTCCACACCGACTTCCCACCTGCTCTGACAGCCAAACATTAGACATACAGAACTGAGATGTGGTCATTTGTACAATATTTTTGTTTATGTCTTTTGACGAAAATGTCCTCTACGATTAATCAATATAATGTCATGTCACATTCACTTATTTTATCCATTTTAGTCATTTCTGTCAACAAAAGAAAGTGCTCTCAAACTTAGGCTAAACTGTAACAGACTTTAACCAAATTTTTAAACATTTAGAAAAATGTATAAACATTGTGAATGCTACACATTCTGAGCAGCATGCACTGTAACTTAGTTTAAGTTCACCTGTGAATTAATTTCTGTGTTTTTGCAAATGTAAGTGGGAATATCACAGTGGCACTTTGAATGCTTTGTGGCTGAGGTCAAATCAGAGTTAAGGCCCGTTCACATCAAGAATGATATCTATAAGGATAACTATATTAGCAGCACCCACATCAGCAGACAATATTTTTCTGTTAAGCGCACACTGCAATTTAAAGCAGGATTCAGTGTTTTTATCGTTAATCAGATGGAAAAACCCAATTCTTTTTTCTTTTATTTTTTTGGAGTCGACCATGACAGAAAAGCAGACTTTCAACTCTTTCTGTAGGTTTGATTTGGTCGTTTCGTACTGGTTCTTTGGTTCAATAACTTGTCTGGACATGCTCATTTAGTGAGGTGCGTAAAGTGCTGCGATTTATGATGTGCGTCTCACGCCATTAGCCTTGAAACTAAGTTCTACCAGAAAGACTCGGGAGGCAAGATAACGAAACAATATATTTATTACCAATCAGCAAGCAAAATATAACAAGATAAGGTTCTTTGGCGTTGGCCCCGTCCGTAGCCGACCCCCGGTAAGTATGGACAGGGACCTGGTGGTGGTGGGGAGGATGGAGGTGAAGGTTGGCGTCAGCGTCTGTGAACTCAGACATGTGTAAATCTTTTATACTCCAAGTGTTAGATAATCATTGGTAAGATCTGAACTAATAGGTGACGACGTAGCATATGAGTCTTCCTGGCAGAACTTGCGCTAGAGCTTCATTTCAATTCAGTTTGATTCTACAAACCAGCCCGACCAATTACCAGCTTAAAAGAACGATTCGTTCAAGAATCGAACATCATTATTTGCCTGTCAAATGTTTTATGACTATGCCCATTTGCAACAAGGCCATAACCATGTCTTGAACATTGGGGGGTCCAATATTTCATAAAGCATAAAGAAATAGAACAGTGAAGGAAATTCTAAATCTAATAATTATAGTTGGGAAATAATCATTTTGAACTATTTGCAAATAATATTAGCATTAATTTGTATTAAAATATGCAGACATACTTTATTTGTATACCTAATATGTCGAAAACGTAAAACGTTTCTTAACTCTCAGTTAGGAATTACATGAATCACGTAAATGCATATTTTCAATTCAAAACGGCCTTATTTGAGAATAAATTTCGTAAAACAGTTGACATGTATTAAATGTTTCGCTATTTACATCTTACCCCACTCTCTTTCAACGTTAAACTTCAGTAAACCCCGCCTACTTGGATTGGCCATCTTAATAATTTTGTCATTGACGAGCGCTGTTAGACCTCTGAGGCAGACCAGACTAAAAATTTAGCTTTTTGTCATCCTAACAACAAACAGAGCGCTGCATAATGGAGTGCAGCAGAGCAAGAATTTCAAATACTGGGGGGGTGGGGGACAATTTGGCCATTTCTAATTATTGGGGGGGACTTGTCCCCCTCATTGTCGATGGCCCTGATTTGCCATATAATATTTAAAATAGTCTATGCTTGATATTTCATTTTAGAGTAACATTAATACAAAAAAGTAGTGTTGAATATTATGTGTTTGAGCTGATTAACTTGCTGAACTGAGTTAATCAATTCTTTCTTTGTCCAATTAAGGCAAGATGAAAAGGTGAATAAATGTAAAAATTAAGCTTTTTTAAATAGGCCAAGACGAATTTTGTCAGTAATTTAGTTGAAAAAAAAAAAGACCACTTGAAGCCATCTGTCACTGATATACTTCAGTTCATATTCACTTCGAACTAACGAACGAAGTAAGACTAATGTATCGAACCCGGTTTCCCTTCTTTCTTTATTTGCACGTCTCTTTTTCTCTCTCCTGTGATGGCACACTGATAGATTTAGCAAAGATTGCACGGCATTTATTACCACATGTAATTGAACGTGATGATTATCGTTGTTGTGTAATATGATTTTAATGTGGCGTGATGGTTATGTATAAGCCCTAATGACTTGCCTCCAAGGGTTACATCTCACACGAAAAAAAAAAGCGAAAAAAGAAAAAGAATTTGATTTAGATTTCCCTCCATTTTCACTTGACATATAAATAAAGGGGTTTAATTAAAGCTTTCCTTCGGCAGCTTGCTTTCGCAAATAATCGTCCGTTTTATGAGTTTCCTTTTGGAGATGAGGGAAGTGATTGATAGAAGTGTCGTCGTTTCGTATGCATGTGTGTTTGCGACTGTCTGCTGGCACGCCGCAGAGAGAGCGCCGTGGTTATTTGTAAAATATGAGTTATAGCCGAGCAGGTCTGCGCTGAGCCTCTGGTTCAGATGCCTGAATTGCTGTATTTAAATCAGAATGAATCTATATTTTCTGATGCTCAGAGAGGCCATGCCGTACAAGGCCAGAATACTCGTTTTCTCCTCATCACCTTTTGAAAGCACACACTCCTGAATATATTGGTCGACAAATGCCTGGCTTAACATAAACTTGTCCATTAAGGCCACATTTCATGAGCAAACTTCTTCAAAATGGGGCCAAATTGGCTTCAGAGGGACTATAACCTGTTATTATTGTTCAGTGTTATCGACCTTTTTATTTTAGTATGCAGCAGGCCGCAAAGAAGAGGCCAGTCTTTCTAAATGGCCCAGTGAATGGCAGTCCGCTGTAGAAACCCATTATATCGCGGCTGAAGACGGCGACATACACACAAACATGTTACAGCAGAGAGACTAGACAAACAAGCACTCTGAACATCAAAAATGCATGGAAACTTTGCCAGGAAGAGTTGCACAGCCAATGCATATATATATATTCTCTGTCTTTTTTTTTTTATCTCACTTCTTCTCTCTCTCTATCAACACAAAGACACACAAAGTAAAGGGAAAGCCAGAGCTTTCCTTGACATTATTAGTTTTGCATTTGGGCTCAGTGCCCAGAGTAACGCTATGGATTTTCGTCTTACTTTCCTATAATTGGATGAGTTAAATTTCTCCATTCATTACACAAGCAAATGACCTTGTGACCTCTGCTGCTCTCACGTTTTATTAGCACTTTCATCCCCTGTTAATATGGACCTCTTGTCCCCAAAGACCCTGTTCTATACAACACTTATTCCTATTCTTTCTCATTTCCTCCAGTTTCTCTTTTCCTCAATTTTATCTATGTAAAACAATAATTACAGATCTATTTTTTTTTTACAGATGTCATTTATAAGCCATCATGCAAAGAAAATTATAAAACATATATATTGTTATTATAAAAAATGAAACGTTTTTTATTTTTATTATATGTTTATTTTATTATATTTTAATTTCCATATTTTCTTGCACACACTTATCACATATATTATTGCTCATAATTAGAGAAAGTGCATATATGTATTAGCAAGACTCAGATGTGTGATTTACCTACCACACCCACACACACAGAAATAACCTAAACCAAGCATACACACACACATACACTGGGGATATGCACAAAGACATCTTCTACAAAGACTTCCCCACACAAGGAGTGCATGCATATTTTATGAAAAGTCAACAGATTGCCGTGTTTCGAGCCTGATGTCTCTTATTGCTTCTCCGTCCCCCAGCTGTGTCCCAGCAGCCCGTGTTAGATCACTATGTTCACAGACGAGTCGGACACAAAGCCGCACAGAGGGAGTCATCCAGATTGCAGCATTAGAGTGCCTGTAGAGACGAATGAATCAAGCCTCCTTATTATAAGACTGGTCACAATGGGCCATTTTTCATAGAGGATTCACTGTAATCCTAGAGAGGGTCATGGGGTCAGTGCTATGAAAGCTTGCAAGTGTACTGTACATTGGAGATTGTGACCAATTTGAACAAAAGTGTTTCTGTAGCTTACAATGTAAAATCAGTAAGTAGAAGGCTACTCGAGTCTTGATTTTGCCAAGAAAGACATGTTCCTGGATCACATATTTTGTTGATCCTGGAACAACACTCCTGTCTGAAAATGTAGTCCTTTATCCCTAAAATCAGAGGGAAATGACAGGTGAATAACACTGATGTACAAGCACCTAACCCTGGTTTTAAACCTAAACTTGACATAAACTGTAATCTTGTCCATCAAATCTGATTGGTTGATTGGAATGTTGTTCCAGGATCAACAAAGATTCTGATTTGGGAACATGTTGTATTTGGTGAAATCATGTCTTCAGTGTCACATGATCCTTCACAAATCATATGGTGCTCAAGAAACATTTCTTATTATTATCAATGTTGAAATCATTTTGCTACTTAATATTTTTGTGGAAACCACAATACTTTTTTTCAGGATTTAATTGAAGAATAGAAAGTTCAAAAGAATTGTAACAATGTAAATGACTTTACTGCCACTTTTGGTAAATTTAAAGGGTTAGTTCACCCAAAAATGAAAATTCTGTCATTAATTACTCACCCTCATGTCGTTCCACACCAGTAAGGCCTTCGTTCATCTTCAGAACACAAATTAAAGGTGCCCTAGAATATTTTTTTAAAAGATGTAATATAAGTTAGGTGTCCCCTGAATGTGTCTGTGAAGTTTCAGCTCAAAATACCCCATAGATTTTTTTTTATTCATTTTTTTAACTGCCTATTTTGGGGCATTATTATAAATGAGCCGTGTGTGTGGCCCTTTAAATCTCGTGCTCCACGCCCACGGAGCTCGCGCTTGCCTTAAACAACATAAAAAAAGTTCAAACAGCTAATATAACCCTCAAAATGGATCTTTACAAAGTGTTCGTCATGCAGCATGTCTAATCGCGTAAGTACAGTGTTTATTTTGATGTTTACATTGATTCTGAATGAGTTTGAGGCTATGCTCCGTGGCTAACGGCTAATGCTACACTGCTGGAGAGATTTATAAAGAATGTTGTGTTTATGCATTATACAGACTGCAAGTGTTTAAAAATGAAAATAGTGACGGCTCTTGTCTCCGTGAATACAGTAAAAAAACGATGGTAACTTTAACCACATTTAACAGTACATTAACAACATGCTAACGAAACATTTAGAAAGACAATTTACAAATATCACTAAAAATATCATGTCAGTTATTATTGCTCCATCTGCCATTTTTCGCTATTGTTCTTGCTTGCTTACCTAGTCTGTTGATTCAGCTGTGCACATCCAGACGTTCTGCCCTTGTCTAATGCCTTTCATAATGTTGGGAACATGGGCTGGCATATGCAAATATTGGGAGCGTACACCCCGACTGTTACGTAACAGTCGGCGTTATGTTGAGATTTGCCTGTTCTTCGGAGGTCTTTTAAACAAATTAGATTTATATAAGAAGGAGGAAACAATGGAGTTTGAGACTCACTGTATGTCTTTTCCATGTACTGAACTCTTGTTATTTAACAATGCAGAGGTAAATTAAATTTTTGAATCTAGGGCACCTTTAAGATATCTTTGATGAAATCCGATGGCTCAGTGAGGCCAGCATTGCCAGAAAGACAAGTAACACTTTCAGATGCCCAGAAAGCTACTAAAGACATATTTAAAACAGTTCATGTGACTACAGTGGTACAACCTTAATGTTATGATGCAAAGAGAATACTTTCTGTGCGCCAAAAAAAACTAAATAACTACTTTATTCAACAATATCTAGTGATGGGCGATTTCAAAACACTGCTTAATGAAGCTTCGAAGCTTTACGAATCCTTTGTTTCGAATCAGTGGTTCGGAGCATGTATCAAACTGCCAAAGTCACGTGATTTCAGTAAATGAGGCTTTGTAACATCATAACTGTTTGGAAATGTTTCAAAATTTCAATGGTTCACCACTGGGGGGCGTGACTTTGGCAGTTTGATACACGCTCTGAACCACCAATTCAAAACAAAAGATTCATAAAGCTTCAAAGTTTCATGACGCAGTGTTTTGAAATCGCCCATCACTACATATTTTTGAATAAAGTCATTACTTTGTTTTGAACCACTGTAGTCACATGAACTGTTTTAAATATGTCTTTAGTAGCTTTCTGGGCATCTGAAAGGGTTAATTATCTTGCTGGCAATGCAGGCCTCACTGAGCCATCAGATTTTATCAAAAATATCCAAAGATGAACAAAGGTCTTATGGGTTTGGAACAACATGAGGGTGAGTAATTAATGACAGAATTTTCATTTTTGGGTGAACTAACCCTTTAATGCATCCTTGCTGAATAAATAAACAAACAAAAAAATCTTACTGACCCCAAAACATTTTAAAATTTGGTGTATACAACTGAACACCTCAATAAACAAGAAAGTAATATTGAGTATTTACCTTTTAAACAGCATTGTCAGTTACTTTCTGTTTTTTTTCCACTCACTTATAAACAGTCACTCACACTCACTCATGAACAAAATTTGTTTTGTTCCCGAATGAATCTGTTTTTGAATGAATGAATGAATGAATCAATCAATCAATCAATCAATCAATCAATCAATCAATCAATCAATCAATCAAACAATCAATCAAACAATCAATCAATCAATAACTCACTCATAAATACAGCCTCTTGTTGCCACCTACTGCCATAACAATGCAACCTGCAGAAAGAATCCCTAATTAGTAATGCACAGACTGACAGTTTTTTTTTATACCAAGTGATTAAACTACAGGACACATCTGTTAAGATTTAGTTTATGATGTGATAAACCTTTATTGAGGCTTAAGAACTAAATTTAAAGTTACTTTATTGAGGCTTTAGAACTCATTTACAGATTAGGTCTGCATGTAACCTCAAACAAACAATGTGAATGTCGATGTTGTTGGCGTTTATTAATAACCAAGTCACAGGCTGCAGGATTAGCGTAGAACTCTGGCAAAATAATTTTTCAAAATATACAAGACATCCTATTTTGCAGCTGATCAGTTACTATTTTGCAACAGTGGTATTTTAAAACAGCCAAACGCACCAGACGGCTTAATAGCGTTCATTTAGAAAGACTGATGAATGCCAGCAAGGAGGGAGATTTTGAGACTCTTGTTCTAAATTAACCATGAACAGTTTTGAAATGAGAATAAATAGAGGAAATAAGAATCCCAAAAATAACATCAGGACATATTTCACAACCAGTCATCTCAAGCTAATTCCTCTATAATTAAACAGGAAACAATGCGTGTTGTGTCACGTTATCGTCGTCACCATGATATATGTGTTGAAGTGACCTTAATGATGCTATGATTTCCCTTTTGAAATGCCATTTTACAGCCTGAAGATCTTGTTGAAGAAAAGTTCCCTATACCTTAAAAAGGATTAAATGTTAACTAGTTAAAGGGATAGTTCACCCGAAAATGAAAATTCTGTCATCATTTACTCACCCTCATGTCGTTCCAAACCTGTAAGACTTTTGTTTATCTTTGGAACACATCTTTTTGAGGAAATATGGGAGCTTTCTGTCCCTCCAAAGCCAGCTAGTCAACTGACACTTTGACTCTTCAAAAAGTTCAGTTTTAGATTCACACATCGATGTCAAAAGTTTGACGCACACATCAGTTGAGGTAAACGGAAGCTCAAGTATGTTCGCCTGACGTGCGAGAACAAATGAGGTTCATTCTATTGTGTTACGCGGCATGTTTGAGCTTCTGGAACAGGTTCTTTTGAGCTTCTGTTTATGTTTGTTGATCAATGATTATATGTCCCCCTGAAATCAAAATTGAAGTTTTTTAGCTTTTAGTATGAATATGTTAGTCTTACGGTTATGAATAAGCTGGTGTGTTCCAAAACAATGACAAAATTCGCATTTAGGAGATATAAGTATTCAAAACTTACAGTCTCTCACTTCCGCTAAAATGGATCACGGATTTTCATGACATCACATCACACTTCAGTTTCTCGTCAAAGCTTCGGTCCAATCAAATGCTCTCTAGAATCTGAAGTCCCGCCTCCTCCTACGCTCTTACAGACGCTGAATCTGTGGCTGAAATCGGTCATTTGCTTACACATTTACTACTTTCTACATGGTGAATGGCATATAGTGCTCTATATAGAGAATAGGGAACGATTCAGACAGTGTAAATATGCGTTCCTTTGACGCGAATGAAGTCCGTTTTCGCGTTAGTGTCACATGATGCCGCAAAGCGAGCAGTCTGCTCTGGTCCAGAGACACGGGAGCACAGAGTGGATCATATGCGCGAGTCGGCACAGACCACAAAAGGTATCGGACCCATTTGAATTCTGCACAGAATGCTGTATATTAAAGCGATATAAAGGACATTAGGAGGAGAAACGGTTAGAGATTAGAAGGAAACTGAAGTTTTACAGAGTCTAACAGCTCTGGCCAAGCTGTAACAAACAAAATGCTATTGGCTATTTTTAAAAAGGGGCGGGGCTGTTCGATATATCGCCCTGTCTTCCTGTTTCAGTTGAAATTACGTCAGCAAATTGAATAATGCTGCGCATTCCAACACTCTTCAGTGGGCCTTTAATAAAAGCCTAAATTAAATCTGTTCTTCATATAAAGTCTTTTAAGAAAATTTGGACTGAACTGCTCAATTCATATGGATTATGAACTTTTTGAAGCGTTAAAGTGGTAGTTAGCTGTCTATGGAGGGACAGAAAGCGCTCAGATTTCATCAAAAAGATCTTCATTTGTGTTCCGAGGATGAACGAAAGTCTTACAGGTTTGGAGCGACATGAGAGTGAGTAATTAATGACATAATTTTCATTTTTGGGAGAACTAACCCTTTAAGTGTAAACCTTTAACCATGATGTTTTGCCTTAGATCTGAAAGACCCCAAGGCCATTTTAGCATCTCATAAAACTTTGCATTTAAGTATTGATAACCATAGAAAATTCACAAAGGAAAACTAATTTAATGGGCAAATTAGGAGGTCCATTTTAAAATGACTACTATTTTTACACATAAATCAAACATGAAGACAAGTAAATGGCAGTTCAAAACTCAAATATTCGCTGCTCAAGTGATTTATATTTAGCATGCAATTAATCTTTTCAGTCAATGTGTAATCAACAAGAACAAAGCTCTTTGCTAGTTATTACTCATTCCTTCCTGTCATAGAATGACAAGCAAACAAACAACCACAACGAATATCTCTGCAGATGTAATGATCCCCATCTAAATTTCAGTCAAAAACAGCCATCCTACACATCACCATCCAGCCACAAACAAAGCCACTTCTGTCACGATGATATCAGCGGAGTGGGCTTGGAGTAAATTGATCATTTTCTTGGCACACCCAGTGAGCCTGTCTTTTGCTCAAGTGTACCATTTTACCCATTTCTAAAGCTATTTTCCTCTCCCTCTCCGATGGAATCTTTCTTTCTGTCGCCATATTTACATACGGGTTCCGAAAGGGCCACTTGACAGGATAATTCTACCTCTAGAGTTGCGTCAGCTTCTGTCAGGATGTGGGGAGCGGATTACTGTGATTTCCTTAAGCAGGATGCACTTTGCTTTACCGCAGACGGCACAGCTGTTTTTTGGCATGCTGATGGAAAACAAAAGCTCGAAGCCACGAGTAGTGGTCCTCCGTGCTTCCCATAATAGGAAGGCTGAATCTCCTTCGACTCAGCCCGTTCGCCTCGTATTGGCAACCCGCACCCCTCTTCTCTAATCCACCCCCTCACCCTCGTCAGCCCAAATGCATCATTACAGTCAATAAATCAAGACGCCTCCACCGCACAAACTACAGGATGCCATGTGAGAAAAAAAGCGCCAGCTGTTTCTCTGCCCTTTGTTGTCGTATATCCAGTCGGCAGAGGCAGGGCTGACTAGTCGCTACAGTGCTGTTTTTCTTCGATTTCTAGTTCCTTGCTTTCTCTTCATCTGGATTGTGTACAGGGAACATTCCACAATGTAGCAATGAAGTTACAAATCCTTTAGGAGATAGTTTATGCCCTACAATAACTGCATATAAAGGGTTAAGTTGATGGTTTAATCTGCCATCATTGTAGCAATAAACAACTTAAATGAAGGTCTTTAGAACTTCCACAATAATATAATTCCAGTGAAATGTCACTTGTTGGTGTGTTGAGTATCAATAGTGTAACACTTAGTTTATAATCAGAATGTCACTTAAATAGCCAGGCATTAATTTAGTTATTCAAATGTAAGACGACATAAAAAATAAATGAATAAAGATGTACCTCAGTGTTCCTCCTCGGCTAAATTCAATTCGACCATCAGTTTTCACACTTTAGTGTGAGAAAAAAGTGTCAATGCACTGTAAATTAAACATTTATTGTGCACTTTAGTTAGATTCATTGAATAAAATGTGAGTTTTCACAAGTGTGCCAAACTCACTGAGCTTGCGCTACACTGACAGACAGCTTCTGTGATTACAAAGGGAGCGCGGTGCTCACTTTCTGTGTAATTCATTCACAAGAAAAGTTGTTGTTTTTCATGAGATTTTGTGAGTACTTCATACTTCACTTTGACAAAATGTATTTTTAAACCAAGTGGTTTTATAATGTTTAATATTTATTCAAAAGCGAAACTGAGTGAAAAACTATTACTGGAAATGGCTAATATATGCGCAAATAAATGCTAATCTGCCGCTATCTGCTGGTTATAGTGGTAATTAATGTCTTTTTTATTTTTAAATAAAAGTGTTTTTGGATTTCCTACATCTTGAAACGTTCTGTTTTACAAATGGGAACAATCTCAGAAGGATGAACAAATAGTGTTTGTGGCCATCACATTAAAAATAACATTTAGTGCTGGAAAATGCGTGTGCGTGTCTAATTACAAACACTGCATTTCTTATTAAAATGTTCCCATTAGCTTCGTCTTTTTTGCAATCAATAAAACTGGTTTATTGACAAATTAGGCAAGTGTGATAACTGCATTAAAATATAAATACAACATTAAAAGTCAACCATAGATGGTTTTGTGTTGATGTAGAACGAGTAGGCTACAGAATGACAGCTTCACCGGAAATGCCCAAGCTGGCTTAATGAAAACCAGCAAGTAACCGTGCATATGGTCAAATGATTGTTCGCAATTCATTCTGAATAAGCTATACTAGGGACACACCAATATTAAAATTCTATGCAATAACCAAATTAAAATCTAATATAATTTTGTCTAAATAAGTTTAAAAACACACAAAAAATTATACATTTAACACATTTCTAAGTGAATTTAGGCATCACAACATTATAATGTACAATTTGAATTTTTTTGAATTTTGAGTTGATTTGCTAAAAATTACATTTAACAGTGTTATTACATTATTACTGTTTTTAAAAATTAACTTTGAGAATTAGATGACAAAGTGTAAAAATAGAGACAATTAGCAAGAAAAATTTAAAATACGATATTGCTAATATCAATAAATAAATTAAAAATCTCTAATATCTATAACATTTAGGTAGGAAGAAACTAAATGTGACAAAATCAACAATGACAATGTCAGGAAAAATGGCAAATAATCAAACAATGGAAATATATTAGCTGCGTCCAAATTCAAATACTTCCCTACTATATGCAATAAAACAGTACACCAAAAGAGCAGTATGTACGAATACATATAGTATTTGAAAAACAACAGGCGAAGTACTCGAATGACCTACTACTTTCGCTGAGATTCTGGAGTGTGCGTTCGATGGACACTTTACTATCCAATGAGGCCACTGACCCTGGTAGGTCACATGACAGTAACAACATGGCGGATTGTAGTATGTCCGAATTTCATTCATACTACCTGTATTTATACTATATAGAACATACTTTTTTAACAGTCCTGAATGAAGTTCAAATTCAAATGTACCTACACGGACAGTATGTTTGTTAGACTTATCTTACAGAATATTTTAGAATAAAAATATTCTTGAAAGTTGTTAGAACTTCAGAATATTAGGTAAAGCAGAAAAAAGGCATTTTTCAGCATAATTTACTTGATGTAAGAATCATTTACAGTGTACACACTACGTGCATGAGAAGATTGCTTTCATTGTTGATGCTCACAAATGCACAAAACCCTGGACCGCAGCTTACACGGTGAAATGCACGCTCTTGATGAAAACTACGGCTCGGTAAATTGCACACATATTAGGTCCATGGTGCAAAAATCGAAAGTTTGAATTGCGACACAAGGTCATCTCCATCACTGGCTTCATCTTGCAGTTTTTTTTTCATCACAGTCTGTGTGGCGATGACAGGCTGTCGATCCGTCCATATCTAAATATATATTTCTGAAGGGGAGGACATGAGCGGCAGACCGGCCGAATTAGCAGGCCTGTCACTTGCCGACTGACAGCAGGGGGCTTTCCATCTGGCCTTGGATCACGCTCTCTCTCATGCACTTAGCAACTTAGCAATGCAGCAGTTTCCTATAAAGGCCAAGTGACAATATATTGATCTCCTCAGGCCAGCAACTTCAAGCAATAGGCTTGCAGGTTCATTCAATTACCTGTTTGTTGATGCCGCTTCTCGGTACGCTCTTCTTCTCTCCCTCTCTGTCCCTGGCGTGAAGAGCAGTGGGCGGAATGCTGTCTTGGCACAAGGTGACAGAAGGTTTCTGACAGCTGTGAGAAAAACTTGCTAATGACCGCTTTCTGTTGTACCAGCCAGTGTTTTAATGCTAATCATAATTTGCAATGGACGTGGCCCCTGTTTAAAACAATAATTTATGCAAACATGAATTTCATTTATTTAAAACCGTGTCCCACGAGGAAGGTCCTAAAGTTGCATTGCATATTCTCTCACATCAGAAATGATTCAGTGGCTCTTAATGCATTTTATACAAGTCATAATCCTGGTGTTCAACATTAATTAGCTAAAGCTGCCTGGCTGCATATTTTTCTTCATTATTTGTTCTCGTGATTTTTCTTTTTTCTGTCTCAGCACTCTGGGGTAACGTGTACTTTGCATGACTTTTCCCCCTCCTCCTATCAACAAATATTTACCTCCGACAGTGTGGATGAAAAAAAAAAGTCGACTTAGCAAAGTGGAATTCCCAAGAAAAAACCTTACCATATCTAAAGTCCAATCCAGTCCTGGTTATGTAGTGAATGTCTAGTCACAAGGTGTGGCCTATTAATCCAACCTGCCTGGTTATTTAGGCAACTTACAGAAACCATATGATCTCCCAAGACCAGAAATATTAATTAAATCAATTAGTGTGCATGCATTCAATCAATTTTAATACATATTTACAGTTCCTCTTTGAGGACAAATGTATTTCTGTTATTACAACTCTTGGAGTGTTTGGCATGGTAATGGGTACGACAATGTTGATATGTTTGGTCTCGGCGGAATAGATCTGCTGCGCTGCTGCTGCTTTTATTGCTGCTGCCAATAAATACATGACACGCTGCTGTGAGCAAGTAAGACATGCTGCTGCTGTACAATGTAGCGTACATGAATTACCCATAGCAGATCTATACAGGTGGAGCTGGGGAAGGTGGAGGGTTTCTGAAAGCACGCTGCACTGCTAAGGCAAATGCTACCCATGTATTTGAAGATTGAGCACGCAAGCTTATTGGCTACTGCTGCAGCAGGAACCAATCAGCTGTGTCCTATAGATAATGATGTGATTACGAGCAGGTTGAGTTAAAGGACTAATTAGCCTGCGCCATCTAAAGTTTTGTGACAGAACTTTGTATATGTCATGGTGTTAGGTGTTGTCCACTTGAAATTTTGTGGCAAAGTTCCATTGTAAATAGTGTAGCCACATATGAAGCACAGATCACACAGAAGTCACTTTCAAACCAACAGATTTTTGTTGGGCAACACAGCAAATTCATGTGACCAATTTCAACCTTATGCGAAATCTGCATACAAACTTTTTCGACCTCACATGAAACTCCTGATCACACAGATTCCTATTGAAATTTTTAAGTTAAGAAATTCAAAGTTTAAGTAAGCAGAACTGGCAGATTTTTATTTTGTACTCATACATTTTAGTTGTTCTTAACTTGAAATGTTTGAGTACACTCACACATTTAACTTAAAATTATCATGTAACACCAATATAAACATTTTTATTAGTGTTAAACTAGCTAGTTATAACAAGCTAATTCACAAAATGCTAACTTGCTAATTTGTTAACATGTTAACAATAGCATGGTATAGCACTTGTTGAATGAGTACAGCAATATAATGCGTTTAACATACAGTACTTGCTCTCAAACCAAGCCACATGCACCACTTGTCACCATGAAGGTAACTCTCCAAAAACCAACATTAACAGAAACTCTTCTGAATTAGCATAACAAAATATTAATCAGTACTAAATCTCCCACTTAACATTAATTTTACACAAAAAAACATATAACACTTAATTTTAGCATTTACTCTCCCTTTCAAGTGCCATGGGCAAAGCATGCTGGGAAATAAAAATCCCAGTCCAGTTTCAGTTAAACTTAAGTTTGTCTAAATTAAAAAATAAGAAAAAAGTTCATAAATAACTTCACAAAACAGTTGTTTACTTGAAATATATCAGTTCTGTGAACTTGAAAGAAAAAGAAAGTTCTAAATACTCATAAATGTTCATTTGACTGAACTAATTTGTTTAATTTAAGTGTGTCCTATTCAAACCAATTCATTAGGGTTTACAGTGTGCAGAAAATAAGTTTTGTGATCAACTAAAGTTTATGACTTCAATGTCACATCACTAAGCTTCTGACAACTCTTTTAGTCTTTTTTAGATAGAATAGTTTTGTAAGAGCGTGATTATAAACAAAACGAGACTGTGAAAGTTGTAACTGTTTGATGTGATGGTGTTTCATGTCCCCGACAACCTCTGTAGTCCCATTAATCACTTGTTCGCAACTGCCTTTTTCAAGACAAGTAAAAGCTTTAAAAAAGTCACAAGGGGGTATTACTTATGTATTTTATGTTGTAGAATAAAATTATCTTGAGCTTGTGTTAACTACAGACCTTATTTCAAGCATTTAAATAAAAACCCATTCAAGGAATGCTAAAATACTAATGCAAAAACAAAAAAGCATGCTTAAAAACTGTGTTTGGCCTACAAAAATAAATCATCCCTCCAGCACTCTTAGATCAAAATAAAGGGTGAAAATGATGACAGATCTTTTATTTAAAGTTCTAATAGAAAATAATCCATTGCTCAAGCCACAACTAAAATTCTTTTCAACTCTAAATCAGTGTTCTATTAAAGAAAGTGTGAGTTGAACTAATCATATTTCCATAATTCTCACTCCCAGACCAGTTATAACATCTTTGTGGGAGCCTGCACATACCAAGTCCTTGAAACACCCATGGTTGGGAAAATAAGTCCCAGCTGGGTCCAATTAGGGGACGACCAGGAGCGCTGTTTGTGTTGGCTGTCTCTCACCAGGCCATAGGGACTCATCAGGTTTTCATTTGTCTCATTTGTGAAGGCACACAATAGTACAGTGCTATCCACAGTGGTCTAATTTGAGCGTTCAGCGCCACACGCTCCCTTACCACCGGCTTCATCAACACAGCCTCTCCTAATGCGATGCAACCCCACGTTCCACAACAATGCCTCTACGCTACATTCTTCTGCAGATGCTAACTTACAGCACGATTATGCAGACAGTTGTTAGCATTCTCTGCTTGTCTGTATTCAGAGATATTTTCTGTTTTGCATTCTAATTGTTTTGCACTTTACCGTCATAGCTGCAAAGTTTAACACTGACATGTTAACACGCACATTTGCCATGCAAACGGCATGTGCCTGCAAAACACATCTAGATTTACAAGTCAAATCCCGTGGATGGTGGAGCGTTTTTGTGAGGATCTGGAAACAGTAGGGAACATCAGTAGGGAGTCTAGTGGAGCTCTGGCACTAAAATTGAATTCCACCCCCAGCTGTTTCCAAAGTTTCTCTTATTTGAAAGGCCTTAACCAACAAGAACTGAGTAAATCTACACAATTAATTTGACATGAGCTATGAGGTAAAAAAGGTACCAGTTCTTTTTTTATGGCAGTTGCTGCATGTTTACAACATGAACGCTACCAGTAAACACACTCGACTAAACAGATGTTTCTCTTGATCTCAAAAACATTCTGATCTTAAAGGGATACAGTAGTTCACTCAAAAAACAAAAATCTCAAAAATCTTTACTCATTGTCATGCCATCCCAAATTTGTAATTTTCCCAATTTCTCATTCTAACTCATGTTGACTGCTCTCTATAAGGTAGTGTTGTAGTCAAGACCAGTGTGTGTTGAGACCAAGCCAAGACCAAGGAAGGGCGGGACCAGATAGGACAGTAGAAATGCAGGCAAGACCTTGACCTTCAAAAAAATGGTCTTAAGACCAAGACCGGCTCGAGTACTACAACACTACGATAAGGGTCGTTTGGCGAAGCACGTGGCCTGTAGTAGCAGCTAGGACTGCGCTGACTGCGGACTTGCATTTAAACTTTTACGTTAAGCTTGAATTGCTCCAATGGTATGTACATTTAAGCCTTATTAAATGTGCTAATGCATTTTTTTTGCCATAATTAATTGCATTAAATTAACACATTCAACTGACAGCCCAATTTAATACTTGATAAAGACACATGCTGCATAGCTTCCTTTAATCATCTGCACAATGTACATTACAACGTCTTTTCATTACACAGCAGAATAAATGTATGAAACTTTTATAACTCGTATCAAACTAGTGTTAAGCACACATATAAATAACTGCATACGTTTGCCCACAGGGCTTATTTGTCACATCTATAATTGAATGCAAGCACATGCACCATGTGTCTTGAATAATGCATGGTCTGTCTGAGACATTTTCCAAATGCTGAAATATTCATGAAATTTCTATAAATTAGAAAGCACCTGTCCCCCATGTTTCAAACATATACACAATGAACAATGGGCTTCATGGATATTCAGTGCTACAATAAAAATGGCCAAATTGAATCAATTAGTGGTGCATATTGGTCATAAACCGGCCATTATTAAGATCAATGTCCTGCGCTATTAGAATCGGAGCTGTAAAGGCCAAGGATGGATGATAAAAGTTCATCTCCTTCCAGCATTCTGCTCCAAATATCAGCATTCGTCTTTGAAATAGGGCTGTCGTGATATGCAGATTAATTATTTGCAATTATTCACAATTAATAACATTTATCTTCATTTGCTGAGAACCACAAAATAACAAATATTCAAAGCCTGCATTATAATGGCAGACAAGTAAATCATGAAAGACATTTTTTTTTAAATAAATATATATTTAAAAAAAAATGGTAACACTTTAGTTTAGACTCTAATTTTCACTATTAACTAGTTGTTCATAATCATGCATATTACTAGGATATTTAGAATTGTTTTTAATAAATAAGCTTTTCATTGATGTATGGTTTGTTATAGGACAATATTTGTTTGAGATTTGAAAAACTATTTGAAAATCTGGGATCTGAGGGTGCAAAAAAAATATATATATATTGAGAAAATCGCCTTTAAAATTGTCCAAATGAAGTTAGCAAAGCATATCCACTCACAAAAATAATGTTTTTATATATTTACAGTAGGAAATTTACAAAATATCTTCATGGAACATGATCTTTACTTAATATCCTAATGATTTTTGGCATAAAAGAAAAATCTATCATTTTGACCCATACAATGTATTTTTGGCTATTGCTACAAATATACCCGTGTGACTTATGACCGGTTCTGTGGTCCAGAGTCACATATATGGTTAATATTATTTATATTTTATTTATATTTTAAGCATGTGAAGCTTTCATTCACTCCAACTAAAAGCACATCCTCTTCAAGGCTCAAATTGCAATATAGTGAATGTTCAACACAGCAGGGATCCATCCATCTCCTCAGCTGAATAAGGTCAAACACTACCTCACATACATGAATGCAAACAACTCGAAGGTCTTTGATTTATAGTGGCTAGATACAAACACCCTTCACTTAGAATAGACATTGGGCTGTAATATATACGTAGCCAAATGCCTATTGGTCGATACGGAATTTTAAGGGCCTCTTTGAAGCTCGGACCGTTTACATTTGCATTTCATTGAGAGAGAGAGAGAAAAGAAAATTTATGTGGGAGGACCATTTCATCTATTTCCAAATCTCTCTCTCTCAAATCCTTCACCCTCGGCCCTTTTCGCTCTGTCTATCTCCATCTCTATTTCTCTCCTTCTTCGCTACTTGCAGAAAGCTCACATGTTGTATTTGATTAGTTTTTATTCCGGCAGTCGTCTACCTATATGTCTGCAGTCCAAGAAGAGGGTAGTGGTTTTGGATCACTTCCTTATTCAAACACAGCCGAAGGGGTCAAAAAGGCAGACCTGTCATCTCCAATGTATTAAACTGCAAAAGAGAGCAACATCTACAATATATGAACTGCAGATAAAAGGAAATGAAAAACGCTGGGTGGGAACTTAACCCCTTGTCTGCCGACACCTCAGACGGCTCCAATAAAGTGATCGGATATCTCAAGTGGAATGGGTGCTCATTGTGTCTCTTTTCTCGCAATTTAGTGCTGGGACAGTGCAAACATGACATTAATTGGTCATTTTCGATGACCCTAAATGGGTAGACGTGGTCCCATCTGGTATTATGAGAGGTCTCTCATTGTGAAGGGTGCAGGAGACATCGGTGACCTGTCGGGCAGTGTTGAATAACCTATTGTCTCCTCGATCGATCAGAACACAATGCATGACTATGTCGCACCAATGATTTGTGAATGCTGTTGAAGGTCAGCCCTCCATCCAAACCAAAGCGTCCTGCCCAACACACACACACCTCTAGAAACCCTCCATCTACTCCTGTCCAACCAGTACCGTTAAAGATTAGTCAGGGACATGCATTGCATGCCAAAAAAAGAGCTTCTCTCCATTTTCAGTCCCAGGTTCATTTGCCTCTGTAAAATATAGATGTAAAGAATTTAAAATATAGTCAATGGGAGATTTAGATACATGTATATTAAATTAATTAATAAATATAACATTTAAAAAAAAAGATGGACCCTTTTCACAGACAGGTATTAACATCATAAATCTAGCAAAGATTTTTATATTTTCAATTTTAAAAAATATAATGTATGTCTATAACATAATACTTTGTGTTATATTACCTTGGCATTCAATTACAGAAAACTAGTTAATACTGCATTATGAGTTTTTCTAATACGTCTGATGGAGTGATGGGAAATTTGACATCTATCTCTATTCTGACCACCATAATTAAGCTCTCAATACTTTTTTCTCTTTTGGAAAGGTATAGAAATGCTGTTATGGATTTTTCTTTTTCTATTGGAGCAAATGGAAATTAAAAAATTATATATGTTGTACATTCAGTTCATCACTATAAAAGTTTACTCAAATATGACAACTTCCACTTCTGAGAACCCCAGAAATGAGAAAAGGGTTTACAAACTTTAAAAATAGATAGCATGTCTAAACCAAGTGTAAATACATACATTTCCAGCAAGAAAGCAATTGCTCTGTCCAGATTAAACCTGAAAATGGCACGTCAATCACAAAACACCACCAATTAGAATAAGAGTAAAATGTAACCAAGTAAAATATAGTTTAAAGGATTAGTTCACTTTCAAATGAAAATTAGCCCAAGCTTTACTCACCCTCAAGCCATCCTAGGTGTATATGACTCTCTTCTTTCTGATGAACATAATCTGAAAAATATTAATAAATATCCTAGCGCATCCGAGCTTTATAATGGCAGTGAACAGAGGTCACTAGTATGAGCTGAAGAAAGTGTTTCCATCCACATTCATCCATCATAAACATACTCCACACCGCTCCGGGGGGTTAATAAAGGCCTTCTGAAGCATTTGTGTAAAAAAAAATATCTATATTGAACAAGTTATGAAGTAAAATATCTAGCTTCCGCCAGACCGCCTTCCATATTCAACGCACAAAGAAAGTGTAAAACTCTTACTGTTCACAAAGCTTACGCTACGTCCTACGCCTTCCCTATTCCCTATGACACGACGCCAGTTTACACTTTCTTCATAACTTCAATACGGAAGGAGGTCTGGCGGAAGCTACATATTTTACTTCATAACTTGTTTAAATATGGATATTTTTTTACACATCACTTCGCTTCAGAAGGCCTTTATTAACCTCCTGGAGCCGTGCGGATTACACGTTTATGATGGATGGATGTAGACAGAAGCACTTTCTTCAGCTCATACTAGCTTGCTATTGCTAGCCTCTCCAAAACTTCCTACCTTTCCTTTGATGATAGCACATTATTTAAAGGGATAGTTCACCCAAAAATGAAAATTCTGTCATCATTTACTCATATTGTTCCTACTATGGTAATAAATGGGGGACAAGATTTGTTTGGTTACTGACATTCTTCCTAATATCTTCCTTTTCATTTTTGGGAGAACTATCCCTTTAATCTTTACATTAATACATTTCTATATGCTCTGGAAAATGTTTAGGAACAAAGAAAATGCAATAAGTAAACACTAGCAATAATATAATTACATAGGCCTATAAACAAACAACAACAAAAAAAATACTGTAGAGGTATGTAACTTTTCTTTTCTATAATAATTTACAACAGTAAAAAGAACATGAAGCGTTTCTTGAACATTAACAGTAGCCAAAAGCCTTACATAAAGACATAAACAGCATTTGAATGAACCTCTAACCAGAATATTTAAGAAATATCTATAAGGGGCTCTGCAGTGTGGGGCCCTATGTGGTCACTGTGAAGCGTGGGTGAATAAATACCCTGTCCGTGCGGGGTAGGGAGCCCCTCACACTGACACAGGGGAGCGCATGCATAAAACAAAGGGCTCCAGAGGGAGATTAATAACCTGTAGATCCAGAGACAGATACTCCAGACAGCCCAATGTGACTTTAAAACCTGAATGAATAGTGGATGGGCTGGGTCAAGGGCACGAAGGCACAGGTTAAAGAGTCTTTTATCAATCAGCCGGCACGGGGAATTTGTTTGGACAAGCCGTTGACTCCCAGCGGGACGGAGGGGCCGCACATACGGCGGAGGTTTCACGTGAAGAATCGAGAATGGATGCTGGTGTGAGAGAAAGAGGAATAGAGGGAGGAAAAGGGAAATAGAATATAAATGCGCTTGGGCATTCAATCCCATTTCCCTCTATTCTTTTGTTCTAATTTTAGAGGTTTCTTTTCACTTTTAGACGTGGCGCCGGAGCACCATTCACTGCGGGATTTTGTTCAACATATAAAGCAAAATCGATGTGCTTCGCTACAAATGGCTCCCGCTTCCTGCGCGCTCTTATCCCACATCCCAATCGCACTCTATCGAGAGTGTTTTAAATCCCTGATTGCGTTTAACCCTGATGAGCCTCGAGCCGGATCAATGGCCAAGCCGTTGCAAACACACACAGACGCACACTGCACAAAAGGTGGCTGTATGCGCCCACATGCTCCCCGGCAATATTGGTGTGAAGATTAAAGCCATATAAAAGATGGGAGACAAAGGTGACGCCACCTTCTTTCAAATGGCAAGAGCATGGCTTGACAAAATGAGCGGGTGAGCTTCAGGAGAACAAAAGGAGAGGGTGCGGGAGCGTGTGGCGGAAGCAAAGCTCGGGGCAGCGCGGGTGAGGAGCAGGGCCTTTAATTAAAAGGATTATATGAAGGCGCACGGCGCGAGGGAAAGGCCGTCTGTGTCCTGAGATGGAGTACAGTAATGAAACCCATCACTGGCAGCTGAGGGAAAGTGATATATGAAGGCGCACGGCGCGAGGGAAAGGCCGTCTGTGTCCTGAGATGGAGTACAGTAATGAAACCCATCACTGGCAGCTGAGGGAAAGTGAGAGAGAGATAAAACCAGAGCTGAAGACCAGAGATGAAAAGAGGGGATGGGTCTAGATTGAATACTGGGGAAAGCAAGTTTGAATTAATGAGACAATGAAACAATGGATAGATATGGAGGGCTGGAAACCTGAGGTGTGGAATATGATGCAGGTGTGCTGAGTATCAATTTCAGCCTTACTTTCATGTTCCTCTTAGAGTAAGTTTGTAGAAAATTTGTCAATATATGCATACAATTATAAAATGGATAGTACTATACTGCTGTTATAAATGCACACGTGACTGCACAATCTGTACCAAATTGCTATGAAGAATAATTGTTTATTCTGATAATTATTAAAGGGTTAGTTCGCCCAATGCCTGCATTGTCAACAAGACAATTAACACTTTCAGAAAGCTACTAAAGATGTATTTAAAACAGTTCATGTGACTACAGTGGTTCAACCTTAATGTTATGAAGCGACGAGAATACTTTTTGTGTGCCAAAAAAACAAAATAGCAACTTTATTCAACAATATCTAGTGATTGGTGATTTCAAAACACTGCTTCATGAAGCTTTACGAATCTTTTGTTTCGAATCAGTGGTTCAGATCGCGTATCAAACTGCCAAAGTCACGCCCCCCAGTGGTGAACCACTGAAATTTCGAAACAATTTTCACGTAACGAAGCCTCGTTTACTGAAATCACGTGACTTTGGCAGTTTGATACACGCTCCGAACCACTGATTCGAAACAAAAGATTCGTAAAGCTTCGAAGCTGCATTTCTTAGTTTTAGTTAATCATTTCAACAATTAGGTTTAAAGACTCTTTATAATCCAAAAGTGTTCACAAAACATATGACTTAATATGTGGCTATGAGAGACCCTCTGTGCTGAAATGTTCCTCGATGCACAACATGCTGTTATGGACAGTTGTTTAAATTGTTTAATATTTTAGCAATACAGTTTTCATTACGCATCCAACTTTAGTGTTTACCTTTAGGCAACAAAGATGAATTTGGCATTTAATATAAACATGAGCAGCAGTGCCTTGAGATTTCATTTACGGCACTAAATGACAAAAATGCTGAATACAATAAAGAGACCTATAAGCCACTGGTCATTTGCCTTTTTTATGATGTTATTAAGAAAAATAAACTGTTTTGTAATACCTATGGGGGGAATACTGCAAGAAATATGCAGGACAAAGATGGGAAACAGTCCTGCACAGACCACTGGGTCAAATACGTTCTCTCAGTTCAGTGAGGTAAAGGCCTGGGTTGCATAAACCACTTAGACTAGTCTTAAAAGTTAAGACACTAATGTTTTTCTTGAAGAGTGGTCCTAATTTTTTTAAGTGCGTTACATAAAAAGGTAGATTGGTGTAATTTGAATTGGAAAAATAATATTGATAACCCCTTGGTTAACTGCAAGTTGGTCAAACTAGTTCTTATGCAGCTGGCCCCTGTTTAAATCAAATACAAAGTTTTGTCATGGAAGTCAAGCACTATAAGATTTTAAGTTTAGGATCAGTAAGATTTTTTTGTTTTTAAATGATTAATAGTTTTATTCAGCAAGGACGCAAAACTGTAACAAACAATGGTGAGCCTTGTTGAGCATAAGAGACATCATTCAAAAACATTTTTAAAAATCTTACCGACCCTAAACTTTAATGTGCTTGATTTCATAAAAATGTCAAAAAGCACCATAAATGCTTCATAAAAGTGTTCCATTCAACAGCTACAGTGAGAAGCAGATGATATTTAAGTCATAAATCAATTATTTGACAACAAACCTGCCTAGGATGTGTTTTGATGGGCTATATTTGAATACTTTTAATACTGTCTCATCCTGGGCCGCCTTCTTGAAATCAATGACATTCTGATGGCCTGCTGTCTCAGTGAGATCCCACAGGCCTTGCAGTTCTGAATAGCTTCTCTGTGTACACCTAGGACACATGCACCTCAATGCATGTGTCTCACATAATCAATGAACTCGCATACATCTCATTGCATTGGTATATTCTGCACAAACTGACATGGAGAGATCATACACATGCACACACAATCCACAATCCCACCTGCATACGGCATCGGCTTGTGTGCGATAAAGTCTCCCCATTTCCTGGCCTGTCCGGGCTAGTCTCCCGTTATCATGCGAGTTGGAAGATTCAGCTCTGCAGCAGGCCCGTGCTGCACACTTCACTTGTCCTAGATTAACACTTATCTCCCAGTGCCACCAGAGTGCCAGACCCACTAAATGAATTAGATGGGAAGGAAGCCATCTAGACACAAACCTGTGGCTCATGTCATACCAAAAGTATCCATACAGTGGCAGTTTATCTTCTCTGGGCACAGCCGAACTCAAAGTCGCAGTTCAGATCTCTACCTCATGCAATTAAAGAGATGGGGAAAAGTTTAAAAATATGGGAAAGACAAAGGTGACACGTAGAGTCCAAATGACTTGTGAGACATTGTGACATGGGCACACAGGGTGAAAGAATTACATCTAATAATACCATAGATCAATGATTGATTAGGAGTATAGGGATGAAATTTTAATGATCCAGGACCTTTGGGCACTTCAAGTAGCCAGTCCACAGAAAGCTGACATATGCTGTATAATTCATCTGAGGGAGTTTATTCCTCTCTCTCTCTCTCTCTCTCTCTCTCTCTCTCTCTCTCTGACTCTCACTCCAAGTAAGGGTTTGACTCTTCAAAGCGCTGGATGGGTGCTGGCTGTATCTATTGGTAATGTAGAGAGAGAAAGACAGAGAAAGAGTTCAGGCCTCATTTTAAACATATGTACTCATTATTCTTGTTTAATTGACAAGAGGCCAAGAGAGTTCATATTAAAAAAGGTCAAAATCAAGCACAAATCTTGCACATCAAGCAAATAATAGTGAGATACAGTTTAAGAAATAAGAAATTAAGTCACAAAGGCTTATTGTAGTATGCGACATATCTATATCTGCACACACATCAGAAGTGTAAACAAGACTGCATTAACGGATTTCATTCCACATAGTGATAATTTGGCTTCATAGAATGATACAAAAATAGAAAGATACAAAATATTGTTAATACATAAAGCACTGGTGAATTTGCTTGGGCCAAATACTAATAAGTACAGTGATGTTGTGGCCTAGCGGTTAGCGGTTATGCTCCTACACACAAGCCATTATGTTCATGTGGGCGAAGTGAGTTCAAATCCGGTTTGCCACTAGCAATGGGTCAGGATTGTGAATTAATGAGATTGACTAGTGAGATCATGTTGATTTTTTCCTTAGTGATGGTTTAAAACAGTTGACTTTAAAGACATTTATGCTTCTTGGAAAAGGTTTTAGCTTGTAGCATGCTAATAGTCGTGTTTACGCTGGAAGTGATTATCATGTCACACATGATGTTTGTTATACTTGCTTTGTAGACACAATGTGAGACTGTTAGCATGCTAAAATGCTTTTAACAAAGTTGCTAAATTCACCTTCCTTTAAAAAGCATTCAAAAATACACTTCAAGACCATTATTGTCAGACTATGACAGATTTGTGCAATAAAAGCTTATACAGTAGTTATATTTAGCCTACTTATTTAATTACTCCAAAGTCCAAAGTGATGTGGCACTTTACATAGTGGCTATTTTACAGTAAACTCTTCATAATCTGTCCAAAACAGCCCAAAGAAATATTGTCTATTTAAACGTTCTTTTTGCAGTTTAATATTCACAGACACTAATCTATATCACGATTAGAATAAAGGATTTAAGAATACAGAACTTACCATTCACAATCCTCGGCTTGATCCTCAAAATAGAACTGAATCCAGTCGTACTCTTCCTCTGAGGTAAATTCTTCCAGCATCATTCCTCACAGCATTTCAAAGCGATTAAAAGTACATACATCTAACTAAAATTGATGCGTTTTTTTTTCAAGTTGATGACAGCGGGCGGCGTTGACTGCTTACTTTGATAGATCGCCTCAGAATTTGCGTCTGAATAGCGCGCGCTCTGTGGGCTTTCCCACATTAGTGGATAATGAGATGACTCGCGAACGACTGACATCTCTCTCTTTTCAAACAGATTATATAAGCAGAGTATATTTGTTTTTGATTTGACTTGTGCGATTTAAAACATGACATTTCAACGTTTCTATGGACATATGTCTGATGTTTGTGTGGTTAGTATTCATTAAGTTACAGTTCATTTTCTGAGGACTATCAGATTGGACTTCATTCAGAGACTGCAGCTCACGCATCATGTTAGTTTTCTTTATTTTGCAAAAAGCACAACATTTAGTTTTTACCTTTTACTCAAATAAAAGAAGACATTCTATAGTTTTAATTGATATATTATTTTTCTCTCTATGACAAAAAAATGATGGAGTATTTTAAGTTGATTTTGCTGCTATGTGAAAAAAATCCAACAAAACGCATCGGCGCGTTTCCCAACCTCTGAGTGTTAAGGAAAATCCATTTACTTGGCAGCCATCTTGTTAACAGTTATTTTCTATAATAGGATAACAATACAGCTCCTGTCTTCTTAAACTGGGAAAGACCAAAATCTCCAAAGTGTCAAAATTTTAAATCAGCAATAAAATCTGACATTGTATCATAAATTTGGCTTCTTTTGGATTTAAAAAAACAACTATTTTTCCAGCGCATTCACATGCAACGTAGAGTATATAAACTGTCAATATTTGTAATAAAAAGTCAATTAGCTCTTTAATATGAAAAGCAAGACTTAGTTGGCATTTTAGGTGCATGGTCTTCTGGTAATGCTAGTTGAATGGAACCTTTGGTGTTGGAACACCATCAACCAAAAAACAACATATGCTGTTAATGAACTACTTTACTTTTTTTTTCCCCTTTCTTTTTTTTTTTTATCAGAGACGATTTAAAGTTTCAAAAGACTGATCTTTTATCCATAGCCTATTAAAGGGATCTCAAAAGTCTGGGTAATTTTCAGGACATTTCATGGTTCAGCAAAAATCTCAATCTCTGAGCATTTGCAAAAACAGCCACGATTCCAGAAAATGGCTTGAAACTCATGAATCTCATAATTGAGCAGACCGCTCTCAGCGCTGCATACAGAGAACCCTTCAAGTTGCTCATTCTCCCTCTGGAAGGGAATGCTTTTGGGTGCTGAAGACCCAGCAAGGGAAACGCTACCAAAGGTTCCAGTCAGTCATTGGTGGAGAGTCAGTGCGGAGGCTTTAGAGAGGTTTTCTCAGGGTGAGGGCAAGTGTGCTTGAGGAGCTATGAAATGAATTTCATTTCCTTTTTCTATCCCTTCCCCTCATTTGCCCACAGTCTCTGAGTGAAGCTCGCAGACTCAAGATATGTGTTCCACTATTACAGGACTAATCCATCCATGACAGCTTTCAATTTCCTTCAGCAAATTTTTGCACCTTCACAAACCAAGGTTCAGTACTGTCTGGATTAGAAATCTCTTTGAGTTCTTACACATTTCCAGGGACCCCACCCCATAAAAAACGTCATCTTGGACATTCAAATTGAGGGTCTCGTGCCCCTTCTAATTTTTGATTCAAGTGTATATTGAATGCAATTTGCAAAGAAAATTATTTCTTAGAAAAATATGGTGCATTTTTTTTGTGGTTTCTAGCACAGCTTTTTAGACATTCACATGTCTACATTTTTATATATAGGCTATATAGAAGAACCGTTTTTGGTTCCCCATAGTACCATTCAGTGATCAGTTCTTAAAAGAACCATGTTTTTCTTAGTGTTAAGAACATTTTAATAATCTAAAGAACCTTTATCCACTACAAAGAATCTTTTGTGGGATGGAAAGGTTCCATGGATGTTAAAGGTTCTTCATGGAGCCATCAATGTCAATAAAGAACCTTTATTTTTAAGAGTGTACATGTCCTTAATGCCGTGTTATTCAGAAAAATATGGAAGTGAAAAATAGAATCATGACCAAAGAGCTCTGAATCAATTTAGTTGGCTAATGGAGTGGTGGTCTGGTAATCCAGTCAGAACAAATCATCAAATCGCTCAAAAAGCAAAATGGAATCAAATAAAATGCTTTTACAGGCCAGAAACAGCAATGCACATCTATGCTAGCTAAGCAAATCTGAAGTCATGCAACATCTCGGCGTCTGCAAAAACACGAATACCTCGAAAAACCTTTTGACACAGACATGTTGATGCAATTTCGCACGCTGCACCTACAGTATACATGAGTATATATATGAAAACATCAGTATGTATAAAGCCTTGTGTACCTAAATAACGACATTACCCATCAAAAGACACAACATCCAGTGACACATTGCTATTATTACATAGCATAGCAATCACAAAAACACTTTAATAACTGGCAAGATAAGCTGTCATTGCACAGCAGTAAAACACCTCTCCACTAAACCTATTGGAGCAAAAACCATTGTGCATTCCTAAACCTGTACTGATGCATGTAAATTATTGATCATCCAGACTTCAAAAGGGGGTTGGGGTGAAGATGAGAAGCGGAAATTGATTTACGTCTTCTATGTTTATGATGCTTTACATGTCTTTACTGTGTCTATACACATTTGAGAAAATATAGTAGGTTATTCAGAGTCTTTCACAGCAAATATTTTATCATAAAATATTTTAATGGTTAACAATCTGGGTGATTATATATATTTATCTTTTAGGTAACACTTTAGTATGGGGTACACATACAGTATTCACTATTAACTATGACTTTTGTCTCAATAACTCATAATTTACTGCTTATTAATAGTTATGTTGTAGCATTTAAGTTTAGTTATTGGGTAGGATTAAGGGAATTGGGCAGAATAAGGCATTAATATGGATAACCTACTATATCACCACTGTCACATTTCATCTGTAATGAAAAACACACATTTATTCTGAATTAAAGGAGCTGTTAATTAACCATCTGGACATGATCGTATCCATTTTGGAATCTACATGTTGGTTTTTTATCTTTAACAAGGAGAATAATTACATGTAATTTATTTTCGGAACTCTTAAATCATTTCATTCACACTATAGTATCACCACTGTGGAATGTGAGCAAACCCAAAATAATTATACACAAGAAAACAGTATTTGTCCATGTGGATCCTCATGCAGCTGTATCTAGTTTGCAGCTATTAAACTAATATCAAACCTTTTAGTTGATAATCTATGTAAAAGCCACATTATGCAAGCGCTGGCCTTATAAACTGCAATCTTTAAGAGGAAAAAAAATCACCCTGATGCTCAAAGGAACATCACTACTACATAAATTCAATTTTTAATGTCGTTTCTTCAACATTAATGGGGACTAGTCATTTAGAATGTGTTCTTGATTTACATGGCTCTCGAGGATAGCTCGAACACAAAGTAAACTGCTTAAATAATAATACATTTTAATTGGCTTTAATAGTAGGTAATATGTTAAACTAATGCCTTCGACATTTGCAGAGGAAAATGCTGTTTGCTCGAGAGAAGATAACAAATCCACAAAAGCTGATATTATCATATTACTGTCAAACACGCACATGAGTTGTCGCATGCATTTCTCTGCTGAAATGTGATAACCTACCAAAAAAGGAAAATTACAAAAACAATCTACAATGTCATTGCTGTTTCAGTTCAGGGACAGTATAGTGGGACAGTTGTTTGTTCAGTTCTTTGACATAATTTACGCCTGGTAAAATGCATTTCTGTCATGGCAACTCTCTGAGTCTTTGGCATGGTAATGGATATGACAATGTTGAAATGTTTGGTCTTGGCGGAATAGATCTGCTACACCGCTGCTGCTGAAGAGCAAGTACGGGACTTGCTATAGCCAATACATACACGACATGCTGCTTTGAGCAAGTAAGACATTCTGCGGCTACAATATAGCGTACATGAATTACCCGTAGCCAGTGTTGTAGTCGAGACCATCTAATTCGAGTCCGAGTCAAGACCGAGTCCAGAGAGGGTCGAGTCCGAGTCGAGACCGAGACCAGAGAGGGTCGAGGTCGAGTCCGAGTCGAGACCGAGACCAGAGAGGGTCGAGTCCGAGTCGAGACCGAGACCAAAGAGGGTCGAGGTCGAGTCCGAGTCGAGACCGAGACCAGAGAGGGTCGAGTCCGAGTCGAGACCGAGACCAAAGAGGTTGGAATTCAAGTTCACATAAGGTTGGGTCTGAGACAAGACCTAAAGAAATCTAAAGACCTAAAAGAATATGTAAATGTTTGGTGGAAACAATAAAATTGGCACTATACTCATCAAATATACCATGGCATGTACACTGAATTTTATTTACTTAAAGTGATATTGGTTTAAAAAATATTATCAGTTAAGGGTAAAAAGGCCACACAGTAGGTGGTTTAAAGGTAATCTGTTAGAAAAGATTTCTGTTTTGAATAAATGCTGTTATTTTTAACATTTTTAAATAAAAGATTTTAAATCAATCGACTAAAGGAACACCGCATGTTATAAAAAATATTAAGCAACACAACTGTTTCAACTTTCCAACTTTGAAAATTAATCATCATATTAGAATGATTTCTGAAGGATCATGTGACACTGAAGACTGGAGTAATGATGCTGAAAATTCAGCTTTGCATCAGAAATAAATTATATTTTAAAGTACATTCAAATAGAAAACCATTATTTTAAATTGTAATAATATTTTCAAAATATATATTGCTGTTTTTGATTAGATAAATGCAGGCTTGATGAGCATAAGATACTTATTTCAAAATGCATGAGCTAATAATTATCAAAAATTGTAATATTCACGTCACCATTTCGCCAGCCTACACTTCACATAATAGGCCTGTAGGTGGCACTTTGGTTTCATTAACTATGATAGTTTCATCAAATAATAAACGATGTATAAACACTAAATGAATTGAACACTACTTACCATTAATGCGACTTTTCGCTTTGTTATCAGTTAACATCCATTTTGTCAGCGACGCAATTTAATTTATAAAATGAGACAAACAGCAGAAATCGCTCGTCTGTCCATGTAATTTCCACTTCACGTTGTCTAATGAAATTCGAACTTGTGCCAGATCACGATTGGTTGGGGTGTTATACATGATAAACCGGCATTGGTGAATTATGTAATATTTTAAAATATTTTAAAATATATAATAAATAGATTTTTAATTAAATCGACACACCAGCTTCTGTCGAGCCATAGGCACTCAGTGAAAGAACCTTATATGGCTCGAGAGAAGTTTCGAACACTGTGGAAAATCTGTCAGTCGCACACACACGCAAACCCATAGCAACAGGTTATGGCAACGCCTCACACTGACGAATTTTCCGACTTTTGAGCGATTCATTACTATTGTACACATTGTCATGTTAATTATAATTCAAATGCATTTTGTTTTTTTCACCACAATATTATCATTGCTCTTTGCCCCCGAACATTAAGTTGAAATATTTTGAATGGGACTCGAGTGGTCTCGGGAATGAGTCCGAGTCCTAATATGTACGAGTACGAGTCAATTCCGAGTCAATATGCACACGAGTCCATGACAAGACCGAGACCGTTACAATATGGTCTCGAGACCGAGTCCAATACCGAGTCCGAGTCTCGAGTACTACAACACTGCCCGTAGCAGTTCTATACAGGTGGAGCTGGGGAAGGTGTAGGGTTTCTGAAAGTGCGCTGCAACTGCTACATCAAAAGCTGACCAAGTATTTGAAGGTTGAGCAGCGAGCTCATTGGCTACGGATACAACAGAATCCAATATTGTCCAGGATGTGTCAGATTAATGTTTACAGTATTACTTCAGAATTAAAATTTCCTGATAATTTACTCACCCCCATGTCATCCAAGATGCTTGCGTCTTTCTTTCTTCAGTCAAAAAGAAATTATAGTTTTTGGGGAAAACATTCCAGGATTTATCTCCATATAGTGGACTTCAACAGCTACCAACGGGTTGAAGCTCCAAATTGCAGTTCCAGTGCAGCTTCAAAGCGCTCTACACAATCCCAGCTGAGAAATAAGGGTCTTATCTAGCGAAACGTTCAGTCATTTTCTAAAAAAATTGATATAACTTTTAACCACAAATGCTCATCTTGCACTAGCTCTGCGATGTGCCACACATTACTCAATCACATTGGAAAGGTCACGCGGTAGGGCGAAAAACTCCATCTCATTTTCTCCTCCAACTTCAAAATCGTCCGACATCGTTGTTTTACCTTTTTTTTCTAAAGGCCATTTGACTTAGTCTTTGCACGTTCACTTTGTAGACACTCTGTACTTCCGCTTAAGCGTGACCTTTCTAACGTCATTGTGTAATATGTGGCGCATCACAGCGCAAGTGCAAGATGAGCATTTGTGGATAAAAAGCATATAATTATTTATTTATTTATTTATTTTTTAGAGTATAACAGATCGTTTCACTATGTAAGACCCTTATTCCTCGGCTGGGAACATGTAGAGCCCTTTGAAGCTGCATTTAAACTGCAATTTGGACTTTCAACCCGTTGGTAACTGTTGAAGTCCACTATATGGAGAAAAATCCTGGAATGTTTTCACTCAAAAATCTTAATATCTTTTTCGACTGAAGAAAGAAAGACATAAACATCTTGGATGACATGGCGTGAGTAAATTATCAGGAAATTTGAATTCTGAAGTGAACTAATCCTTTAACTACTTGTGAGGAGATTGCTAAAAATTATATTAATACCAGGTATATGCATTGACTAGTGGGTGGAGTCAGCTCTACTTACAACACGAGATCACAATACGTTACACATAAAACTACCCCGATACATGGTACAACACACTATTGGCATTGCAATCATTTAGCAATCACATACAACAGGCTTCATTTATTAGTCGTCATTGATTTTGTCATTGTTGTTGTCACCGTGAGATGAAAGGGCCCAGCGCACTCCGGTTTCCACAGTGATGATTTCAGCAGCCGGGTGCTACAGAGACCACGAGGACCAGAATTCAAACGCAATATCACAGCACAAACTTTCTCCAACCGATACTCAGATTGATCCCATGGTGCAGTTTACAACTTACTGAAGTGGATCAGAGAGCTATAAATAAGAAATTAAAAGATTTCAGTCATATTTCAGAAGTGTGCTAACAAAACAATATCAAAACAGCTGCCTAGGAGAAATCCACAGTCTGGGTTCAAATGCATTGCACGTTGATGTACTCAAACGTTAGAAACGCACACATAGATATAAAGTCTATGAGTCATATATCTTCGGTGTGTAGAAGAGGAGCTCTATGAATGATAATAGATGAGGCTGGGATTCTCCAGCTGCGCAAGAGAGTGTTCAAATACCTTCTAGTGCTCCTGCCATCAGCTCAAGGTCGGCCCAAATCAGCCATAGATTGCTTCATATCACTGCCATTGAATCTTCAAGCACTGGCCACTTTCTTCTCATCAAAAAGGTCGGAAGATTTATTATTTTACCCTTCCTTGGTGAACAAATGGTGATTTCTCCTTTGAAACTTTGTTTTAGCCCAAGAAAGTTCTTTGTGTGTGGTTTAAAAGGATTTTAATATTCCGTATTTTGCCCAGTTTATACTTTAGACTGAAATGGGATGTGCAAAAATTTAGAGACAAAGCAAGATTACCAAGTCTGTGCTTTTCCGGTGATATTGGGCTACCTTTAAACTGTTGCCACGTGTTAAAGGTTTGACATAAATGCTTGTACTGAAGTATTTTATATTCTACCAAAGATAAATCTGTGCCTGATGTTAAGGGCCACTGGGAGCCTTAAAGGGTTAGTTCACCCAAAAAAGAAAATTCTGTAATTTATTTCAAAACACTGCTTCATGAAGATTCGAAGCTTTACGAATCTTTTGTTTCCAGTCAGTGGTTCGGATTGAGCGGTGTTTATGATCATTATGATATTGTGGTTTTCAATTTGCATAACAGTGACTGTAAAATATGTATTTTAGGTATGGGAGTGCCAAATTTTGAGTTTTGATTTTTACGATATGGTTATTAGGCTACTTTTGGGCTGTTTTTGGCCATTGGGCTAGTTTTGTTACGCAGACCTGGCAACCCTGAGAAAAAGGCTGTGACACATGACTTAAAGACAAAATGTTGAATTGTTTCCAGAAGCCCAAGAATAGGTGAACAACTAGGTAAGAAAAAATAGAACTGGCTTCATAAAATGGCGGATTTAGACCAAAGATAATGTAATTAGTTAGAACTAATGGGCAAATGTAACGTCACCTAATAATTCTTCATAAAGAAGACTATGTAGATGTCACACAAACTATGAGTTTATGGGCAAAAAGAAGGATTTTGGGTAAAAAGTAAAGCAATTAGCTTTAGCATGCATAATGCGCATTTTCCCAACTGTAATGTATTGTATACTGCACATGGGTTTGAGAATGAATAAACCGACTTTTTTACTTTTGTCAAGTGGACTTTTGAGTGCTAATTTGCATTCGTATTTTTCTGCAGATCCCCTGGGTTGCTAGCTAACGATAGACAACTCCATGCTGACAGGATATGTTGCGCTTGTGTATAATTGCAAATCAGGTTTAAAAGAACTGCAAAAAACTTAAATCGCAAAGATGTACAGACCTATAAAGCTGAGAGGACTAGATAAACATCAAAAGTGAAATTCAATAGCATTACTAAAGGCTACTACAATGAAGTACAAAAATACTAACATACCTGTCAACCTAGGATGAGATATGAAGGGGCAAATTTGCTAAATGGTCGCACAACTTTTGCGAACAATATTTCAACATAGAAACCTACATCTTATTTAATAAACATCTGCTATTCAGCTTGTGCTAGTGCTATCTGCACTACAATAGAACTGTGCCATGCATAATAATCAAGTTAGTTTTTTGTTTTTAGTGTAAATACACCTCCTTTCTGTGCAAATGAGGGTTGTGCGTCATTTGGAATTGAACAGAGAATGCCTTTTAAATTAAATAAAATTTCTGAATTTCAATCGAATTTGAATTGACATAAACAGGATGTAGAATTGCAATTTGAATTCCAGAGCAATGAAGAAGAATTAATTTAAATTCAGAGAAATTATTTTTAAAGCAAACTTTGAATGTAGGTTTAACAAAGCCTTAAAAAAGTAAAAAAAATAAATAAATAAATAAAATGTAAAAAGCCTTAAAGTTTAAAGGGTTAGTTCACCAAAAAACGAAAATTCTGTCATTAATTACTCACCCTCATGTCGTTCCACACCTGTAAGACCTTCGCTCATCTTCAGAACACAAATTAAGATATTTTTTATAAAATCCGATGGCTTAGTGAGGCCTGCAATGAAAGCAAGTTAATTTACACTTTCAAACACCCAGAAAGCTACTAAAGACATATTTAAAACAGGTCATGTGACTACAGTGGTTCAACCTTAATGTTATGAAGCAACGAGAATACTTTTTGTGCGCCAAAAAACAAAATAACGACTTTATTCAACAATATGATGGGCGATGGGCGAAGCTTCGAAGCTTTACGAATCTTTTGTTTTCGAATCACTGGTTCGAAGCGTGTATGAAACTGCCAAAGTCACGTGATTTCAGTAAACGAGGCTTCATTACATCATAAGTGTTTTGAAACTTTTCGAAATTTCAGTGGTTCAGTGGACTTTGGCAGTTTGATACACGCTCTGAACATTGAAAGTGTTAACTATCTTGCTGTCAATGCAGGCCTTGATTTTTATCAAAAATCTCTTAATTTGTGTTCCAAAGATGAACGAAGGTCTTACGGGTGTGGAACGACATGAGGGTGAGTAATTAATCACAGAATTTTCATTTTTGGGTGAACTAACCCTTTAATTCATAGTATATAGGATAGATTGATAGTTCAATTTAGCGATTCGCTAAAGAATTATGCAAATCGGTTAAGGAATCAGAGTGGGAGTAAATAAATGTGCAGAATTCAATCCCCCAATATTTTGACTCAATTCAAAATGTGTCTGGTGATGTTAATACTAGTGCTACTGCCCATTTTCCACACCATCTGATGATCCAAATCTCTCAAATGAAAATTACAGACGCTTGACCGTGATTAACGGCATCCCTGTCAATTACCAGGGCTCAGCAAAACTGCATGCGTCCTAATTAAAATCAATTGAATGAACTGAATTAAACTGAATTCATTTGTCACATAGAAATGACCAGATGCTGTGGAATCTGGCGTTTGTTTGGAGCTGCAGGAGTGTTTGATTACAGTCACTCTTCCAGGAGTTCTTTGCATCACCCACAGGAACAGAGGCAGCAGAGGCAAGGCAGGAGCGTTTGGCTCGCTGTAAATGGCGCCATATCAATTCTTGCATTTTCTTGAGAAAAGTCGATGCAGCAGTGCCTCGGGAAGACTGACTGGCTCATTACTCCATTGATATTCTCTGACCATGGTCTCATGCTGAATGCTTCACTCAGACAGGAACAACATTAAAGAGCCTCAAGTTTTTCTCCAGCTGCCCGTGCAGAAGAAGCCTGGTACGGTAAGACTGACTCACTCTTAGATGGTGGTCTGAAAGCCTGTGTGCCACCTCATTAAAGGCTTGGTCATCAGACACAGCTCATAGATACAATGAATACAGAATGTTAGCAAGATGATGCAGCTGATAGTGAACGTTTAATGTAAGCAGTACAATACATAACCTTTGCAGTATCTGATGGATATTTGATATGCTCCCAGCTAGCACAACAACATTTTTTTTGTAAATCAGTAGAAGACTGATTAAAAAAAAAAAAAAAAAGGATTTTGAATTATATATAAGTCTTTAAAGGGGCTATATGTAGGAATTTTAATGTATTAATTGCTTTTTTTATTGCCAATGTGTGAACAGCTTGTAACAAAACAAAAAACAAGACGTTCCCTGACTTCCTAGGTTGTCTATAAAACCCTGTAGACTGATTTTTATGTGACGTTTTTGCCTGGAAAACTAAAAGGATGTGACGTTTACATGCACTTCCGAGAGCCTCTCTTCCGTTCTATGACACATGAAATGAATGCTTCTACAATGTTCAAGAAAGTGCAGAAAGACCTATTCTGTACTGTAATGTTAATGTGTCATGCAAAGAAAAGGGTTTAATTCAAACTATACTATATTCTCACATAGCCCTATAGTTTATAGTCTCAAATATACTTTATGATCAAACTATTATAACAGTGATACCAGATTATTACATCCAACCTGGTACTTTTGCATCAGAAAATGTTTTCTCTATATGTTCATCTTTAAAAACTAATTAAGAAAAAAATAAGAAACAAAAAGTGTAATCAAGTATTGTGATGAAATGTGTAATTTCTGTTTTGTATGTTCATATTTATTCAAAACTATTTCTACAAACTTTCAAATGTGTATGGCCAAATAAAAAAAATGTGTGCACCCATTCAAAATTTCACAATATGAAAAATCACAATGTACTAGAATGTTTGGCAAGTGTGGTGAATTTGCTGTTTTGGGGAAGGGGTTAATATAAATATATATTTGCAGATAAATATTAAACTTACTAAGAGACAAACCATTTTTTATAGGTTTGCCACTGAACTGAGTATATAAAAAGAATCTCAAACATATATTGTTAACATAATGTTATACTGACATTTTAAGACTACTTACGACAAATGTTTTCCAAAACTTATTTTTTGTTGTATAAAACTAAGGCATATTTGCAACTAAATTGGAACTTTCCAGGTTGTACACTCTAAAAAATGCTGGGTTAAAAACAACCCAAGTTGGGTTGAAAATGGATTTGAAAACAAGCGATTGGTTTGTTTTGACCCAGCAGTTGGGTTAAATGTTTGCCCAACCTTCTGGGTAGTTTTATTTAACCCAAATATTGTTTACAAATTACTGTACGGCTGGCTTAAAATGAACCCAAAATATGTTGGAAATTAAAAATCAGACACATAATTACTAGAGACAACAATAATAATTAAAAGAAGAATATTTATTAATAAGCAATTTAATAAATGTTTATTGTTTAAATATTATTCAAAAAACTTATTAATAAATGTTTGTTTATTAAACATATTAATAAATGTTCATTTCCAACATATTTTGGGTTCATTTTAAGCAAGAAATACAGTAATTTTTAAACAATATTTGGGTTAAATAAAACTACCCAGAAGGTTGGGCAAACATTTAACCCAACTGCTGGGTCAAAACAAACCAATCGCTGGGTTTGTCCATTTTCAACCCAACTTGGGTTGTTTTTAACACAGCATTTTTTAGAGTGTAGCTTGTTACCGATCATTATTGGTATTATCTATTATTATCTGTATTTTCTACAAAAAAAAAGCCACAAACAACTTTTAAAATTTTTGTTTAAAAACTCTGTACTTTAAAGAAACCAATATGCAGATCAGAAGAATCTGCATAGTGTAACATCAATAACAAAAGACCAATATAGAGTGGTGCAGGTATGACATCACTTTGTAGGCCAAAACACGGAAGCGAGTTAGCATTTGAGCACTTCCGGTTCCATAGTGCCGAAGTCAATGTTTTATTTTTTATAGGATTTTGGTTAAATGGCTGAAATAAGGTCTGTGGTGAACACAAGCTCAAGACACTTTCACGTTTTATTTTACAACATAAAATACATCAGTATTACCCCACTCATGATTTTTTTAAGCTGTTATGTATCTTGAAAAAGGTGGTTGCTAACAAGTAGCTAAATGGGACTACAGAGGCTGTCAGCAATATTAAACGTCATCACAACAAACAAGTGAGCTCAATCCGCTTTTACAGCCTCATTATGCTCATAATTGTGCTCTCATAATCTAGTCTAACTCAAACATTCTGGGAAAATGTTTTTAGATAAAAACTGAAAGAGTTGTTGGAAGCTTAGTGATGGTGACGTCTAAGTCGAGAGACCGTGATGAAGTTTATTTATAGCCTACCTTACTTCTGCCGACTGCATTTATGCTTCAAATTTCATAAAAGTTGTGTCATTCTGTCAAAATGATCTTGATGGACAAAACGTGTGAGTATCATAAACCTTTGTTGATCACAGAGCTTGTTTTTTGCGATAAGCCTATGGAAAAATCCTATTTCGTCCTATTGGGATTTTGTCGAGGGAACCAGAGTGATGCTAACTGATGGTTGGCCTACAAAGTGACATCATACCTGCACCACTATATATGCAACTCATCTTTTTAGGGGCTTTCACACCAGGAACACAATTATAGGAACTAGCCACCAGGGGCGGTCCCCCGAGAACTAGGTGCATCTGAAATCGCATACTTGCGTAGTAGTTGAAAAACAGTATGTGACAAAAGAAGTATTTTCAAATTCACAGTACTCATAAACAAGTAAAAAGTACCCGGATGACCTAGAAGTGTGCATACGATGGACACTTTACTATCCAATGAGGCCATGGGGAAGGATTTGTGAATAGCGGTGAAACTACGCAACTGACGCTGATAGGTGACATAATAAGGGCAACATGGCGAATGTAGTACGTCCAAATTACTTTCATACTATATACAGTAGAACATACTTATTATTTATTAAAAATAAGTACCTACTCAAGAGAGTATGCGATTTCGGACACAGCCCGAGGGCCCCCGATGTTCCCCTAGGGCCATTTTCCTGGTTGCATTTGTAAGCCGAACAACAGCGAAGTCATTTAAGCGCGGCTTTCAGCAACGTTTTTGTGTCGTGGGTTTCGTGATAACAGAGATGGAATGTAGACTTACAAGTTATGTGACACCACAGACAAAGGCAACAGCTAGGCTATCTATTGCTGTTTTCTCATGTTTATGGAGTTAGTTCCTGGAGTAAGTAATGTATATGTAAACTGTGTGTTTACACTGCTTTTTAAAAATGGCGGATGTCAGAGTTTCATTTGGCATGCGTTCGGCCAATCAACGTACACTTGCATCACTGGTAGTTCCTATTGTGCTGGTAGGAGTTAATTTAGTCCCCCCAAAAGGCATTCTATATCTGAAATCATTCCCAGTTGTTGCGGTGCGAACACGCCAAAAAGCAGGTACTTCCGCCAGTAGTCATAGGAACGTTCCTCCGGTGCGAAAGCCCCTTCTGACAGAGATGCTAAACCTAAGATGCTTTGAAGCACCTATATTTTTAAGAGTGGAAAGAGGCGGTTTGGGTTTCCCCTCATCCTCTTGCTGCACAGCAAAAGCCAGCTGACTATTATAAATACAGCATTCTAATGGTAACTTTATGATGTTGCCTGTGTGAGTCTATGACCCTCCGGGGGCCACTTGCCTCCAGCCCTTCTCCTCCTTACCCTTCTTACAACTTTCTCTCTCTCCCCCTTCCTTTCGTCTGTGGATTTACAGCCAGTGTGTAGAAAGACGGGAGCAGTAAATTTTCCTCTTGCGTTGAATAATTCATAGCAAGGCCTATAGCACATAAATAACAGATGAGGACTCTGGTTTAGGAGATAAAAGCTGGAAAAGTGTCGGGCTAATTGTCCATGATGGCCATGTAATAGTGAAATATTTGATTGTGGGGTTTTTTGGTGAGTGGGACACATAAACGTGTACGTATGTCTACATATGTGAGTCTGATAGGCATGCTTGTGAATATATATGAGCGTGTGTATATACCAACCTTCATTTAGATTCAACCCTCAGGGCGAAGAGCGAGAGAATGTTTCTGTGTTTAGCGGTTTATGAAAATACATTTAATTGTCTCACACACAACTTTCAAAGTCTCCTGTTGTGGCGTAAATAGATTTGTAACAAGCTTGCCCTGGACCGCATGGACGTTCCTGTCTTGTAACTTTTTTTTCCTGCGGTCTGTACAGCCGTTCAAATGTTGAATGGCGATAAAACAAGGCCATTAGCACAGTAAAAAGAACCTTGGAAAGGCCACAAAAAGAGTGTGATTCACCTAAATTGCCAATTTTCATTAGCTCACTGTGAAATCTAGCTGTATCAGAGCATGACTTCTGAACTTTGTCCTCATAATGTGGTTTAAATGCAGTTGTCACTGGAAAAACTTTGAAGTGTGGCCATACCAGAATCATAGATTCTCTTCCATTTCACCTCTGGCATCCCTTGAGGAAAAGAAAGACAGAGAAAGAGAGTGAGAGTATCTGGCCCAAAGTCAGATTCCCCTGTGAGGGCAAGGAAGGCAGGACGTAAGGAGGGAAAGATCTGCAACAACAATAGATTCTTATCTGACTCTCACCATTGCCCTGAAAAACACCACGAGCAACATGTCCACCAAGATAAATAAAGGAGAAAAAGCAGCACGCAGGGCCTACGGATCGATCCCGGATTCTGGAGCCCTGCTCTAACCTTTCTCACTGATAAGGCGACCGTGAAGGTCAGGAGCGGGCGCGCTGAGGAATGGACCTCCCGGCCCGCTCGCAACCGCTCTGGGGACCGTTCTTCAGATCGGCAGAAATGGTGCCGCCCACTTGACAAAACAACGTCTGTCGGCTTGACCTTTTTTCCAATGCATCTTGGGTTAAAAGTCTCTGTATAAAAAAAATATTCTCCGTCCTTAACCGAGTATCACTGTCTTGTTTCCGCTAAGGCACTCAGGGGGAGCGTCAAAAGAGCAAAACTGAAATTGTGTTTACTTTCAGTTGTAGCTCTTGCAAACATTTCTACGTATAATGTACTAAAAGATTTCCATCTCTGTTAAGCATCCTTATGCATATACAGTTGTGCTTATGTTTACATGCACATCTTTTTGTATACATTGATTTTTGTATTATTATTTTAAGCATATAACCTGCAAACTCTAAAAGATGTTCAGTATTTTATAATATAGGCCTAGACTATACAATCAATTATTTATTAAAATAATATTAATTACTTTTATTCATTTATTATTTTCATTGCCACCTGCAGAATCTGAAAGATGTTTAGTATTTTAGCTAGTCAGACAGATAGATAGATAGACAGACAGATACATAGATAGATCCTTTTATTTTATATCATTATTAATTTGTCTTGTAGAATATGAACGTGAAATAGCAGAATCAGGGCTGAAAAAAATGCATGAAGAATTATGATCAGAATATGTATAAAAGCAAGAGTTTAGAATAAATACAATATGAAAGGCTAAAGAAAACAGCCAAGCAAAGTACTTAAAAACAGAGATGGGAGAGAAACTCCCTGTCTCCCTGACCCACCTCAGCAGCGTAACCTTGAAGGAGCAGATAGATAAATAAATAAACAAGTGCATTTTTTCAGTAAGCCAGATTAGACCTTATCTTGAGTAAAGTGTTCCTATATGTCAGCTAAGAAGCAGCTGATCAAGATAATAAGCTTTTCCCCCCCCTTTTCTTTATCCCTGCCTTCTCTTTTTGAGGTCTGGGAGGGGGGTTTATAAAGCACTCATCTGTTTTCTCCTCTCTGGCCTGGCCTCTCCTCTAGGCCTATCTTTGCTATCACAATCTTTATTTAGCAGATAAAAGACCACAAAATTAATGGCTATATATATATATATACACACACACACACACACACATTTATATTTACATTTATATACATATATACATATATAATGTGCACATCTCTGGTGGTACTAGAAGTTGCAGGCAGTCATTAATGCACTGTGGGTGGTTGCCAGGATTTTGCAATGGAGCTGCTAAGGTGTTCAAGCTTTTAGAGTGTTGCTATATGGTTTCTAGGGGAATCTGGGTGGTTCCCATGTGGTTGCTTGCTGAAGTCTTGATATTCCAGTCTCCGGGTACGGCTCGGATCCTTCTGTCAATACAAATATAAGGGATGTAAATATCATCATGCAAATGAGAAGACTGGGGCTGCACTGTAAAAAAATATATATATATATATGATCAGATTAGATCATTATGAGTCATGGCAACTTGTGTTTTTACATTACTTTAACTCATCAAAATAATTTAAGAAATGTTAACTTTTTTTATGTTACACGAGATGCAGCTTTTTAAGTAAGTTTAATATAATTGAAGTCGAAATGACTTGTACAGCCAAGTTGATTATTCTTAAAAACTTAAAAAGTTTATCTGCTGCCTTAATATTTTTAAGTTGAAATAGATTTTTTTTTACAGTGTGGATTCACAAAAACAGGGGTTTCTAAACCGGGTTCCAGGGAGTGCTAGGGGGTCCATAGAATAGTCTAAAGAAAAACAAAAATTGTAAAAATTGAAAAAATAAATAAGATTAAACTACGTAAATATATAAATAAATAAAACATTTGATTATCATTGAATTAAATTAGTCCCCCTGTAGTCAATAATTTTATCCCTTAAGGCCCCGATATACTTCAAACGAAATCGAAGAATGAACTGATGTGACGTCATTTTGAACAAAATCAGGCCAAAACGAAGTTTGTTTTGTGTTCTTTTTGGAAGTACGAAACAGCTTGCCAAAGCGAAATTTCAGGAAAAGTTCGCTCCAGCTGCAAAGCACCTTCGTACTACCATTGGTCCGTGACGATAACGTAATAGGAGGTGTGCACCGAGGCTCCGCCTTCACTCGCGTGGAACGCTTTTTTGATTCATTTCCTGTGTTTGAGTTTGTCGAGGTAAGATCTCCGCGGGTGAAAACATGAACACACTGGATAGCCGCTTTATAATACAAAGTTGTGCTTGTAAAAAAAATGAGGCACTAACACTGTTTTTCATGTTTGAGACTGTAAAGCTGCTTGATTTTAAGCAATCTATTGAATAAAGTGCTATATGAAGACGTGACGTGACTGGGTGCTATTTTGCAGAGCTCCCATGTTGTTATGATCAAATGCTTTTCATATGCTTTCTATAATAAATGCTTGCTGTTTTCTCATTTTTGTTGTGTTTATTTTGTTACTGAGAAGAAAGTGCATGGCACATATTTACATATTCATCTAACCGTCGCTCTCATCAGTGTGGGCGGCGTCAGATGTTCGTTTACAGTAGGCTATATCGCTGCTCACGTATTTCGAACTTCGTTTTACCCCTAAACGAAGAACGAAAAAGAACTTAGTTTGAAGTATACCGGGGCCTTAAGTCTTCTCTGACTCATTTGATCTGTAGAGTTCATTGAGGTAAGATCTCCACGGGTGAAAACATGAACACACTGGATAGCCGCTTTATAGTACAAAATGAAGTTGTGTTTCTCATGAAATGAGGCACTGACACTGTTTTTCGTGTTTGATACTGTAAAGCTGCTAGCTTTTAAGCAATCTATTGAATAAAATTCTATTCTATATGCTATATAAATAAACGTGACGTGACTGGAGTGCTTATTTGCAGAGCTCGTGCTAACATACCCATGTTATGATCAGACACTTTTTTTATGCTTTCTATAAAAAAATGCTTGCTGTTTTCTCATTTTTGTTGTGTTTATTTTGTTACTGAGAAGAAAGTGCACGGCACGTATTTACATATTCATCTAAACGTCGTTCTCAGCAGTGTAGGCGGCGTCAACTGTTCGATTACAGTATATCGCTGGTCACGCATTTCGAACTTCGTTTTACCCCTAAATGAAGAACGAAAAAGAACTTCTTTTGAAGTATATTGGGGCCTTTAAACTCATCTTTGATCACCAAAATTACATATTTACATTTTTTATTTTAAGACATTAAGAAAAAAATTCTTAATGCCTTAAAATAGCTTGAATGTAACTACACACTTGCTTAATTAAATATACACAGATCTATGAATATAATAATTAGCCCCGCCTCCACTCACTCGCACGAGATCCACTCGGTCAACTTACTAAGGTAAACGCTGCACAATGGTATCACTTTTTTAAAACGTCGGACACATAACGGTAATTAATATGATTTGTGTTTTGCTTGACTACATTATCAAATAGCTAATAATGTGTTGCTAATGTTACACAAACCATGTTCGCATTCACTAGTCAAACAGCTGCCTTTGAAAAATCAGCATCCTTACAAATGCTTTGAACAACTCAGAACGTCAGTGGAGAAAGGCATATAGGTCATCATAACATTGTATGCATCATACACCCGCCATATTGCTAAATCTACCCGATTTTTCATGTCAACAGAAAAATATACCAGGATAACCTTCTTTTAAAACTCCCTTATGTGGTCAGTTAATGATATGCTAAAGCCCACTGGCACATTGACGTGATTGGTTACAAGGTAGTTTGTGACGTCAGAAATACCAGCGATTTCAAAGTCAAACTGCAGGTTTGAAACTGTCTTTGGTTTAGTGCAGTTTTAAAGAGAAAATACTCAGCAATGGTGTTGACATGAATTTGAACATGGTTTGTCTTAAAGCATGTTAAAAACACAAAATAGACATATAAACAACATTAAAAGCTTGCTTTTCACCACAAGGGGACTTTAATAAATAAATAATGCATCTACAGTACAGCACAGTAATTGGCTATAGTGAATAGAAAAAATTAAATAAAACAATTCAAAATATTATTTTATGCATATTTATAATATTAATGTTTGCAGCTGCCTTTTAGGGGGATACGTTTAAGGATAAATTCTTATGCTATTTTCTTTTTCTTTTATTATTTTTTTCTTGAGACTGTTCTTGACACAAATAAATAAAATTCTTAAAAATTATCTTCTTCAACATCATTGTAAATAACTTTTAAAATTAGGTCCATCTTAGAAAAAAAGATGTTCTTAAGAAAATATTTTAGAACTTCTTAAGATTATTTTCAAGAACTGCACTTAGGCTTGAGGCATCGTTCTTGTCTTTTTAATGTGGAAAAAGAAGAAAAGAGAGATGTAGTATCAAAGTTTTGCAACAATACTGGAATATGAAGCATTTTGTTGGGTGTGTTTTATTGTTTGAGTGGCATTCTCATGTTTAATGGGGAAAAGAAAATGTTTGTTTGTTTGTACAAGAGTATCCGTGCGTGGGCTTTTATTTGGGTGAAAGTCATGCGGCGTTCTGTGCGGATGAGCGTGAGGACACAAGCAAACAGAAGTTGGAGAGTAATTGGAAAAGACATCGGGTGTATATAAAGACGGATCGGGCTGCTATCTGGGCCTCCTCCCCCGAGCTTTAGTCTATTAACACTGCCACTCTTATCATCTGTGCTGCACCTGACAGGCCTTAATCACACTCTAATGGATTTAATTACCTTACACAGGTATCCTGCATACAAGCAAGCCTGCTGTCTACATGGTTAAAGAGACACAGACCAGGGAGATGATACAGGTGGCTTTGGTGATAGGCTTGTTTCGTGATAAAAAAGGTCATAAAACAGTGACCTGGGCAGTGTCTGTGGTCACACACACGTTTTCATGTTTTATGGGGACATTCCATATTGCTGTACAAACTGTATATTCTATCCACTAACCCTAAACCTATCCATTACAGAAAATTTTATGCACTTTTACATTTTCAAAAACTATAATTTTGTGTGATTTATAAGCTGTTTTCCTCATGTGGACCAAAATGTCCCCACATTTTTGTCCCCACAATTTTAGGTTTACCAGAACCACACACACACACACACACACACACACACACAGGTTTGTTTTGCTATCAAAGTGAGAACATTCCATTGGTGTAATGGTTTTATACATGTACAAACTGTACATTCTATCCCCCTACACTACCCCTAAACCTACCCATCACAGAAAACATTCTACATTTTTACATTTTTAATAAAACATTGTTTAGTATGTTTTTAAAGCTATTTTAAATAAGAGGACTCATGAAATGTCCTCATATTTTATGTTTACATCATAATTACCAGTGTAATACCTGTCATTATAAAAATTTGTGTCCTCATAAATCACAAAAACGTGCATACACACACACACACACACACAATGTGGGAGATAGCAACATAGATGTTTAAGATGAATAGTTTTTATGGTATGTGTGTATGCATTAATTTGATTTTCCTCTAGGATTCAAAGACAGGAAGAATGTCAGACTTTTATTCAGGCAAACATAACTTATATTTTAATGTGTTTATGCTATTCATGCTGTTGGCTGGGTAGTCTTTTATCTGTCACTTTAGACATTTGACACATATTCTACAATTTTCGGGACGCTTCAGGAAAAAGAATCATAAAGGCGCTGTAAATATTTATATTAAAATGTCTGAATTTAATGCTTTTTATATTCAGATAATTCAGACAAAACAGACCGTTTGTTTTGTCATATATTGAGGCATCATTGAGCTGTCACTTTTCTTAAAACCCTTATTTTTTTTCAAGCAGGGTTATTATAACTGAAACTAAAACTAAAACGATCCCATTTCTTAAATTAAAATGAACTGAAATAATAAATATAAATATAAAGGTTAGGTTTAGAAATATCATTAGCTCGGCATAAAATAGAAGTCCTTTGACAGAAATACAAATGTCCACATGCTTGTTTGGGTGGATTTGGAAGGAGGAGGCTGATGTAAAGAAGCCAGACAGAAAAGAGAATTCAAAACACGACCACTCAAGCTAGCACCAATGACAGCAAACATCATGAAAAGATATGGAGAGAGGGAAAAGTACAGAAAGGAGACAGATGAAAATGAGAACTGTAAAATAAATGACATCTGAAGCCATTTCCTGCAGATCTTGCCATGCTGTGCGGATTTGAAACTTTATGGAGTTATATGGCGACTTAAATTTCCATTAGCTGAGGAAGAAATATAAGATTTTTGTGATGAGAGATTTTGGCATACAGTGTCTTCTATGATGGATGTGTGCAAACCTAGTCCCAAAGAAGGACCCATAATGGTGAAAAAAATTACCACTGTAAACCTCTTCCATTCTGTCATGTACAATAAGCACTGTTCTGTATTACTGAAAATGTCCTTCGCTTGAACAAAACAACCGGATACATGGTTGCGTTTTAATGGTAAAACGGTAGTCTGCACGTCAGTGGGCAGCTGTTGCGGGAGCAGTTTTCCTCAGATCCAGCTTTCATCACTCCTCCAGGGGTGAGCTACCGCTGTTATTCCCTTGGACATCAGCACGCATGCAATAGCACGGCCTCCAGAACACCCTACAGCTTTAACCAAGGTAATAAAATGCCTTTGCGAATCCCTCACACACTGAGGATGCTAACATCAGAGAACTCAAGCTACATCTACCAGGGCAAGAAAGACGGCAGCTTAGCTGGGACTCACCTAGTGTTGGTGATTCGCTTTTGAAGCAAGGGATGACTGATATGATTCTGGATATAATTTCCCTCACTGCAAGTCTCAGGTGATCTAAATAAAATAAATAAATAAAAAACATGTTAGCAATGCAGCAAGTGACACTATGGGCCCTATCATACACCCCGCGCAACGCGACGCAAGTATTTTTTTGAGTTTCAGCCCGATGCAGTTCTCATTTTCACATCTAGTGCCACGTTGTTTAAATAGCAAATGCACTCGCGCCCATCTGTTCGCCCATGTGCATGCTGGTCTGAAAATGAGGTATGTACAGGTGCATTGTTGGCGTGTTGCTATTTTGAGGCAACTGAAAACGACTGTGTCATTAACCACCTGAAACCTGGTCTAAAGTCAATAGCGCAGTATTTTATTTAATTTTTTTGTTATTCAAACTCTGAGAGACTAGGTACAACCCTTTTGGATCATGTGCCTGGTGCGCCAACCATTTTTTCCATTAAACCGTTAAACTAGCAAAAGAGGATTCGGACACACTTAAATCATTAAAATAGGGCCCTATGTGTTGTTATCGTTAACTAAAACTAAAAAGATTAGAAAACAAATTAATTTAAAAAATATATATAAATATTAGATAAAAAAAAACAAACTGAAAAAGCTTAAACAAAAATTGTTTAACTGTTGTCTGAAGTACTAAAATTAGTAAACTGAAATAAAAAAAATATATATTAAATCTAAAATATTGAATAATAATAATGACAAAAGCAAATAAGAAATTAATAACAATAAAACAAACTAAAATTAAAATTAAAATATAAAAAATAAAAGCTAATTTCAAAATATGAATAAATACTACAATATTCTATAAATATTAGTAAAATACACTGGTGACACTTTATATACAGGACAATTAAAAAAACGTAACTTCTGCTGAACTACTGAGATAACGGATCATGTTTTGTGAAATTCAGTTTAAAGATCAGTTTACAAGACCAGGCAATTTTTTTGTATTTTTAGCATATTCTGGCATTAGCAACCTATTTTATTTTTGCAATGTGACATATTTCATTGTAAAACTCGGGAAATTCAACAGGGAAAAAATGTATTGTGGCACAGGAATTTGAAATTTATCCATTGGGAATTGGATAGTGAAAAATGGGTGTTACATATACCAGAATGAAGCCAAAACTATTCTGTTTGCTAAAACAATGCCTAAGTTATTGGTTAATGTTATCCAATAGCCTGAGGGCTTACTTGGCTTACGATTTATCAAATTTGATTGAAGGTTACAAAGACACACTTTTCTTTGGAATAACGTGCACCAGTGAATTGTTAACAAATAAGACCAAGAATGTGCATTAGGAAAGTAAACAGGAACAGTTTTAATTTCATGTTGACATTTGTGTGTTGAGAGCCACAATGAGATTTTTTCTCTTTTGTTTGGGTGCAGCACTAGTGTATATACCAAGAGGGGCCTGACGTTGATGGAGAGGGTGATTTCAGGCCTTGCCGTTAGCAGGAGGAGATAGAATATCTTCTTAAGGCCCAAGGATAGCACTTTTTATGAGATGTTCATTGCAGAAGCTACATCAACCTGTCTAGAGCTACTGCAAGCCCATCGCCTCCTTCTCTCCCTCTCTTTCATCACTCCCATTCTCTTGCACATATCCACTACCTCTTTCCTCTACCTCTTTCCTCTGCCTCTTTCATTGAACTTTTCATGCTCTGAAAAAAAAAAAATATATATATGTACAGATTTTTCCTCAAATCATCAACAGAACTGTAAATGCAGGGAGAGTCACATCAAGTCAGTGACAGGAAACTCAACAAACACAGGCTTATTACTGCTCAAAAAAATACTCTTACAAAAGAAGTACAGTTTTACTTTTTGTTGGCAATGATATTTATGTTTATTATAAAGGGTTAGTTCACCCAAAAATAAAATGTCTGTCATTAAGATGACAACCCGTAAGACACCCGTAAGACCTTCGTTCATCTTCAGAACACAAATTAAGAAATGTTTGATGAAATCCGATGGCTCAGTGAGACTTCCATTGACAGCAAGACAATTAACACTTTCAATGCCAGAAAGCTACTAAAAACATATTTAAAACAGTTCATGTGACTACAGTGGTTCAACCTTAATGTTATGAAGCGACAAGAATACTTTTTGTGCGCCAAAAAACAAAATAAAATAACGACTTTACTCAACAATATCTAGTGATGAGCGATTTCAAAACACTGCTTCATGAAGCTTCGAAGCTTTACGAATCTTTTGTTTCGAATCAGTGGTTCGGAGCGCATATCAAACTTCCAAAGTCACGCGATTTCAGTAAACGAGGCTTCGTTACATCATAAGTGTTTCGAAATTTCAATGGTTCACCACTGGGGGGCGTGACTTTGGCAGTTTGATACGCGCTCCGAACCACTGATTCTAAACAAAAGATTCGTAAAGCTTTGAAGCTTCATGAAGCAGTGTTTTGAAATCGCCTCTCACTAGATATTGTTGTCGTTATGTTGTTTTTTTTGGCGCACAAAAAGTATTCTCGTCACTTCATAACATTAAGGTTGAACCACTGTAGTCACATGACTTGTTTTAAATATGCCTTTAGTAGCTTTCTGGTCATTGAAAGTGTTAATTATCTTGCTGGCAAAGCAGACCTCACTGAGCCATTTGATTTTATAAAAAATATCTTAATTTGTGTTCTGAAGATGAACGAAGGTCTTACGGGTGTGGAACGACATGAGGGTGAGTAATTAATGACAGAATTTTCATTTTTGGGTGAACTAACCCTTTAAAATATTATACACTCTAAAAAATTAAGGTTCTTTTTTGACATTTATGGTTCCACAAAGAATTTTTAACATCCATGGAACCTTTCCATTCCAAAAAAGGTTCTTTATAACAGAAAAAGATTATTAAAATGTTCTTTACACTAAGAAAAATTGGTTCTTTTAAGAACTGTTCACTGAAAGGTTCTTTTGGGCAACCAAAAATGGCTCTTCTATGGCATTGCTGTGAAAACCCCCTTTTGGAACCTTTATTTTTAAGAGTGTATGTGAAATATTCAGGCCAAACTAGTCCCACCCATGTCTCTTTGTTAAACCATTCAACTCATTTAAACAAGTTTGTTTCGAACTAAGCAACAACATCCATCAGCAACTTCCTCCAAACCACAGCATTTTATAACACACAGCAATCTAAGTGTAGTGTGAGAGAGAGAGATGGAGAGAAATAGAGATAGGATGGCAGGTGGCTGTCGACACAGTGAAAACACAGCCCTGCGGAATTGTTGTGCCTCGCTGAGCACTACCACCCCCCACCTACCCCCACCCCACAAACACCCTTCATCACCACCTTCCTCTTCTCCCTCCTCCTCTCCTTGCCTTCATCAGAGAAGAGCCGTCAGCATTTACATTTCCCATCAGCCCCCGGAGACTTGCCATCATCACACAGCTTGGCTCACTGACCCCCAGCTCCTATCTGCCATGTTCCTCCTCCATGTGATCACAAACACACACTCACACACACATTTGGATGGCACAGGCGATGGGGGATGGGGCGGCACAGGGTATAGCAACTGTAAAGCTAAATTATTGCCAATCAGATTTTGTTCACAGCTCAACTGTTAGACAAATTGCAGCTTGTGCTATTTGCCATGGGTCAGAGAGCTGAGTAATTTCATTTTAATAAGTCATATTTGACGGCAAGATGACACTACAAATACACAAAGATATGTACACGTGTATCCCATCCACACATCCGCAAAAACAAAGAATCCTCTGACTTACTTCCCCTCTATAAGTTGTATTTTGTACACCAAGGAAGGAAGGAAGGAAGGAAGGAAGGAAGGAAGGAAGGAAGGAAGGAAGGAAGGAAGGAAGGAAGGAAGGAAGGAAGGAAGGAAGGATGGATGGATGGATGGATGGATGGATGGATGGATGGATGGATGGATGGATGGATGGATGGATGGATGGATGGATGATGGATGTTGATTTGCACTCTAGTCTTTTCAGAAACTTTTCCAAAAACTAGAAGAGAGCACCTACAATTCTGAACCTTTTCAGAAGCCTTTGTTTTATTTGGCTTACATTATCTGTCTTCCATTGTCCTTGAAAGGTCTTTATAAACCCAACAATGCATGATCAAACTCATCTCTGCCTCAGACATAAATACCGCTGTTGAATTTAAATAGCTCAGCTGGTAGCCATCTGATTTATTTCATTTTATTTTTGAGAAAATGCAGTCTCTCCATCCATGCAGCCAATCTAAATTCTGTGCTGGCTGCACAGGAAGCAAGTTGATTAAATTAATATATATCTGAGCAAATAAACAACTTCTACCTTCAGGGCTTATGGTCGGTATTCCTTTAGAACTCCGAAGAAATCAAAGCGCTTGATATCCACAGCTGCCAAAATGGCATCAAAATCAGCCTCGGTATAAACACATCAGCCGTTCCAGGCAACGGCAGCACAGATGTACAGTAAAAGGAAATCTCAGATGATAAAAAAAAAAATAATAATTTGGAAATAGACAGTAAATTTCTCTCTAAACTGGAATTGGTCTCAAAGGGCTCGGCGTCCGCGGCCTGTCATGTTGTGTAGCGGTGTCTTTGAAGTCGCCCATCAGTGGCGCTAGCAGAACCCACTTCTGAGGCCGGCTTCCCTTTCAAGTGTTCATCAAGTGTCCGGGTGTTGCTACATCTGCTGTGAAGCAGATAACCGGTGTGCCGTCATGGAATTCTATTAAATCCAACAATATTTTCTATGCTAAAACCATATTCATTAAAAGGGTTCAAGATTCCCAGTGTAAAGTACATTCAGACTATTACTGGTAACTAGGACTGTGTGATAGATTAAATATTCATGATATATATGCTTTTATATGTATATATATATATAAAATGATGATGATTATGCTGGCTTGGCAGTATAAAATTATGAAACATTGTGAATACGAAAATTTTAATCTGACCTTTATTCGCCCATTAAGTTTCCTATTGATCATGTCATTGTTTTGTGATCCCTCTTTGTCTTGCTTCTTGAGAGTATACTATAGAGCATTAAGCGGCTTTTCTGTCTCACAGAAATGTTCACAAAAGTCTTTATGTGGCATTTTTCATATAATTTTATTTAATAAATACATTTAGTTTGGGGACATTAAGAAATTATTACTTTTGTCTAGCAAGGATGCATTAAATTGATCAAAAGTAACAAAGAAAATTCTATTTCAAAGAATTTTTTTATAACTTTATATTCATCAAATAATCCTAAAGAAAAAAAGAAAAGAAAAAAAAAGCATCACGGTTTCCACCAAAACTTTACCACAATGATTTCTGGAGGATCATATGACACTGAAGACACTGAAGCCATTTACATGACACCGTTTCTAACTAAACTTTTGGCCGTTCATTTGAAAACGGCATTCAAATTCCAAGTTTTTGAAAACTATACTGTTATTGTCACTGTGTAAACAACAAAAGTGCGAATTTGTGAAAACAGTGACATCGTGCACATGCGTAGTACGTGTTCAGTCTATAAGCATGTAGTGTTTCTTTGCAAAGTGACATCGCCAACTACTGGCCTGGCATGGATAATACAGCGTTTTTAGTCGTTTTCATGGATCCGTGAAAGGGGATTGTTTTGACAACATTGACGTCTGTACGCGAAAAAATGCAAAGGAAAAACTTTCCTGTTTTTTTAGCAGCCATGTATACCCTAAAGGCTTAAATACACAACTGCAACAGAAACAGGTGCATAGCTAATCAGAAACCATAGAAACAGACTAGTGGTGGGGAAAAGGGAACAAAGGAAACAGGTACAGGAACTAGAACTAAACCAAAACAGAACATTGTGTTGGTCCTAAGAGTTCAAGTTATTTACATACAGTATAACACATCACAAATGAAACACAAACCTGTGCAACAGTGCTCAACCCAGGTCCTTCTGTTTGCCAAAAATTTAGCCCTTGACAGCCTATTACCGCTTCTCACACAGTATAATTACACAAAGCGATTCCAAAGGGGAAAGAGTGAGGAGGTCCAGGATCTCGCAAAAATAAAGACAATATTATCTTTTAATTAAATTCACATCGTTTCGCAAAAACGCGTTACTGTATCATTTGGGAAGTCCTTCTGACACTTTCTCCAGCGCCGAGCGGGTTGATCGGAAAGCTCATTTTAAACTTAAATGTATTTCTTTTAAATAATCAGATCAAACCACAGATAATCAGTTCCACACTACCTGGTAATTGAAAAACTGTTTAATCTGACGCTTTAATAGATTATTTCTTTGAAGCACCATTAAATTTGGTCTTTCAATCTAAAACTGATGCAAGAACTGCAGCAGCAAAATTTCACACACTTTTATCCTGTTCTTAAAGGCATAGTTCACCCAAAAATGACAATTCCATCATCATTTACTCATGTCATTACAAACCTTTATGACTTGCTCATTCTCTGAAGAATGTGCTGGTTGCTCTTTTCCATCCAATTACATTAATTGCGAAAAGATGCAGAAGCAGCATACCAGTATCATAAAGTTGGTTGAATACATTTTACAAAATATATTATTTTGATGGTCCACTTTAGATAGGGTGGCCACAGTCCCGTATTTCAGCTCTATTTTTAGTGTCCTGTCCATTCCGTCCTGTATTCCACCATGAGAAATCTGGTCACCCTAACTTTAGACATTCTAAGGTTGTCAAAAGTACCGACTTTGGTACCAAGTCTGTTCTGTTGAGTGCGTGAACACAATGGCCAATCAGAGGTGTTTAAGAATCCGCTCAACAGAGCTAAAAATGCTAGGGGAAAATGCTGGTATCATCACATTTTTTAAATGGGTACCAAAGTCAGTACTTTTGACAACATTAAGACATTCTACTAACTACATTATAAGTAACTTTGCAACTACATGTCAACTAACTCTCATTAGAGTTATAGTAAACTGTTAGGTTAAGGTTCGGGTTAGTAGAATAAGTTAACGTATTTGCAAAGATACATTCAGTCTGTTGAGGAACCATCAAAATAAAGTGTTAGCAAATATTAAATTAATACTCTGACTGGTAGATGACATGTAGTTGTTACGTGTGGCTGTAGTTGAAGAGACAAGGCAAACACAGACTTCCACAGGAACGGGGTTTTAATCTATGACACAGGAGATAGCATACACACATGTAGATAACAACGAGAACGGACCAGGAGTGAAGGAGAACACAAGGTATATATACAGGTGACTAACAAAAGGGAGCTAAACAAGGTGACGGGATAATTAAGACACAGGTGGATCAAATGAACTAATCAACAGAACGGGGAAACTAGGTCACAGGGGAAAGACTGGAACATGACATGTAACATTTCGCCCCCTCCCGGATAGGCGCGTCCTCGCGCCGTAAGAGTCCAGAGGAGGGAGGGAGGGGGTTCTGGAGGAGGGCGGAGTACAAAAACAAAAGAAAAGAGTCCATAGAAAACAACAAAGACAGTCCAAGGGGGAGTGGAGGGTGGGAGGAGCCAGGGGGAAGCCAGGAGCAGGAGGAGCCAGATGTTACCCCAGAAGCCAGCCAGGACGAGGCCCCAGGGTAGAGTCGCAGGTGGGAGGAGCCATGGTGGAGTCAGCTTGGGGGCAGACGACACCCTGGGGACGACCAACGGAGATTCAGCTGGAGACCCAGATGGAACTGCAGAGCCGATGTGCCCACGCGCAGCCGATGGTCCTGGAGACCGAGGAGGAGCCATGGTGACGAGCGTCCGAGGAGGAGGCGGACATCCAGAGGGCAGAGGCTGAGCCGGTGGGACCGAGGATGTAGGCGGAGCTGGAGGGAAGGAGGAGCCAGACGGAACCGTAGGTGCAGGCAGGTGGACGACTGACCAAGGCGGAGCCGGAAAGACGAGGGAGCCCGGAGAAGCCGTATGGCCGATGGTGTCCGGTGGAGCCGAGGGAGGGAGGAGCCAGGGTGACGCCGAAGTGTCGACGGGCCGAGGTGGAGCAGGGGACGTGGAGGCTGGAAGTGAAGGCAGGGGATCTTCTTGAATGGATGGAGTGGAGGGCCTGAAGATGCTTGACATCCCCATCTGGCATGTGGGAGATGTCAAGCGGCTGAAGGGCAGAAATGGTGGGACTGAGGAACTGGCTGTGAGACTGGGTGACGGAGGAGGCGGGAGAGGGAGGCTGGGTGGGCAGACAGGGAACTCAGGAGACGGAGAACTGGAGAACACTGGAGATTGGTCCTCTGGAGGCTCAGGAGATTCATTAAAAACAGGAGAATCAGGGGAATGGAAAGTCACCTCTCCGAAAAAATCTATTAAATCAGCCATAAACACTTCTTTCAGTTCCTCAGCATATTTGCCAGTGTCAGTCATAGTTTCCATCGTGGTGGTGTTGTGGGCGGAGCTTTCTTCTCAGCCCTCGAGCTCCACAAGCACTCCCTCGCCGTCAGGTGATGTAACCGGCTCGCTCACCTGGTCAGACCCTTGCTGTGAGGTTGGCTCCGGGGCGATGGTACTGTCCGATCCTTTCCTCTGTCCAGGCTCATCCATCGCGTTGGGCTGGCCTCCTCGGTCTGCGGTGGGCACGTGAAACATCTCCGTTGTGACGTTCGTCGATGGTGGCTGACTGGCTTCTGGCAGTGGAGTGGGACTGGTGGTGAAGTCATCCTCCGCGGGGCCGACGGTGAAGGGTGAGTCGTTACTCACCAGCACCCACTCCACGAGTGCGGCGAAGTCCTTCTGAGGACCGCTCCCTGGGAGACGTGCCCGAGACCGCTCGCTAAGGCTGGAGATGTAGAACACACAGAGCGAGCGGTCAGGATAGTGTGTGAGGCACGCCAACTCCAAAAAATCCAAGGTGTGCGATTCTAGGGAGCGGTCCCTCTGCTCCAGGCACAAAAGGGCAACAGCAGGGTCCATGGAGACGGAGAAAAAAGGGGAACAAACAAACAAAAAGAAAATCGCCGCAAAAACTGTCTTGGTCCGTTCTTCTGTTACGTGTGGCTGTAGTTGAAGAGACAAGGCAAACACAGACTTCCACAGGAANAACATTAAGACATTCTACTAACTACATTATAAGTAACTTTGCAACTACATGTCAACTAACTCTCATTAGAGTTATAGTAAACTGTTAGGTTAAGGTTCGGGTTAGTAGAATAAGTTAACGTATTTGCAAAGATACATTCAGTCTGTTGAGGAACCATCAAAATAAAGTGTTAGCAAATATTAAATTAATACTCTGACTGGTAGTTGACATGTAGTTGCAAAGTTACTTATAGAATATCTAAAGTGGACTGAAATAAAGTGTTAGCTTTTAGTGCTATATTCCAAGTGTATAGATGTCATAAATAGGTTTGAGAAACAGACCCAAAATTTGGCATTATTCAAAAAAAATTGTTTTTTAAAAACTCAAAAACGGAGACAGATTCATAAATTAACTATTCAGACTATGCATAGAATTGAGATATTTTCAGTATTGCTTCTTTTTTCCACAGAATAAGTTTTTATTTTTAAATGTTTCAAATTTGGTTTAAAAAATTTTTAAAACTATTTCTTTAAATGCAGTTCAAACACCAGCTGGGCCAGATGAGGCAGGGATTTTAATGGTAAAGGCTTACAGTAATGATGATGTAGATTTTTCCACTCCACGCCGTGATGATGAAGATCGGAGTCAGGCCGTGTAAAGCCAGCCCCCGCTCTTGTGATTGATGGCCCAGGTGGCGAGTCAAGGGGCTAAACACCACTAAAAATGCATAGGCACTACACCTCACGCCCACCTCTCAGCAGTCATTCAGTGAGGCATACATCACCTTAATGAAAATGAGATGCTAATGCACTAATTAAAGAGCGGAGTGTAAGCCGACCCACTCTGAGGAGTTTCACTAGCTTTGGCTTGCCATTGTGCCTCGGTTCTGGTCTAAAGAACCCGAAATGAATTCCACAGGGGCACAGCCGCGAGAACAGGATAGAAATTCAACCTCTGATTCAACTAAAAAATGGCATTCAGAGAAGAGATGGACCATTGTGGGTCTCAAAGTAGCTGATGAGTTTAGAAAAAAAGAATAAAAAAAGATTTATTTTTGCCTTTATTATGATAGGACATCAGGAAGCGAAGTTGGGAGAGAGGGGGGCGGGATCAGGAAAGGTCCGCGAGCCAGGACTAGAACTCAGGTCACCAGAAGCACAATGGCGCTATATGTAGGCGTGCTGCCCACGAGGCTATCGGTGCCAACAGAAAGACAATAAGAAATTTGAAATTACAAAAAACTAAAATGTAAAAGATTTTTTTAAACAACAAATATACCAAATACTAATTTAAAGCTCAATAAGAAGTGATTAAAAGTAACTGTACTTTTTGAATTTTTTTGTTCTGTAAAAAAAAGAAAAAAAGTTTTCTCAAATATAAAAATTGTGACATTATCTTCATGTTGTTCCAAACCCACTGGCTTTCTTTTTTCATGCTTTTCCCAGAAATCCACTGTCTGCATCCATTCCAAAATGGAATCTGTAAATGCAACAAGTCAGGTTTGACATCATGATATCATTGACAATTGCATGTCACATGGTCAATCATAACATGGCAATATGCGGACATTTAAATTAATGAGATATGAGAGCCACAGCTTCACTTTTGGTTGAACTGTTACTTTTAAGAATGTTTTAGCTGCATTTCTTCATATAGCACAGCTTTATCTAAGCCATAATGTACACTGCTCAAACCAATCTTTTGTTCATCTACAAATAATTTAATCAAGTTTAACATAGTAAAACAATTTCACATAGTCTGAAAACTGGAATGCAAATTGTCTCTCTTCTCACTCTTAAGTCTCTGTATGGAGAGAACCACTCCAAGTTCTTCAAGTCATAATCAGGTTCTGTTATGGGAGTAACATTATTGCTTTCTCTCATCTCCACCTGACCACAAAAGGTCAATGGTGTGCAAATAAGCACGATTAACATGAAGCTTGCAAATTAGTCTTCTTTTGAACTGGTGAACAAAACGAGGCTCAGTTGACAAGGCTCAGTTGATGCATACCGATGTTGCAGGAATACGATGACTCATTTTACGAATATGAGAACTTGCGTTATAATATATCTTGACCTATGCAAATGGACTACTGCAGGGACAATAAGGACAGGCTCTGTGGGGGGTCAAGACTTAATGGAGAACCTCTGATATGGAATCATGATTGGAAGATTTAGTACAACTAAAGTTATAGCAGAAGTTTCTTAAGTTCCCAAGGCATGTATGGCATTTAATACCACATCTATATTTAAATTTATTTGCATTTATTCATTTGGCGGATGCTTTTATCCATAGCGACTTACAAGTGAAACCAATGAGTCGTGCCCTACTGATGTGTGGAATGCTGCAACGGTTCGCTTTCTCAACTTATGCACTCTATATGGATGCTGTAGGATATTTATTTGAATTTTTAAAGGTGATGTGTGTAATTATTCATTAAAATACCTTCTTCTTTCCCAGTTTAATGTACAGAGATAACTACATTGGCAAGATGATTTCTGCAAAATGTGTAAACACAGCAGTGGGATCAAAATATTGAAGGACGTTTGAGCATCCTGACCACCTAATGTCATGAGATTGGGGTCGGAACATCAGTTTGTCCAACCAGTCAAGATGGAAAACTTGCTTAAAAACAAATGAAAGCGAATTCACGAATTGATGATGCTTCACCTTCACCTCGTTCAGCATGAAATGGAAGATAGTTGCGATAGTATTTTCTACCCTATTGTGAAATCCTGAAATGGCTTCTTGAACAAAAATAAATGTATGGTGGGTCTTGATTTTGTCTATCGGTAACTGATTGGATCATTGTGGTTTGCTATTGTTGTGATCTCATGTGATCAACAGGTTTTCCCGCCCTCGCGCAAGTAAACACGTCATTGGAGAAGAGAAGAGACAACATTCCAAGTGGGAGATTAAAGATTGTGAGGGCACATGAATTATGTGCACAGATAAATCATTTATAAATACTGAAAAAAAAAGAAGAAGAAAAGTCTTAAAAAGTCTTAAAAATCAATCCCATTTCAGGGGTGGAGGGGGGACAAATTGAAACTAAGGGGGCACAAATCAGATCTGAGGGGGCAATGCCCCCTTTTGCCCCCTCATGGCGCAGGGCATGGCTCAAGACCTCCTTGGAAGTTCATATTTCCTACATCCCACATTTCCCGTTACTAATTACAGCATTGTGGTGGCATTCTTTCATGTTCAACTCATAAATATGATTTTTCCAACATGCTTTAACACACCATAACAACTTGCTGATGAATAATACTAGTCCAGCATTAATATAAACCAGCCTGGTCTACTGTACCAGGTCATTTCTGCAGGCATAATTGGACAGGTCTGGAGTGCTGGAGACCCTGCTGGAGAACTAGGGTGAAGACTTTGTGTTTTGCCCAGCCACCTTTGTCTTCTCCCTCCAGCGTTCCCCCACATGAGAGCCTGTGGAAAGACAGCGTTGGCTTTTCCTCATGGACTAGGATGTGCTCCGGCAAGGACCCCCTACATATTCATGATGTCTGTGTGTGTGAGAAAGAGACAGTTTCCATCCTGTAGAGAGCCTCCACTTCAGTGATCAAGAGCAGGGAAGAAAGAAACAAAAGGAGGGAGGGAGACAGATAGGAACGGTGAGAAACAAGGAGAGAGGGAGAGAGAAAAAGCAAAACTCAGGGAGAGAGAGCAGCCATCCAATTCATCACCGAGCCCTCAACATGACTGCCGGGCCGTGAGATTGGGAATAAAGACGCTCGCCAGTCTGCATCCAACACAGACGGCAGCACTTCAAAAGCATTCAGTTTCACACTTCTACATACACATGACTGCAAACATTCCCCACCAGGAAAAAAAGACATTCAAACAAACACCGAAACTGGAAAGACAGAGAGAACAAACTCAGAAAGCTCACTGAAGCCCTGCCCCCTTTCGACTACCATCTGCAAATGACTGCTCAGATATCTTTATGATTTGACATTGCTTTGTCTCTTTCAATAAAATGGGCAAAAGCCCCTTTGCTAATTAGATTTCTTGAAATAATTATAGTGGGTAATGAAAATGACCCAGTGGACCTTGGTCATATGAGATAGAGGTGATGCTTTGATTGCATTCATCCACACCATTAATTGCAGTTAGATTTGTGGATGCTCCTGAGCGTGATTTCATTCCAAGCAAGATTTTCACCTCGATTCTGTATGATCAGACAGAGCGATTGCCAGAATTTTCCCTCTCTCCGTCTCTCGGTGTCTGATTCTTTCTGATTTGCATGCTAGTTGGGGAGTGTGCACACGGATCAATCCCATATCTGCTTATTTAGCCGAATCAATAGGTGCGCGTGGACCAGGTGTGGGGTTAGAATGCCGCCGGACCTGCCAGACTGGCGCTCTCTTCGTGCCAAAACAAGGCGATTAGATATTTATCCGTTCCTGTGCCAAAGCTACTGAGGATGTGTTTCTGGCTTTCTACTTCAACAAAAGCCTCACCACTGAACTGTTGTCATCTCCAAGGTCAGAGAAATACAAGGAGGGGTTAAACTAAAAGACTTTTGCTATTTGCAAAGGTGCAGCTTGTGTTTCTTTTGTAAAACTCACTTCCACAATGGTAAGGCATTGCTATGTTGTTGTTAAAGTGTAGTGCTTTTAGTGCATTGCTAACCAGTAGGGTCTAAAAAGCCCATCACAAAAGCTGCGTTTCCACCGCAGGAACTTTGGGAAAACTAGAAGCTAGGGACTTTGGAGTAGTAATCGGTGTGTTTCGACCACAGGAACCAGGGTCTAAATGAAGTTCTGGGTAAAAATTTCCCCCTCAGAAAGTACCTGCTCACTAGGTAGTACTTTTCCAAAGTTCAGGAACTTTCCGGGGTGGGAAATGGGTGCTGAACATGTTGATTGGTTGAGTTCATGCAGCATTTTAATTGGTTGAGTTCACGCAGCATTTTATTTCAACCACCATTTTTAAAAGTCTGTTGCGGTGCGTGCAGCAAGAGTTATTTGCTATTCGAATCATTTACATTTACATTTATGCATTTGGCAGACGCTTTTATCCAAAGCGACTTACATTGCATTATACTATACATTTGTATCGGAGTATGTGCAATCCCTGGGATCGAACCCATGACCTTGGCATTGCTAGTGCCACACTCTAACCACTGAGCTACAGGAAAGCATAGAATCAACAGTGGAGTTTAAAAATACGACAGATGGACTGACAACAAGGTACAGGCTTTATTAAGCTTATATGCGGAGGACGAAATCCAGCTGGAACTGGAAAGTTTCGCGCAGTCCTACGTCACTGGGCTTAATCTTCACGGTACTTCAGATCACGATGGAAACACAGACAGCAACAGGTCTAGGGGGAAAAAGTTCCTGGGACAAATTGTACCAGGTAATTTTGGTGGAAAAGCAGCTAAAGTCTCTACTTTAGATATCTCTCAAGCCCCTTTTTAATTCAAATCCAAGGGATTTTGCAACCAATTTTATCTACAATGAGACAAATCTGATCACTAATTAGCAATAGCACACCTCTCCTCAAAGGCCACATGGTTTAAAGGATCATTTATGTCTTCTCTGGCTGAAAAACGTTCTTAAACTAGTTTGTTCAATTGGCTCTATTATATTCTAGTCTCTAGATATCACTCAAGTGCCTTTTTAATTCAAATCTAAGGTATGTTGTTACCAATTTTAGCTATAATGAGACAAATCTAATTGCTAATTATCAATAGTATACCCACGTAGAAGGCAACGTTCTCAGGACCTTGCGCAACGTTCCCTAAAAGTTCTCAAAAGGTGATGAAAATTCTGAACCTTTACAGAACATTCGGGACGTTCCTAAAACGTCCTCTTTTGGTAATGAAAGTGCTGCAGTTTAAGGTTCCTTATATGACTTCCATTTTGGTTATTTTATGGTCAAAAAAGAACGTTACAAAGAGGACATTTGGGACATTAACAGAACGTTCCCACATGGTCCTCTGTTGGTCATTTAATAACGTTCCTGATATGTGTTTAGGGGAACGTTCTATTTTGGTTATTTTATGGTCGCGCAAGAACATTACAAAGAGGACATTTGGGAAGTTAACAGAACGTCCTATAGTAATAATCCCCTAAACATTCCCAGAACGTCCTGAATGTTCCCTGAAGGTCCACCAAATAACGTTCCCCAAACCTTAAAAGAACTCCACATCGTGACCGTCTCTGAACGTTCTGGGAACGTTTCTAGGTGACAGGTTGTCCCGCTAAAAATTTTACGTTCCCAGAACTTTCTCAGAACGTCCACTGGTATTAAGGATGTTGTCTAGTAACGTTCCCAGAACGTTCAGAAAAAAAATGGTCTTAGTTGGATTAAGCAGGGGGTTTTTTCCAGCAGAGGTAGCACTAACAATGCATTTACATGCTGATGTTTAGGGTTTGGGGTTTGTTGTCCATTCGTCTGACAACCAAATCATAATTTTAAAATCAGATACAAGATTCAATAAATGAATGATATTTTAGCAAAGTGACTGAAACGAGGTTCCCATAATTGTTTTTAAAGAACACATTAAAAAGCAAAGTGTGCACTATATTTCTTACTGTCGTTCTAAACTCTCTTGACTTTTTCTCTTTCACATGCACGGCAACTCACTTACAGATCTGTGATGCCCTTGCAGAGGTCAGTGGTGAGAGAGGTACTCCTCAGGAAAGGGCCAGCAGGTTGGGTTTTAGTGGTCTGATCTGTGCTTATTTAGAGGCTGTGAATAATGCATGAGACGTCGGTGTGCATGGCTCTGCAGGGATAAAGTGGCTCTCAGCCCGATATCCCAGCATTCCCAGGCCCTCCCAGTCGGCACCGCAGGTGAGCTTCAGCCGGCGCTCCGGAGGTAACTTTCATGCTCTGCTGGGCAAACATTTTCCAGGTCACATTTTCAATTACTCTGAGAGCCATGCCGACTCGCATCCCTCAGGCTCCCTATCACACACGCACACACACGGCCGACGCCCACTCTAAACAAGCTTTGCTTGAGGAGGAAATGAGGAGCGCGAGAGGACAGGGATGCAGGACTCTCGTCGTATGACACCTCTGACAAACAAAGGGTTTGTTCCGAATGTCTGCCAGTGTTCTGCCAGCTTTCAGTCAGTGCCAAACCTGCGGAGGGGGAAAAAACAATCGTGTCAGTGAAATCTGTCTAAAACATCAGGCTTGAGGGAGGAAATGAACGGACTGTTATCCGGGGTTCACTAAAAGGCTCCACGACCTTTTCAAGGACCTAGACCTTTCAACAAGTCTTGAATTTAAAGGGATAGTTCACCTGAAAATGAAAAAGTTGTCATCAATTACTCACCCTTGTGTTGTTCCGAACCCGTTTGACTTGTGGAAAATGAAAAAAGATACATAACAGAATGAAAAGTGTTATTTCAGGAAATCATGTTTTCACAAGGACAGTTTACACAAGGTGACTGGGTTAAGTATTGATACGTTTAATTTATAAATTGTTTGAATACCTGGTTTCATTTATTTTTTGTCAAATTATTATTATTATTTGCTGATAAATTAGATCCAATAAAAATTATGAATACCTAACAGTCTACAAATAGTCTACTCTAGTTAGTTAATTGACATGTAGTGGCAAAGTGGCAAATGAACGTCTAAAGTGGACTATCAAAATAAAGTGCAACCCATTTACTATAATATACATTTACCATTAATTATTGACTTATTTCTGCTTATTTATCCTTCAAATGTTTGATAAGTTGTAAATAATGCTAATATGCCCTTATTATGTGTTCATTTAATTATTAAGTACTGGACAAATTATGCGTAATATATGCATAAATAATGCTTATATATAAAATGGCCTTTACTACTGTATATGTTTAGGTTATCATTCAATTAGCAATGTGTTAATGCTTAACTACTGCATAATTATGGAACCTTAAAGAGATAGTTCACCCAAAAATGAAAATTATCCCATAAATTACTCACACTCAAGTCACCCAAGGTGTATAAGACTTTCTTCTTTCCGCCAAACACAATCGGAGTTGCATTAAAAAATATTCTGGCTCTTCCAAGCTTTATAATGGGAGTGAATGGAGCTCTTTTTTTAAGCCCAAAAAAGCGCATTCATCCATCATAAAAGTAATCCATGCGACTCCAGGGGGTTAATAAAGGCCTTCTGAAGCAAAGCGATGTGTTCTTGTAAGAAAAATGTCCAAAATTATAACTTTATAAAATAGAATTACTGGCCTCTGACCCGATGCATGACATACTGAAGAACGCGGAAGTGCAGAGGATAGAGCAAAACAAAATGTCAGAGGAGCTTGAGTTTGTTGCCCAGCCCTATATGTTTGAACCGTGAGAGGCGTCTACTCTCACCTAAGTCTACTCTCACCTAAATTTCTTTGCTGTCACTTTGTCAATTTAACGCATCCATGCTGTATAAAAGTTTTTATTTAAAAAATACATACATCTCAATTACCCCAAACTTTTAAACTGTAGTGTACGTGGAAGAAAGCAGCTCAAACACTCTCCAAATGTCTCCTTTTGTGTTCTATGGAAGAAAGTAAGTCACACAGGTTTGGAAAGACATGAGGGTGAGTACATGATGACAGAAATTCATTTTAGAGTGAACTATTCCTTAAAATGTAAGACTGCCTGTTCTCCAGATCTGCCTTTGTCTCTCTTTCCCCATTTCTGGGTGTACATGGCATGTGCTCCTGCTCTCTCCTTCTTCAGTCTGTTCTTTCTGACAGGGTGGTGTCACAGAGGGGGATGTCGAATGTCAGCGCACGGACAGACTTACACTCCTCAGCCTGAACACAGTCTTTCATTAAAGCTAGCATCTCTACTTCGCCATCACGTCATCTTCACACCCACTACATCACCGGTTTTCACACTCATTCCTACTCACTTCTTCTTTTGCTCTCTGGGATGAACTCACTATATAGTTGCACTATTTTTGTGTGTAGTATTTCAATGCAAAAAAACCTGCATATTGTTCATAAGCCCTCACAATCCATTTATTGAAAGGCATAGTTCACACAAAAATTAAGTCTTCATTTCCCCACCCTCATGTCATTGCAAATCCTTATGACTTATGAAACACAGATGAAAAAATATTTTGAAAAATGTCCAATGAGTCCAATGTTGATTTGGATGGAGAAAAAATAGCTGAAACATTTTTCAAAATTTGTGTTTCGCAAAACAATGTCATACAGGTTTAAAACCAAATTAGGGTGAGTAAATGATGACAATTTTCGTTTTTGGATAAACTTTTTATTCTCTTCAAATAATAATACATTAACTAATGGGACCTTACTGTAAAGTCTTACCAAAAATACAACAAAAAAACTAAAAATTTTAACTAAAATAGAAATTATAAAATCATTCAAAATATCAATAAAAACTATATTATATCAATAATACTAAAATAACACTGTTTTGCACCGAGTGGTCTAATCTGGCTCATGCCATCATTGTACTCATCATTGTATCACAAACCAACTACATCTGCTATCCAGTCTGACTCAAACTTTTCCTCCTTGAAAGTTTGTGATTGGCCTTGTCTGTATGGGATGTAACATGTGTCGAGTGAGAGGAAAGAGAGAGAGATACAGCGGCACATTTCAGCGATGAGCCTAATGCTGCTTGTGTAGCTAATAGTCCAGAAAAGGCGGCGTCGCATGCCCGAGCTGGCACTTTAAATTATTCATTCTGTGCTGTGGCACGGGCGCAGGCGAAAGCAGCGGCGCTCAGCTGATACACTGCCGCTCATAATCTCTTGCTGTCCACGGGAGCAGAGACGAGAACTGGATTTGAGCAGCCACGGTGACTCCCAGCAGGATGGCGGACTGAAGGCTGGAGCGCAGGAGGAAGTGTGAACTCAATAACTCAATTTATGAGAGGATGAGAAGGCCGTTTCAAAACAGAGGGTGGAAATGAAAGCTTTGTGTCTGCAGGGCGTAGCCTACTTGAGTGAAATGGATTTGTGGGTATAGGCAGGTGAGTTCAAAGGTAGACCAAACGGAAACTGAGGTTATGAAGAAGGTTAAATCAAGAAGTCAAGTCTTGGCTGGTTAACGTGACCCCATTATACCCCACTATTGATGCCATAACTATACCATCTACAAGAGAAAACAGCATCTTTCTCCACTGACAGTCACTTAAATGTTGCAGTGCACTACATTATGACTAGTATATGTACAGTAGAGGTTTTACCAATCTTACCACCGATCTCCAGCTAGTCAGCACTGTGATGACATCATATTCCTATGACTCCAGAATGAGTAGTCACATGGCATTTGCATGGTTCAGAAAATGAAAAATTAAAACATACTGTTGATGAAAATACGATGAGAAAACAATTACCAATGCTCTAACAATGATTTTTAAAAGTGGTCCTTGAGTATGATTTCACTTTTTTAACTTTAGTTAGTGTGTAATGTTGCTGTTAGATCATAAACAAAGTTATGATGCTCAATGTTCAATGCAAAGGGAGATATTTTCTTTTAAAGAAATTGCTTTTTAAGGACTACAACAAGCTTCTTCCCGGGTTGTTGACATCACAAACCCCAAAATTTACATAAACTTTGCCCCCAGGAACACCCAACAAAGGGGGTGAAGACATGTTGGGCTGCTTTAGAGAAGAGGAAGACGGTGTTTACATTTTCACAAACGAGGGTCAATTCAACACTGGATTTGCACAAAAGATTAACATGACGGCACATGCTAGTTGATGATTTGAATCAACTCCACAGCAACTGCATAAATTTGTCCACTAACCGTTCAGAGACGTCCAGATGCATTCTAAAAGCTGTAACTTCTTCCTGAGTTTCTCCATCAGTGTCCGACAATGTAAGGTTGAACAATTGACAATTGTCAATTTGCTGCGTGAGATTCGCCAGCTTTGTTGTTGTTGAGCAACCGAAGCGTGAGCTGTTAAAGCTCCGCCCTCTTCTGGAAAGGGGGGCCGGGAGCAGCAGCTCATTTGCATTTAAAGGGACACACCTTAAAACGGCATGTTTTTGCTAACACCCAAATAGGGGCAAATTGGACAAGCTGTAATAAATATTTAGACCTGAAACTTCACAGGTACATTCTGGGGACACCGGAGGCTTATATTACATCTTGTGAATGGGGCATTATAGGTCCTCTTAAAAAGAGAAATTTAAAAAGAATTTCAAATCTGTAATTTATAGTCAATGTCAGAGTTATTGTTGTTTCAGTAATGTGTGTGTGACAAAACAAAAAAATCCTCTACTTTATATAGGATTCATATAAACAGAGGATTTTTTTGTGTGATTAAGTGTGTTTAAATGAAGGAATATGATATGGCAATATACTGAATACATTTAAAGGACATTTTCATCAAAGAACAAAAACTATAACAAAAAAAAAAAAAAAACTTTGTAAAAATGAAAGCTACCAAGGATGACAGATGGCAGATGCTTAAATGCTCATATGCTACTGGGGGGTCCTGCCATTGAGATAAACAGGAATACTAACAATCTCCATATATTATAGACCACCTTGTGTTAAACAACCTATAGAAATGAGCTTCAACACATCAAAAATCTGAAAAGATCCAAAATGGAAATATTATTTGCACTGCAGGGTCTTGCCCAGTCTCTGAAGGTCTTTGAAAGACCAAGTTGGTTGGCAGTGGACAAAAAGGACGGTCAAGAATGGCTAATAATACAAGAGAGAAACTCATGAATAAAAAAGAAAAATACTGTAGCGTTTCAATGTTCCCAAACCCAGCAACCCCCCAAGCCTTTCTTTCTGCAATGGAGGAAACAACAGAAGTGTGATGTGTGCTTCTCCTGTTTTTCCTCACCTCCTGCGCTCAGTATTTCTGTTTATCACTCCTGCTCAGACACAGTAAACAACACCATAAAGCAAACGACAAAATACAAAGAGCTTTCATGCGGTCCAGCTACCACCTCCGCTCCCTGGTACACTTATGGGTAACTTTCTTCTCAGACTTACAAAACTTAACAAGAATTGTATGGATTCAAGTGTGATGACCATCTTCAGTACAACTCACCCACGCAGACACTTCTGTATATACACGGACACATTATGGGGCTGACAGCAGCTCTAGGAACAGGGGGGACAGGTGTCTGGGTCTCTGGGAGCCAGACACACACAGGTGTTAATTAGACAGACAAAAGTATGTGCAGAGAGCGCCGGGTCTGACGCAGCAACCTCAGGTCCACCGTTGCCAAGATATAGCAGAGTGTCAATGCCTGCCAGAACTTTCCATCTCTCGATCAGTCACAGGCAGTCTGAGGAACTGCAGACAAGACAAAAAGTTGATTGAGTGAATGCTAATAAGCTATCAGGTGCTGTTCTACTCCATTTTAAGCAAGTCAATCCATTTGATGGCCATCTTGGTGCTGCCCCAGGGCAGCTTCTTTCTACTTGATTGGGGAAAGACAGATTTCGGTCTTTCCCCAATCAAGTTGAAAGGAGCTGCCCTAAAGCTGCCAAGCATACATTTTAAATAACATAATAAATGTAGCTTATTTAGCTCAAAAACACTGAATCTTTCAGGCTGGTCCAGAAAAACACTCACACATTCTAGAATAAATTGCAGATGATGCCTTTTCCAATAAAAGCCATTTCGCATGACTCATGTCAGAGTTACCCGATGTAACTGTATTAAACTATGGAGTGAAGCGGCTGCTAAATAGTTACATGACAGTCAAGCAACACAACAACAAAAAAGTTCAAGCAGTTTCTAACCTGGACCCTCCCTGCTGGAAAAGCCAACTTAAACCACCCTATACGCTGATTTACTAATCTAAACCAGTTTTATATGAAATAATAGTCAATGTTTTATTTATTTATTTTTTAAAATATTAAAGTTTGATCAAAGTTGATTTTTTTTTGAGTATCATATTTGATACATCAGGCTTTAGGAGATAAAAACACCTCAATTGGCCCAAATCAAACTGAAAAAAAATATGCAATTTAAAGGGTCATGAAACCCCTCTGTTTTACCCTGGTCGTTCACACCTCAAAGCTCAAAAAACTCTGCGCTGAAACCAATCATATGCGCGCTCCCGCGTGTATATCATAACAATCGTATTTTTCATGTGTTCGTATTCAAACTCCAGTTCTGACCGCATCGCGGGCAAAATACAAACAACACTCATGTGCTGTTGTGCTGAGGGAAACATACATACTGCATGGTGAATGAGCAACACCTTTGTGACATTTGAATTCTCCGCTGTAATGCGATCTTATGCGATCATATTTAGCATTTGTGCTGGTAGATTACAGCAAAACAATCCACATGCACCCAAACCTCTGCTCTGGTCGCGTCGCAGGAAAACACATTGTGTTGTAGCACTGAGGAAACGAGCACCTATGATATGTCTCTGAATGACAAGAGACCGAGGCGAGAGAAGTGATACTTCCTCATGCATAATACCGCAATTATAATCTCATGCATACTACAGCGCAGTGATTGGATTGAATGAGCTTTTAGTCATGAATAAATGTAGAAACTGTGGACGTCAGCATGTTCGACCAGCCCATACTTGGAGCCAACCAGTACTCCGGATCTTGCCGGTAGTACACGATGACGTCAGATTTTGTGACGTTGCTCCGACTTTGCTTTTCAAACCGGAAGACAGAAATCGCTCTGAAAAATGCAAAAATAACTAATTTTAACTTTTAAATAAAATTAATGAGTACCTTTAGTGTTTTTAATGATGTGCAGCCTATACATATCTGTTCACAGCTCAAAAAATGTGTTCTGGGGATTCAAGATGTTTATATGGCCAAAGAGTAAGATGAAATTCTGATGGCTTGTAAATCAATGAGAACTTTTATAGCAGTATAGCAGACTACTTACATAAAATTTGTATAATAATGTCTGATTTAGATTATATTAAATGCTTAGTTTTATGATCAAAGCTCTGGAGTTTTTTGTGAGATGTACTAATAAACCTTCCTAAAAGCCTGATGTATAATATTTGATACTCACATTTTAATGATTTTTCTAAAAAATGATATATAAGTAATCAAGTAAACCTAGGTTGCTTCAGTCCAGTAAGAGTTCTTGAAATATTACAAAAAGTTACAAAAAATATTACAAAAGTTATTTTATAAAGATTTCACAGCAAAAAAGACTTGTAGCAGGACCTTATTTATACTGTCATTTTACTTGCTAAAAAAAAGTATAAACTATCAAACTTTTGATCACAATGATAATTTAGAAGCCTTAGAAATTTGCATGTCAAATATGATCAGGCTGTATAGGTCTCCTAGCCTAGCCAAACCAGGGTTTAGCCTGCGGCCAGCAGTTCTTTCAACCTGACCAACTGAAAAGTGACCAGAATCCTAAAACTAGCCAACAGACTGGGAGGACAGCAAACCAGATTAAACTGGTTTAAGTTGATTTTATCATCAGGGCCTTTCAAAGCACATAAGATAAATGATAAAGATATAGTTCTAAAAATTGATCTCAATAATAAAGAATAACAAAGTCCACACCACAGCTATAACTATAACGGCACAGAGCAATAATATAGTTGAAATCACTTTCAGAATGATTTTATCCAGATGATAAAAACACTGACAGTCAATCAGAATCCATCCTGCTACAATGAGCTCAAGCATTTAAAGCATCAGACAACCACGTTCTTAGCATAAACAGAACAATATCGTCCACTGGTGTGGATGCTAAATGTGAACCTGGACCACAAAACCAGTCATAAGGGTCAATTTTTTGAAATTGAGATTTATACATCAAGCTGATTTAACCATAAAGCTGAACAAATAAGCTATATAAGATACATCGTTTGTTAGGATAGGACAACATTTGGCCGAGATACAACTACTACGAATCTGAGGGTGTAAAAAAAATCATATATTGAGATGAAGTCCTTAGCAATGCATATCCACTCACAAAAATACATTTTTGATATATTTACAGTTGGAAATTTACAAAATATCTTCATGGAACATGATCTTTACTTAATATCCTAATGATATTTGGCATAAAAGAAAAATCGATCATTTTGACCCATACAATGTATTTTTGGCTATTGCTACAAATATTCCTGTGCAACTTGCGGCAGGTTTTGTGGTCCATGGTCACAAATAGTTATCATTGTTGGTGTGAATGGGCCTTTAAACAGTATTACTAGAATTTGCCTAACATATACACCCTGCTAAATAAAAATCTTAAACCATTGGCTTAAACGAGCCTAAGGTTATTTGCTGGTGTTAGCTGGTTAAACCGATTTACTGTATTTCAGACATGCCTAACCAGACTCACCAGGCTGGAAGACTTACTATCCATCTTAGGCTGGTTAAAGAAGTTTTTTTTTTTTTTCAGCTAGGTACTGTATGACTGGTCCAGCTTGCAACTAGGCTTGTGATTTTCACACGACTTTAGCTCACTAATGATGTCTTTTTTACAAAGCAACAAGACACAAGTTAGAAACAAAAGGAGCAGAAAAAGTTCGAACCTGAAAATCTCTGGAACAAGACCTCTGGAACCTGTTGTCATGGTGGCTCCGTTCTTATTTACAGAACTAATTTACATTTAACAAAAAAGCATGCTGAGGCAGTAAAGTTTAGTACACCCACGTTTAACAAGTCCTTTTTTTCTTTCTGTGATGTATCTCAGCCAATGCTAGGACTTTTTTTAATGGCTTTTTTATGAGATTTTTAATGGCTCCCTTTCAATTTATGAGCTGAATTTGTCAAGTTGGAAGTTGGAATCTGAAATAGAATGACAAAAGAGGAAACTACTAAATTACAATTCAAAGAAATTCAACAATAAATTGGTCCATGAAAAGAAAGTTAATTCATTACTAAACATAAAGTAAAAATTTCTATTAAATTTGAATGGCGCGAGTCACATGAAAAGGCCTAAAATTGGATTATAATTTCCGTCACTGTCATGTTGAGCCTTACAATTTCTCCCTTTCATTTTTCAACAGGTTGCATTTTTCAGCAAAACCGAAAAACCTTGTACTCTGAAAATGTTAGTTCAGACTCTCCATGTGAATTCATTCATAAGCAGGTAATACAGATTCCCTAATTACAGATAATGGTAAATAAGTGTTCTGAAAGTTACGGCAACAGCTGTGGCGATCGGTTCCTGCTGTAGAGTGGCTCAAGAGAGGAAATTCACCAGACAGTAATTGGAGCATGAATTCGCTCATTTACTTTGACTTAACGAAGCAGGGCCGTGTACAGCAGCACAGCGTCGGTCCTCTGATAATAAATAATGACCTGTCAATTATTCACAAGACTTTCAGAGGGATCTGCGGTGCATTACCAAGACTATGTGTCCTGCAGAGATACACACAAACACACACTTTGTTCTACCTCTCACTTACATGTACATGTACTGTAGACACTGCATTGTCTCAGCCTATCTTGCTGCTTCTTTCCCACTAACCCAAGCACGGATACACAAACTAAAAATAGTTCCCCTTTCTTTGTCAATGCCACATCTGAAAAATCCACATCCTCTCTCACATCAGTGTGTACAGATGGAGCTGTGCTTCCTAATTGAAGGTGTTAAGTGGACAGCTTCTTGCCGGAGGACACGTTTAATTAGACAGTGGATGCCAGGGGAGACATGGAGGCAGACAGAGACAGTAAAACGCGGATGCAGAGGGACACTTAAACGTCGCTCGCGTCTCACTCTGTGACCAGACACAGGCTGTTCACTCTCATGTACACAATTATCTCTGCACTCTGTTGACGGGACTCTTATTCCACAGTCCGGCCCTCCATGATTGAGCACCAAATCCAGTCGTTCACGCTCTTGCGCACCAAGGAGCATGCCCATTCATTTCAATGGCCCTCTGGAAATACCTGATTTGAAATCTTTGCTAATGGGACCACAGTCACAATATATGGCTAATTTTCAACAGCCATCAGTGGGGATAGTATTGGTATCGTTAACAAAAACTAAAAGTAATTGAAAACATTTTCATTAACTGAAATAAAAAACAATAAGTAACATTGCATTAAAAAACTTTGGTCACAAACAGTGTTGGGGAAAGTTACTTTTAAAAGTAATGCATTACAATATTGCGTTACTCCCTAGAAAAGTAACTAATTGTGTTACTTAGTTACTTTTTAAGAAAAGTAATGCGTTATTTTGCGTTACTTTTCTTGTCTTGGCTTGGCTTGCTTGTTTGTTTCTTAATAACAACTAAAAAGTTATATTTTTGGCAAATGTTAAGGCCCTTTCACACCAATCATTGGATTGGATCATTGAAGGTCAGCAGCAAAGACATTGGTTAATAAAGTGATATTAAGTACATAAAGTATATTTGTGTATTTTAATATAGTTAATTATTACAGGTTTGCATAAAATTCTGAGATTGCATCTCACTGTTTTCATTTATTTTGAGGATTACTGAATGTTTTTGTGCAAGTGAGATGAGTAATGCATGTTCACATTTTTAGTGTAGAACTACAATAACCATCATGTTCACACAGTGTACACAACACCTCTGCACTTTAATTCTCCAACATGGGCACAGGAGAGCTGTCAGTCAATAAATGTGAAAAAGTAAGTTGCATTACTTATTTGGATATTTTGTTGTAAATTGAAAAAGCAATGTGTTACTTTACTAGTTACTTAAAAAAGTAATCTGATTACATAACTCAAGTTACATGTAATGCTTTACCCCCAACACTGGTCACAAATCATTTCTGTAAAATTATATAATTTTGAAAACCAACTTGCATTACAACATGAAAGTTATATAGCAATAACTCTAGACTGTGCAGAAAAATCTAACTGCATAAAACATTACAAAAGACATAAAAAAAAAAAAAAACTTAATTAACTCTAAAATACTAAATCAAAAATAAAATAATCTGAAACTAGAAAACAGCAAAAAACAAAACAAAAAAAGTACAATTAAACTTAGCTTTCACTCTATAATTGTAAATTTAACAAAATCTCTGCATGGAGTAAGATGCATTTACCTGCAAACCATGTACTGTAGTTACAGCGCTGACCAGCAGACATTGCCATGCTATAAAGCCAAGCCTTGACCCTTTGCCAGGCACGCTCAGACCGATGCCCCCTGCATGACTGACTTTATTAGAAGATAAGGCCCATGTCTCCAGAGTCTGTGCTTTTATCAGGATGGGTCACGTTTGTCGCCGTCTGCTCATCAGAGACACGTTGCAGGGTGCCCTGATGGAACATTAAAGTTTTGTACTTTATCTTATTGTCTGACAGATTAGGAGGGAAAGACAAACACAAAAGAAAAAGGGACAAAAGCAGGTTCTTCTGTGACAAGAGGTGCAAATTCATTGACTTGTGCTCCTGATGATAATCCTCCATCGCGGCGCTAATGTGTGAAATTCACTGCTGTGAAAGCTATTATTTTTCCCAAACGTTATCTACCTTTCAGTGCAACGGTGGTCTCAGCAAGTCAGTATTCCCCCCATTTTTTTTCCATGGACGATTGGAATCAGAGATGGGGAGACAGCTGTTTGCTCCGATCTGTCGGCCACTGGGATAAATTTTCACATTCCTCTTAACCATAAAATTGAAGCTATCAAGGCTTCATTGGCCTCCCATTACACTTCAACCTGAAGGAGTTTTATCGTATGTCAGCATCGCTCCTTCCCATCACTGTCTTAACCCTCTCCTCCTTTCTTCTCTCCTCACATCTGCATATGTCTTGATTTTAACTGGATGGGATCTTATCTTTGACAGGATCCCAACTAGTCTGACTCAAATCAAGATTTCAAATATTTGAACTTAAAATAAATCTGTCAACTGTGAATTTCTCAGACCCTGATAAGCTCCAAGTGATATAAAGACTGACTATAAATATGATCTAATCATGTCATTCCACAAAATTTCAGAGTGAAGAGCAGAGATCTTTGAACTTTAGTGAAATTTAAAAGATTCTGGTCTATTATTTCATAGCTAAATTTGAGGAACTTTTCTGAGAAAGTCATAAACCTCATGATTCACAATTAGAGGAGGATCAGCTTTATTTACCAAGCAACAAGCTAAGGTGCTTAGTTTAGCTTTTACAACCAATATTTGGATAGCCAGATAGAAAGAATGATAGAAATAGAAAAAAAAATAGAATGATTGATAGATATATAGACAGACAGACAGACAGAATGACAGATAGATAAATAGAACGATAGAACAATAGAACGACAGATAGATGGACGGACGGACGGACGGACGGACTGACGGACTGACGGACTGACTGACTGATTGATTGATTGATTGGTTGGTTGGTTTTTTTGTTCATTGGTTGGTTCGTTCATTGGTTCGTTCATTCATCTATTCTTCCTTTCATTCTAAAGCTTCCTGTGTGCTGTGACCAATTCAATTTATTGTGGAAACCAGATAACTTACAATCAATCTGAAAATAAATGAAGACTTTAAATGGATAGTTCACCCAAATATGAAAATTATGTCGTCATTTACTCACCCTCATATCGTTCCAAACTCGTAAGACTTTCGTTCATCTTCGGAACACAAATGAAGATCTTTTTGATGAAATCTAAAAGCTTTCTTTCCCTCTATTGACCGTCCACAGAACTACTACTTTGTTCATCATATAAAGCGACCGAGTCTCTTCAGAAAATTTGGACTAAACCATTCAATTCATATGGATTAGCTTTACAATCTCTTTATAAACTTTTTAAAGAGTCAAAGTGTCAGTTGTGTAGCAGTCTATGGAGGAACAGAAAGCTCTCAGATTTCATCAAAAAGATCTTAATTTGTGTTCCGAAGATGAACAAAAGTCTTATGGGTTTGGAACTACGTGAGGGTGAGTAAATGAGGATTTTCATTTTTTGAGTGAACTATCCCTATAAGTATTGTCACATGATTGAGACCACAGTGACAAGAACAATAAATGTCCTCTCTGCCATCACAACACCACAGAGGACATGCTGGTTGATGGTTTACGCTAACCCTCAAAGGTACAAGGATCAAGGAAAACCCCCCTTGATGTTTCATCATCTCACTCCCCGTCCCTTCATTAAAAAAAATCATCTTGGATCCATTCCTCAGGAACGGGAATTTTTAATGACATCTGCTTCTGGAGCAAAATGCCAGGGGTAAAGACGAATCAAACAAAGGCAGCAAATAAATCTAATTAGAGAAAAATATGCTTGTGTGCCTGTAGGTCGAGGATTAGCCAGATGTTGTTATGTAATCTATACTCATCAGAAACTACATTTTGACTTCTGTTGCTAAGAATCGTGGATCGCACGGTAAACCTGGGGGTTTATCTTGTGACGGATGACAATCTGTTGCCTTTATCCGTTCTGCCTCTTTTGCATACTTTTGGTTACAGGCACTCGTTTGAGAAGGTCAACTGAAGAGGGATGCTGGTTAGAATGTTGTCACTCAAAAGAAAAAAAAAATCACTTTCATCTCCAAGAGGAACTGCGTTATAACTGCAGTCCTTCTCATATTCATATGGCCCTTAGTTCTGGATGTCATTTACAAGGAGTATATTTAATAACAAGCCATGGAAATGTCACAAAAGTCACAGTCACTATACTGTGGGTGATTGCCAAGGCATTGCTAGTCTCTATATATGGCTCAGGTCCCTCTTTCAATGTAAGTTTATTAGATTATTTCATCTCTTTTATCTTCTGCCAGGCCAAAATAGTAAGACTGATCATTTGGAATAGTTATATGCCATTTAAAACTTAGGGGTAGGGTTTTGTTAAAATACCCTAAGTATGAGCAGTAATAGTGTTGCTTGCATTAGGAAGCACCATTAATGAAGACTTTACTCTAGATTGTAGAATATTAAATACCACTACAGCCACTGGGGGAAAAACAGTGGTAAACTAAATTTGAGCCCAATAAATTCCAGATATAATAAGTCTGAAAATTATTTCATCCTTTGTATTAGCACCAGAAAATCATATCTAAAGGTAGAAATAATAATAATAAATTCCTCACCCTCTTTCACTCTCATTTACACTCTGTTTTATGTTGAACTTCTGCTAATGAGCGATAGAAAGACTTTGAAGAGAACCATTACCATTTGAAAGGCATGAAAACAGAAAACCCTAAATAGAGTTTGAGTTTAAATGAAAACAGGGAACCTTTCAACAACATGTGCGAAGATGCCCACCTGACACGTTTGATCATGTTCCTGTCATTGTCCGTGCTGGAATCTTTGAAGACTTGGTGTGGTTTTAGATTTAGAAGTTTAAAATGATATACCTTTGAGTTTTGATCCTTAAATTTTGCATGCTTTAATTTTCCATTATTTAAACATTAATGAAATATTCGCCCTGCTTAAAAGATTAACATCATCAGTAATCGCTATGTACATTTAATGAGATGTCACCTAAATCGACTTTCTCTTTTGAGTAATTGTCTTTTAATCATTGAACAAAAAGACTGGAAATACCTTTTTTGTACTTTAAAAGGATTAGTCCACACAAAAATGAAAAATCACTTACTTTGCGAGCACTAAAAAAGTATGTTCTATATAGTATGATTGTGTGTTGTATGAATGTAATGTGGATGCACTACATTGGCCATATTGTCATTATCATGTGACCTAACAGCATGAAAATTGAGTACCGAGGAGGAGAAATGGGAACCGCGACGCAACCGCAAAGGGCACTTTTGCCAGACGGCCACTGTAGTTTCTTCGAAAGTGAGGGGTCAGAGAGGGGTGTGCGGCGTTAGTTGCAGTTCGCAACCTCACCACTAGATGCCGCTAAAATTTACAAATTGCACCTTTAAGACGACTTGGAAATTGTACGGAGTGCTTTTAAGATTCTTCTGTCTTTTTGGATCTTAAAATTTCTTAAAAATTCACCAAATTCAAGAAATGTAACGACATGAGGGAATTTTCATTTTTGAGTGAACTATCCCTTTAAGACCATTGTGAAGCTGATCCCTTTCCACACATGAATTACAACATGCCTGACCATCAGCGGACGGGTGGGCGTTCTTTATATGGATCTGACTCTATAAACTGAAGTCTCTGAGATTACAGACCCCAGAGATTTCTAGAATAAGAGGAGAACAAAAGCAATACATTTTAAACAGAAGGGTGTAAACAGGAGGCGTATAAATTATCTATAATTGTAGGAAGAAGCACATCATATAGATGAATGCATTTCCTCTCTGATGGATCTAGCCGGAGTGTCAGACAGCGCCAGTGGTCATCAGCTGTGCCATGCCGACACCACTCAATAAAAGCAGCCGGTCTTATATTTACATTCAAATATGCTTAGATCAAAATGGACCCCAGGGAGACACGCGCCGTCAGATTGAAGAAGTTTCAATTCTCACTTTGCCTCGGTCTCTTTCCTCAGGCTTTTTTCCTCCATCACTCCTTTTCTCCCTCCCCCTTTCAATCCTTTTTTTTCTTTCTTCGCCCTTCCAGAAACTCCTCACATTATTCATTCTTCTTTAAAAAAAAAAAAAAAAAAAAACGTTTTCCCTTTCTGTCATTTCTCTGGCTACTAGAGGGACCTGATGATCAAGATACAAATCGGGACAAGTCGGAAATGTGGCCTGCTTGGTAGGTAGCCCAAGTTAAGGGAGTCACTTCGGTTCTATGTGGTTTTCACTCTCAAAACTAACCAGACTGTATGTGAACTTGAATGTATTTAGAGCTCCAGACAGGACCATATCCAACTTAGCCTCTCCCTCACTCCCTATTTCTTCTTCAAGCTTTTCTTTCTTTCTCTCTCTCTCTCTGAATATTGAACACTCTCGTTCAACATGCTCCAAGAAAAAACTCTTTGCAGTCATAGGTCAGCAATAGCAGAATATTGTCCCCCTTTCCTTCAGCATTGCATTCAGACTCCATCTCCAATAGCTGTCATGTTAAAATCAATAATTTACACCATTGAGGATATGGTGAGAACAGTGTTCCTGTCAGAGGTGTGTGTGCGTGGTCGGCGCCAGGTTTGACTGATGGACATGTGGGTTTATCAGGCGGACCGGCCTCAGCACCGTTATCAATTCCTTAGGCAATTAACTGCTGAACCGGGCGCTTGGCATACTGGATTCACACAGATAAGGAGTGATACAAGCCCTGTCTCATTAAACAGGAAATTGTCAAAATACTGCCACTGTCCTGGCATGCTCATATTTGCATGCTTGATTGAAAAAGACATGTAAAGTTTACTCAGGAAGGACTGACCAAGATACTCATACCAATATTTTATTTTATTAGAGTCCGCCATATTGGTATCATTGTTATTAGTCTTCATATTACTCTTTAAATAATACTGAGACTTATATTAATTCTTAGATTAAGACGAGCACTTATATGAGGATTAATAAAACCAATTATCGAGATTAAGATTAAAATAATACTAATATGAAGACTAATACTACTTTACTAAGACTTGCACTACCGTTCAAAAGTTTGGGGTTGGTAGGATTTTTTAAATGTTTTTGAAGTCTCTAATGCTCACCAAGCCTGCTTTTATTTTTTTTTTTTGAAACAGTAAAAAATGTTGTGAAATATTATTACAATATTAAATAACTGTTTTCTATTTTAATACACTGTAAAATGTAATATATTCCTGTGATGGCAAAGCTGAATATTCAGCATCATTACTCCAGTCTTTAATTAGATTATATTACTTTTTAAAATATTCATAATTAGAATAAAGCTACTTTATTGATTACATGATTACTCAATATTCACAAAATGGCAGTTAATTATTTGGAATTCATTAATTCTCCCTAATTCTTTATTTTTATATTTTAAATGTTCCTTTCTCAAAAGTTTTGTGGAATTGCACTAGTCAGGCGACTATAATTTTATGGAAAATGGAGAGGCAGCAAAGCATAAACAAATAATTATTTATTATAATTGAACTTTTTATGATTTAATTAATTAAGCTTTTCATAAATGTATGAAATCCCTGCATTTCCTCCCCAAACCCTAGTTAGAGAAACCCTGACATAATGTATTGTTTGTATTTTTTTATCAATATGGTACAAGATTATACTTCAAATCACTTTCAAATCAATGTTATAAACAAGTAAGGTCAAAAGTAATCTAAAAGTAATCAAAAGGTAGTCTCAAAATGTGTAATGTAATAGATTACATTACTAACTACAATTTTTATCATGGACTACGATTTGTAAGTAATCTACCCAGCACTGCTTATTATTTTGAATGTTTAATGTGCTGCTTAATATTTTTGTGGAAACCATGTGCCTTTTTTCAGGATACTTTTATGAATAGAAAGTTCAAAATAATTTGAAATAAATGTAAAAGTCTTTACTGTCACTTTTGATCAATTTAAAGCATTCTTGCTGAATAAAATTATTCATTTCTACCAAAAAAGAGAAAGGAAGACTGACCCCAACTTTTAAACATTAGTGTATACAGTAAATGAGACTCAAATTAGGCAAATTTTTAGATTTAGTAGGAGTATTAGTCTCAGTATTAATCGTAATATTAGTATTTAACTTAATATTTTTGTTTTTATTCCAAATTTTCCAATTCCAATTTCCAATTTTATTCCAGTGAAGATTCAATTAAATTGTCGACACTAAGGATTATTGGCATTTTCAGTTTTCCATGCAGACCAAGGTCTATTTAGCTTCCAGCTGAGTTAAGATAAGAGCGGAGACAGCGGGCTCCACAGCATCCGCAGAGGGACAGCCTTGTGTGATCTTTACATGCCAAGTCCTTCTGTAACCCCTATATCCAATAAACCTTGGTCACCCTGCACTGCACTTTATAATGAACATAATAATCTGCACGCTAGCCGAGTTGTATGTATTTTGCTAGACAATTCCCTTAGAGTCACAATGTGGCAATGCGCAAAGCAATTGGACAGTTGCGAATTGGATTAATATTCCAGCCACAAAGCGGATCGCATTTCCAACATTACCATTAGCGAAGGGGGAAAAAAACAAAACAGACCATCGCCACCCATTTCCAAAATGGCCCTTGCACATAGCTCTGTATGATCATATAATTTGCAGACTTAATTGGAAATATAAATCCCAATGCACACAACATTAGGGAGAGCTTTAATCCACACCTCTGCGCTTGATGCATGATGACACATCGCAAATGTGCAGGGTCAGACATGTCACTTTTAAATATCACAACGTCCTGAGGGGCCCAATTGGAACCGGGAGACAGCAAACATATTAAAATCCTGCTACAGCCCCCTGTCTCCAAACAATTACTCTCTCTCTCTCTCTCTTTACCCATCTCTCGCTGTCTTTATATCATTCTCACACTCTCTCTCACCGTTGGCATGTTGGTCCAGCATCTCCAAGTCACCAGCAGACCATGCAGTCTCACAACACAGATGTCGCTGTAGCGTTGCTTTCTCATGCATCTCTAAAATGTAGGGGGAAAAAAAATGTAGGTTTGGTCATAATTCTATTATAGTGTTGTTATTGTTAACTAAAACTAAAAATCACTTTATTCATTTTAAATAAATAAAATATAAATATTAGATGAAAAGGGTGACACTTTACAAAAAGGTCTCATTTATGAATGTATTAACTAATATGATAATGAGCAATAAATTTGTTACAGTATTTATTTATCTTTGTTAATGTTAGTTACACTCTAAAACTGCTGGGTTGTTTTAACCCATGTTTGGGTCAAATATGGACAGACCCAAATGTTGGGTTTTAAAAAAAAATTTAATTAAAACATTTAAACCAACGATTGGGTTTGTCCATATTTGACCCACAAGGGTTAAAACAAAACAACATTTTTTATAATCCAATAAAAATAGTCATTCATTAGGGCTTCTCACACTTGAAATAGTTAACTCTGGGTCATTCTAAACCCCTGGTAAACGGAATCCTGGGTTATCTTGCTTCACGTTTCACACTGCTCAAAATTTACCAGGGTTAACAATTAATCCTGGGTATTCATTAAGCTGACGTTTCGGGCTTTCCACACTGTGCTTAACCCCAGGTTATTGTCATTCTAAACACCGCTTTTAACCCCAGGTAAAGGAGCGTTTCACACTTTTAATTTAGATGCAGGGTTAGCACCGCTTTTTACCCGGGATTATGAATCCCTGCTCCGGAGCAGAGTTAGCATCGCTTTTGTAGTGTCAACTCCGCATTGAGGTGCCAAGCTTGTACAATGCGGTGTTACAATGTTACAACTAGATGCTTAGCACCCGCCAACCAATCACGTGCCTCATATTCACGTGCTTTGGGCAGACACAGAAACACCACGCAATGTATACAGTCGTTTCTGCGTATGATAGGAAAAATATCAAACAGCGATGGAAAACTCGACAATTAGAGTAAAGAAGAGACTGTCATTCTTACCTTTATAGTTCGAAAAGTTCATTCAGAAAAAAACTTGATATTACAGTTAGCAATGAGGACACGCAACGCTAGAGTTTTTATGTAAACAGGTCACATGTTGCGTTTGTAAGTAACTCTGACACAACAAATATGCAAATAAGGACTTTAACCCAGGGTTTAGGAATGTGTAGTGTCAAACGTCAGTTTATGAATACCCAGGATTAACTGTTAGCCCTGGGTAAATTACAAGCAGTGTGAAATGTGAAGCAAGATAACCCAGGATTCCGTTTAGAATGACCCAGGGTCAACTATATCAAGTGTGAAAAGCACACATTGTACATTGTACTACATTGTACATTCCTAAACCCTAACTTTCTTATTTGCATATTTGTGGTGTCAGTGTCATTGATTGGATAAACGCAGCACGCGACCTGTTTACGTAGCTCTAGCATTGCACATCCTGTATTGTCGACTGTACTATCGAGTTTATACTGAATGGACTTTTCTGTCAGCATTTGACATTTTTCCTCTCAAATGCTGAATTTACTGTTTAGATACAACGTGCAATGTTTCTGTGACTGTCTAAAGCAAGTGAATATGAGGTACGCTATTGGTTATCCGTTGTTATGCATCTAGTTGTAACATTCTAACGTTGCATCGTTTCACACTGTACAAGTTTGTCACCGCAATGCGGGGTTTAACGGCGTAAAAGTGGTGCTAACCCCGCTTCTAAATTACAAGTGTGAAACGTTTCTTTACCCAGGGTTAAAAGCGGTGTTTAGAACGACGATAACCCGGGGTTAAGCGCAATGTGAAAAGCCCTATTGTTTGTTCATGTTAGTTCACAGTGCATTAACTAAATATAAACAAATACAACTTTTGATTTTAATAATGTATTAGTAAATGCTGAAATTAACATTAACTAAGCTTAATAATTGCTTGAAGTATTGTTCATGTTAGCTAAAATAGTTAACTTAAAATTAAATGAATTAAACTTAAATTAAATGAAAATTATAAATGTTTGATTGGCAACTAACTGAAATAAAATAAGTTTAAGTACTAAAATGACTAAAAATTAATTTAAAAATAAAGCGAAATGTAACAAAAAATTACAAAAGCACATAAAAACACATTAAAAAATGAACAAAAAATAAAAGCTACAGTATGGATCACAAAAGTTATACTGGAATATACATATTATGCACATAAGGTCATGAAATGTTTAATTCGTTACCCAAAAAAATATTTTTAAACAAAATATATTTGTTTTTAATCAGAAATTAAGCATATCTGATAGAAATGATTCTTTAAGTTTAACAAATGTTTAGAATTTTTACATTGCAGGCAGGAAAATCATAACGTTAACATTGCTCTAAAGTGTTAAAGGCTGAGATGTTTTGTTGGTGCACGCGAAACGCTTCATTGACATTTCACTGTAGCCACTAGCTACTGCACACTCTCTTACTGAACAGCTGTTCTCCCGTCCCCTTTTACATTAATATGTTTTTGCTTCCTTGTCATCAAAGCTGGCGAATTACAATGTTGGACCATAATGGCATTTAATCTGTATAAAGGCCTCTTTTTTAAGGCGCAGCAGAATCTATCTGATGTGCCACCAGCCCTGTGTACATTTCCACACCTCCACACACGTAATGCCTTATCAATAAACCACCCAGGCGTTGACTGTTTTTATAATGGACTTGCGATTGCACGCTTTGGGTCCTAATTATCAAGGCAAACAGAGCTTGGCAGTCTTTCAAATGGAGGGTAGAAAAAGAGAAGGTTACAGGGAGGGTGGGGAATAAAGAGAGAATGGAGTGAAACAGACTAAAAAAAAAAAGCAGCCCTTTATTAATAACTCAAGAGGATTATTTGTTTGGCCACCAGCAAAGACTATTTTTTGGAAGAAATTCCTATTTAATTGAAGGGAGGGGAGGACAAGCACAGGATCTTAGGATATGCAAAAGTGACATTGTCGTCACTTTTACAGTGAAAACAGGCTTCAAAATGTTACGGTGAAATATTACAGGATTTATCTACAGAGATATGTCCTATAATCTATGGAGATATAATTGCATGTAAGATGTATGTGGATTAGCATCAAAGCCTCTAAAAATAGATAACATTTCATATTTGTCTCATGATAATTCCTGCAACAAAAGCAGATTAAAATACGGTATATATTTCCTTGCGAGTTGTTTTCAATCATAGCATCGTGCGAGTCCCAAAATGTGGTTTTACTTTAAAATAAAGCATCGAAGGCACATGGACCTTTTAATACTATGAATCAGAGTTAACCCTGAGCCTTAGACCAAATCTAGAGCCCCCTGACATGCTTGATCTTGTGTCTTTCAACTAATTCACTCTCAAAGGAAGCGTTGGCATTGCTTCAGCTTAGTGCTGCTATCTGCAAATGCCCTTAAAGACCATCGGAGCGTGTTTACCTTTGAAGATACGTTCACGCTTAAACCTGGGGGGCTTGGTGTCAGAACATGTTACTTTGTGTTTAGCTCTCACCTGATGAGTCGACCTTATTTACCCTCCGTTCAGAGATGATGTACACACGTTTGTGGAAGCACATTTCTGGCTTAAGGCACTGGAAGCTGTTTATGAAACAAACCAAAAAAAGATGAAGCCACCAGTTCAAGGAAACTTGAAACATTTAATTTTCTTGTGGAAAAAGATTATGTATTTTGCAGTGTTAGTGAAAAATATTACATATCTATTATTTATTTATTTTTTTCTCTCTCAAACTCACATTTCCAATATGGCACATATTATACATAAATAAAAGATTGGATATTTTGGCAGTTAGCTGTAATGTTATGTACTGTGTACGCTATACTAAAACCTTAAACTAATTTTGAAGGAAATGACTGAAACTGGTTTATTTTAAAGGGGACCTATTATGCAAAATTCACTTTTATAAGATGTTTGAACACCAATGTGTCTGCAATGTGTGAGAACAACCAGCCTACAATGTCAAAAATCCATTTTTTTTTTTTATAATTTCCATAAATCAAAAGCAATATTCAAGCTGATTCAGATTCTCCCCTTCGATTACGTCATTGCAGGGAGAAGCCCCGCCCACAGCCAGTGATGATATGGCCTAATAGCATAGACACATCCCTGAGTGAGAAGACACAGAGTCCTCCATTTCTGTATCCTCGCAGTAGCAGCTGGAGTTGTACAATGTCTGCACCAAAGAGGCATTACAAATGTTGTGTTTTGGGATGTACCAATGCACATAAGAGTCTCCATAGACTCCCGCCATCTGAGTCACTGAGGAAATCGTAGCTAAATTTCATTTTCAAAGGAAATGTCCAGAAGAAAATCGGTAAGTCTTCTACATTTGCGCCAATCATTTTGCCCCGGACTGCTTCACAAACGAGGGTTTTTTTTTTAAACGACTCCAGTTCAAACATATAAGGCAGAACACTGCTACTGACAGTTTCTGATATTTTCAAGAGTGTCAGATTGTCCTATTTTGTTGTTGCCGGTATGCCAGAGCATGAACTCTTCAAGCTCCGCCCTCTTCTTGAAAGGGGGCCGGGAGCACCAGTTCATTTGCATTTAAAGGAACACAAAAACAGTGTGTTGTTGCTCACCCCTAAAAAGTGACAATTTTAACATGTTATAAAAAATGATCTGCGGGGTATTTTGAGCAAAGAATTCACATAAACACTCTGGGGACATCAGAGACTTATTTTACATCTTGTAAAAAGGGGCATAATAGGTCCCCTTTAAGTTATTTCTTGCATGATGGGGTTTTACCGTGCTGAAAACAAATAAGATAAAATAAAATTACGCAAAAAAACAAACAAACAAACAAAAGAAAACAGCCATACTACTGGCCCTTCATTAATAACACAACAGGATTTTTTGTTTGGCCAGCAAAGATACATATTTGGAAGAAATACCTGTTTAAAACAAGAAAAAAGCTGGATAAAACAAAGACAGACGCTGCGTCCGAAATCACGAACTAAGTACTACATTTGAATTTGAATTTACTTCACGACTGTTAAAAAAAGTATGTTCTATATAGTATAAATATAGGTAGTATGAATGAAATTCGGACATACTACATCCACCATGTTGTTACTGTCACGTGACCTACCAGCGTCAGTTGCGTCACTTCACTGCCATTCATAAATCATCTCCCATAGTCTTATGGGATAGTAAAGTGTCCATCGTACGCACACTTCAGAATCTCGCCGGAATGAATGAGTCATACTTTTCACCTACTGTTTTTCGGATACTATCAATTCAGACTTGCTGCCGTACACTGTAAACCCTAACTCTCAAAATACTAATAGGTAATAATAATTGGTTTGAATAGAACAAACTTAAATTGAACAAAATTAACAGTTATGAGTATTTAGAACTTTCTATTTCTTTTGAGTTCACAGCACTGACATATTTCAAGTAAACTGAACTATTTCATCATTTTGAGTTGTATGAGCTCATTTCTTTTAATTTAGACTGACTTAAGTTTAACTGAAACTGGGCTGGGATTTCTATTTCCCAGCATGCTTTGCCCATGGCACTCGAAAGGGAGAGTAACAGTTTCTGTTAATGTGTGTTTTTGGAGAGTTACCATCATGGTGACAAGAGGCGCATGCGGCTTGGTTTGAGAGCAGGTTTTAAGTTGCTATACTATGCTATTGTTAACGTTTTAGCAAATTAGAAAGTCAGCATTTTTTTTAATTTTTTTACAGTGAAGTAACTCATTTGATTTGCAATAACTCAAAATAAAAGTTAATTAAATATTTTATGTTAATTGCCATCAAAATATTTGAGTTAGCTATAATTAATGCATGAGTACTACAAACTCAAAACTTGATAGTTCTGCTTTCTTAAAATTGAGAACATCATAACGACTTATCCGGATTTACAGTGTACTGTTTTTTGCATACTATATATAGTAGAGAAGTATTCGATTTTGGATGCAGCAAGAGTGTTGGGATATGCAAAAGTGACATTGTTGCCACTGTGAAAATAGTCTTGGACTATTATGGCTTTTAGAACATATCAGTTAATGCTATGCATATGTATATGCCAGACTAAAACCTTAAACTGATTTTATAGGAAATGACTGGAACTTACTTTTATTGAGTCTTCAATGCATTCTTGCAGGGTGTGGTTTTGTCATGCTGATGAAAAATAAAATAAAAACAAATTACAAAGCAAAGTAAAACAAAACAAAAAGGAAAGCCAAACAAAAATCAAAGCAGAGCGAAATAAAAAATTAAATGCAGTTCTGTTATTCTCACTTCTTTTCAAGTTTGCTTACAGTAGATGGCTTTAGCAACCTCTAAAGTATCTTGCCTATAACACAAGACCCCTGTTGTTCAATGTGGCTCTCCAGCAGTCTCTAGTGGTGGATTGTGGGATACCTCAGAATTTGGGGTATAATAATATTGTTTAAAAAAAACAAAAAAAAACATAAAAATACTACAGCTAATGGCTCCATTTGCATTTAGTCTTCTCTTCCAGTTAGTGCCTCAAAAACAGTATCCAAGTCAGAGAGAAAATTTAATGATTCACACAAACAGAAGGAGTGAGAGAGCCCAGAGGAACCACCCAGAGGACAAACCGTTATATTCTAGAGTTTGGCAGAGGGAGGAAAAGATGGATTTTAAAGCAGGCATCCCTACAAAGCCAGCAGCTAAGAGAGGAATGAAAGACACAGCTTCTTCTAATAAAGTTTGCCTAAGAGGATGGGGAACAGGAGTGAGCTAATTTTGAACAGAAACATGAGAGCCGTGGAATGAGATTGTTTTGAAAAGCGTGCAGATGATTATGTTTATGATTTTTTTTTTCAAAGATGGTAATAAAAAAGAAACCTTACACTGAGACCACATGAACAGTGTCAGCATCAGTGTGTGCATTTACTATATGAAATTATTCCTTTTCTCAACTGCAACACATTGTTTAAAAAAAAATCTATTTCAAGTTTCCTTATTGAATAAAAGTATTAATTTATTTTCAAAAAACTGTATGGTAGACACATATGGTGGTAATGTGGGTGTGAAAACGCACACACAATCTATGCATTTAGATACAAATACAGTAACGGTTATGCTAAAAGCCTGCAGGATGTGTTTTCGGGTGTAGCTGGACGATGGGGGGACGTGGGCGGACAGGCCCCGTTAATGGAAACTTAATGGGAGCCGTGTGAACGTACAGCCAGGGTGGCATCCTCAGCTCTATAGCCATGTGACAGAAGGCGCAGAGAAGTGACACATAGCAGCAGGGAAGGATGGGGCGACAGGGAGTGAGGCGCTAAAAAAAAAAAAGCAATGGAAAAAAAAGTCGACATGACACCTTTGATAGTGACCACGGAGCCCGGCCTAATCGTGACGCACTTCGTTTGTTTTGTGTAAGCCGTGGCAGGCAGAGCAGACTGCGCCCCTCCGCCTCACCACAGCCAAGATCTGAGGGCATGCGTCACTATTCTCTGTGTGTGTGTGCCTGTGTTTCTTCTCCACAGCTTTCAAATGAGGTGGAGGTAGATAAAGGGAGAGGGAAGAAGGAAGCATAAACACAAGAAACTCTGGGGGAAAAAAACAGCTCACACCTCTGTTAATTAAGAAACAGAGAGACTCAACCGATGAGAAGATCCAAGACAACAACGTGCCAGCCATTGGGTGACAAACATCTAAGGAGCTATTTTAAGGACGGATCAGAGTGGTGTTCCCTCCGAGTCGAGCGAGTAAGGGCCCACGACACATGCAATTAAAGTTTCCTCAGAAGAGGGAGAAACTTTTGTCTCCTTTGTAAGAGGCTCTCTCTTAAGTTTGTTAAAAAGGGCCTTTTATTTTATTTGCCTTTCATCCTTATAACTCCCGATAGCTAATGGGTGACCAAAAGAGCACAAAAATGTTTCAAAATGCATCTTGATAAGGCTCAATTATAATAATGGAAGGTTGTGCGGTGCAGATGTAGCTGGGCCTAATTATTGATTTTTATTTTTTTTCTCGACATGTTCCTTTTAATTCATTCTGAGTGTGGATATAAAACCAGACTTCTACATTTCCAGAAGAATATGTGCTATTTGCCCACACAAAACTCATCAAAATCAATGCTGGGAGTTGTGGGTGGTTGCCAATGTATGGCTGGGTGGTTGCTTACTCTAGATATAGCTTGGGTCTTGTCTTCAATGTAACCCTGCTGAAAAAACGTTCTTGAACCGGCTTAAGCTTGTCAAGTTGGTCTTCTACCCTGACCAAGCTTGGGTTTAAAGGATTAGTCCACTTTTAAATAAACTTTTCCTGATAATTTACTCACCCCCATGTTATCCAAGATGTTCATGTCTTTCTTTCGTCAGTCGAAAAGAAATTAAGGTTTTTGATGAAAACATTCCAGGATTATTCTCCTTATAGTGGACTTCAATGGCCTCCAGACGGTTGAAGGTGAAAATTACAGTTTCAGTGCAGCTTAAAAAAACGAAACTGGTGCCACGTTCGATCCGTAAGTATAATACGAAAGGCGTAGGACATACAGCGTAAGCGTTTTGAAGAATGCAGAAAGCGGAAGTACGTTCAAGGCGATATTTTGTGTTTATAAAGCATATACAGTTGTATTTTTTTAGAAAATAACCAATCGTTTCGCTAGATAAGACCCTTATTCCTCGTCTGGTGTCGTTTAAAGCCCTTTGAAACAGCACTGAAACTGTAATTTTGACCTTCAACCGTTTGGACGCCATTGAAGTCCACTATAAGGAGAATAATCCTGGAATGTTTTAATCAAAAACCTTAATTTCTTTTTGACTGAAGAAAGAAAGACATGAACATCTTGGATGACATGGGGGTGAGTAAATTATCAGGAAAAGTTTATTTAAAAGTGGACTAATCCTTTAAGTTGGTTCATGCCTGACCAGAGGAAAAGTGCCCACAACTAAACCTTATTTCAGTAATTGAAATAAAGCTAAAACAAAAAATAAATATTAGAATAAAAACAAACTTTAAATGTTGCCCTGGGAAAAACTGAAAAAAAGTTCAAGACGAAGTACTAAAATTAAAGCTAAAAAACAAACTATAAATGAAATAAAAAAATGAAAAAAAAAGAGTTCAGGTTGAAGTACTAAAATCAAAAAACTAAAACTAAACTACAAAACTAAAACTATAATTGAAATAACAAAATGCCCTGGAAAAAAGTTCAGTTGAAGTATCAAAATTAATAAAGTAAAAGAAAAAAAAACTAAACTTGAAATAAAAAATGCCCTGACAAAAACTAAACAAAAATAAAATAAATAAAT
>RJVU01035392.1:2461373-2476451 GCA_003731715.1 Anabarilius grahami
GGAAAAAAAGTTCAAGTTGAAGTACTCAAATTATGAAAATAAAGTGAAATTAAAGCTATACGGAAATGTATAGAAATATAAATAAAAATAACAAAAGCACATCATAATGTATAGAAATATAAATAAAAATAACAAAAGCACATCATTACTAAAGCTAAATTAAAAATTATAGTTTAAAATGTAAAAACAAAAGTTAAATCAAATTTTATTTTTAATAAATATTATAATAGTATATAAATAATACTAAAATAGCACTGGCTGGGACACTAAGAAACCATAGTCATTTAAGACATTTACACACAAACACACACAACTTAGTGATCCACACTGTATACACACACAAAACCCTGCTTAAAAAAACAGCCTAATTTGCTGGTTTGAGCGGATCTCCCAATCTGACAAACTGAAAAGTACACAAAACCTCTCTAAAACATCCAATCAGATCAGCCTGACCAGGTTGGGAGACCAGCAAACCAGCTTAGTTTTTCTATTAAGCAGGGAAACATATAAACCAAGACTACAGTGGATAAAACAAAATTGGGGCAATGAATCTGCAGGGTAATTAATGATGATAAGTCCGATGAGTTATAATGATGTGTTTGCTGAAAGATAAACCTTCTTCAAGTTAGTAACAAAGCATTTAGCGTGTGTGTTTGTGTGTGCGTGCTTATTTGGTACAGAAGAAATGGAGAAACAGAGAGGATGGGGGTATGAGTAAAGATAGATGACTAAAAATGATATCAGTGAACGTCTCGGGGGGGCCAGCACAATGCTACCGTGATCGAGGATGACAGCTTCCTGTTTTTAATCGCCATGGTTGCTGTTGCTTAGCACCTGGGGGGACAGGAATGAGGCTGATACAGATAGTCTCTAATGAGTATTAATCTAATCATGCACAGACACAAATATAGCCAACACTCATAATCACGTAAACCCCCCAAACTCTGACATTTAGGTGGGGGGTTATTAACGGATCTTAAAAATCGTACTGCTAAAAAAAGCGTCCCTTTGAAATGGAGAGAAAAAAACAAGTTGGAAAATACAATATTTACCTAACACAGTTCAAAAACATCCAATTATTGCAGGTTCATCAAACCGAGGCGAGAGAAAACGTCATAGGTATCTTGTGGGAGAGAAAAAAAAGTTGAGTTTGGTTAAGTCAAACCATAGTCCAAACCAGAATGCCGTCCTCAAATTCACGAGTGCAGTATCTAATCAAAGCAGGAGACATTTAGCATCCCATATTAAAAAATAAACAGCAATAGATATGAGGTATTCGGTGTCTGCGCCGGCCTTGCAGGTCTTTTCACATTTGCTGGCAGACTGTAAATATCCTTTCACAGCCACAATGATCTAAGGGAACAGCGATATCCAGCTTTGAGCGCAGTAGTGCATGCTGGGGTTTTTATTTCTTTATAAGTCTCATTTAGCCGCGTTGGTTTATTCATAACTTTCACTCTCTTGATTTTTATGAGAGGACAAAAAGCCAAACAACCAGGAGGAATAGCACCCCAAATACCCGCCGTGTGTTATTGAATTGTAAATAAACCAAGAAAAAGCCCATCATTCTGAAACAAGGGTGAGGAGAGCACTGGCTTCTGAAACCGAATGAATGTGAGCTCAATTATTGACCTGTCAGGGTTGTTTGTTGTGTTTTTTCACACTGTTAATTCATTTACAATGCAGATTGAGAGTATGGTCATTAAGGTGCTGACTATACATGAGTAATGCACCGCATCTGTACCTGTTCCCGTGTCACAGAACTTTGGAAACGAGCCGTCTAATTATAGCGATTAGTATTTTGGAAGCAGTTCCGAGTCCACGGTCCGGCCTTAACAAATGAAGGCTGGGATTATCCAAACAAATAGGATGCCTGCCATCTTGTTTTACATGCCAACACTGTTAGAATCACAATGAAAGTGCTGGTATGTGTTTGTGATGTTTTTAAAATTCGGAAATCTGCAACAACGGTGATATTTGACCCTGATAAAAATTGTTAGATTTAAGAGCACAGTCCGCCATTGAAGATTGCCATTCACTCTAGGGTCAAAGGACAATTAGTGCAGCAATATATTTAAATACAAATCAGATTTTAGAGTATCCTGTGGTTTACTGTTTCATAATAGCATTTACATTTGAATAAATCTACCTGTACGGTTGGCTTCCACCAGCTGAAACGCAAAGAAGACTAGTCTTCTGCTGCAAGTTCAAGTTTGGTGAACTCCAACCTGCAAATTATAGCCACAAGACATTAGACCAACAGATGATCTAAAGGTCACAGTGAACAGTTAGCACAGTAACATTCTGAATCAACAACAGGATATGATGTCACTCTAGGATTTATAGGGCTATTTAATAAATAATAAATGACAAAAAATAACCAGTTAAAAATGTTTAATTACACCAAAGTCATATAAATATGTGCAGGTTTTCTAAGCAGTTTTCAAATGTAGATAGTCCCACCACAAACTCACACTATTGGTTACAAAAAAAGAAGTTTATTCAGGTGTGCTACTAGTAGCCTATACTTCTTTTAAACTAAAAATAAGAACATATACTTTGAGGCTACTTTTTATCTAATTCTCAGAAATATACTTAAAATTACACTTAAGTATACTTGACTTAAGTATATTTGGCCTACACCTGTAATCAATCTTTTGATCAATATATAGGCTACTTAAAAGTATAAGCCACGTCCTATGCCACGTTGTTTAAATAGCAAATGCATTTGCGTCCATTTGTGCTGGTCTGAAAACGAGGTGTGTTCAGGCGCGTTGTAGGCGCGTTACTATTTTGAGGCAACTGAAACAGACTGCGCCATTGACCAGCACGCGTGCATTCTGCTTATTATACACACAGGGAAGCGCAGCAGTACACAAACCTGCCAAATATTAAAAATAAAAGGATTACAATGTAAAAGATTATTATTGTGTGCATAAAAATAAAAATGCTTTGGTGGAATCCGGCTTTTCCCGTAGATGGTCTGCTCGTGCGCGAGGTTAAAGCGCGCGAGCAGACCATCTACGGGAAAAGCCGGATTCCACCAAAGCATTTTTATCCGTATCCTCACTATAGACGCATTCAGTTATTCCGCTTTTTTTAAGTGCACTTGCGCCGTGCACTTTAGACCATGCGCTTAGATTGTTAAAATAGGGCCTTAAAGGTGGGGTATCCCTTTTTTCAACTACACTGTTTGGAAGTTGGTCGGGCCGATACCAACAACAAACGTCTAACCAATCAGCATTAGGGGGCATATGATAGTCGCGGAGACAGAACGAGCAAGAGGGAGATTTGAAAAAAAAAAAAAAAGCAGAAAGAGAAATGATGAGACACAATACAAAAGAGCTCAAAGGAGTATCACTGGAATGAAGGTTTATGACTGGGCAAGTGCTTTAGGACCTGCGTTAATATTAGAAACGCTTTCCAGTGCTGGAGAGAACAAAGCAGGAAGGCCTGAAAACAGAAGCGGAGGCTGCTTTGAACCCGCTTTTCATGTGAGTAGCTGGGTTTGAGTGTCATGATTGTCTGGAGCTGCTGTGCTGTTGGCGATTAACAACGAACTACTTGTTTGTATTTACTCTTGTGTACTGTATGTTCATTTTTTGTGCTTCCTTGTTGTTCGTTCATCAACTGCACTTTCTTTTTTCGTGAAACATTTTGTTGCGCGTCAGTTGTGATGAAGAGGTATAGCGCTGTGCAAGCTTTGGGGGTGTTGATGGACTCGATCTACTCAGTCTGTTTTGATCATCGTTCTGAATCAAAATCGCAACAAAACTTACAAGTATACTTGCAATATAAAACTACTAAACTGGTATTTTACTGAGATACTTAAAAGTACACTTTCATAAACTGAAAACTATGCTACTAGTATTTAAATTGTAACAGCATACCTATAATTTCACTTGTAGTATAGTTACTGTACAAACGAAAAACTTAGTTTTAAATTAGTTCAGTTTACTACGTTACACTTAAATTGTAACAATATTTCACAATATTACAGTTTTTACTGTATTTTTGATCAAATAAATGCAGCCTTGGTGAGCGTAAGAGATTCCTTTTAAAAACAAAATCTTGCAGACTTTTTGAATGGTAGTGTTGCTACGTGTAGCAATACTTACATATTACACTAAAATAAGATAACATACTTTAACACAAAAACAATTAAACACTTTAATGTATATTTGCACTGTTTTTTAACATAATGGGATAACCTGGAACAAGAACGGTCTTCATTTTTGTGCAGCCAGCAACCTCGATCCATGGATGCTCCTATTAGCTCTAACTATTAGCAACTGCATTGTCACTTGTTTATTGCCTCTCATTTTGCTTCATTTCCGAATGTGCCATTTACCTCATATTAAAAAGATGCCTACGTCCCTTCCCCTGGCATAAAAGCTCCCCTTTTCATCCTTACACCTCACGATCATGAGCGAGTGGCTAATTGGTAAAAACCACCACTAAAGAGGCTAATCTTAGCAGTGTTTAGCGTGAAACAAAAGGCCCCATTAGCGAATGATTGGTTAAAATAATAGTCACGCAAAGTGCCCAGCTTGCTTAACAGGTGTATTTATATTGATTGTGCAACCTCAATTTCCTGGAGTGAAAAGAAAGAAATAAACAATAATTGCTAGCGGGTTTTTTTTAGCATTTGTCGCACAGGCAATTATTAAATAGCACTTTAGCCATTCGGTTTGAAAGAAAATAGCACTTAGGACATCTGTTTGGTCACCACAATGGCCCCTATAAGGTTGGGATTATCTCTCCGATGAGTCTTGTCTATGCGTGTAGTTTCATTCCGTGGTCATTTCGGTGATGTGGACCATCCATTTGCCTCTTTTCATTTCCATAATTGTTTTCAGAGCGCGAGGCTGTCCCGCTCTTTGCCGAGGACTAGGTGTGGACTAATGGACGCTAGATTGGATTCTGCCTTTATACATGGTGAAATGATTTCTTCTTCATTCTCTGTGCTGGATCACGTCTCTCTTTTGGACTCATGAATAATGGATGGGTTTAAAGCGTTGCCCTGCCCAGGCTCTCTCTTATTGAAATCTGTGCTCAGAGAGGTGCTTATTTACTGAGACTGATCCCACATCATTTGTGTCAGTTTCTATGCTCCTCTGCTCTGGCTTTCTCACGGTCGGTCTCTCGCTCTCCCTATGCTGCCCTCCATCTCTTTCTGTGAGTCTCTTTCTGTTTATGACCCTATTCATTCCCTTACAGTCTCCTCATAGGCCTCTCTTGCTCATCTCTCTCTCTTATTAAAGAGCCACAAGTCTTTGAAATGTGTCCTATCTTTGGTAGCACTATTAAAACTGCATGAAATCAAAAGAGCTTTGTGGCTTTTAGTCCATTGCTGAGTTCGGAACTGCATACTAGCATACTACTCTTACTATTTCTGCCATAGAAAGATATGATAAATGTAGTACGAGTAGTATACTAGTATGCAGTTCCAAATTCAGCAGGTCTATAAGCTTTGAAGCCTCTACTATACATGCATATATATGACTTCAACCCTCATGTTGTGTGACTTTACTCTCTTTATGTTCGAAGTCAAATGATGTATGTGTAAAATAACAATAGTAAGTTAATTTCAAAATTGGCCACTTTTTCTAAGTTTCTCTGACTAAATCAAACTGCTGTTCAAAAGTTTGGGGTCAGTAAGATTTCTAATGTTTTTGAAAGAAGTCTCTGCTCACCAAGTCTGCATTTATTTGATCTAAAATGCAGTAAAAACACTAATATTGTGAAATGCTATAGCAATTTTTTTAATCGTTTTCTATTTTTATAATTTTTTTTTTTTTTAAAAGTGGTATTTTAAAATGGTGCTCAAGAAATATTTCTTACTATTATCAATGTTGAAAACAGATGTGCTGCTTAATATTTTTGTTGAAACCATGATACATTATTATAAAGTAATGATCTTATAGGATTGTTAAAATTGTGCAGTGTATCCTGGGCTTTAAGTACCATTGGGAAAGCATGCTGGAAAATAGAAATCCCAGCCTAGATTCAGTTAAACTTAAGTTCGTCTAAATTAAAAGCAATAAGTTCATAAAACTCAAAACAACAATACAGTTCAAGTTACTTAAAATATATCAGTTCTATGAACTTAAAAGGAAAACAAAGTGCTAAAAACTCATAAAAGTTAATTTGACTGAACTAATTTGTTTAATTTAAGTTTGTCCTACTCAAACCAATTAATTATTTTGAGCATTGGGGTTTACAGTGTGGTTAAAAATATATATTTCAAATAAAAAAATCTTACTGACCTCAAACTTGAATGGTATAGTGTACATTATTGAAGCTTTATCCCGTTTTTAATCACAAACTGCACTACTCCTAAATGTACCCTTAAAATAGTAACAGCACATAGCAAATCATGACTGATGGCTATAATGTAAATGTTTTGCTATTTTAAAATAAGGGGACAAGCCCTTCAGTATATATCCCAGCATAACCTCCTGTTTTAATACATAAAAGGAAAAAATGCACTAGTATAGCAATTTCTGTAATGCCGTCTTAAGCTGTTGCAACTAATAAGCTTTGTAAGCCTTGCATTGGATTTCTTCTAAGCAAAATAAGTCAATACAAGTTGTCCCTTTCCACAGCAGCATGACGCACAATGAACGGTACAATTACCCTTTGCTCATTGTTGCTTTTCATAACCACATCCAGCGTTTTATGTGACAGTCCCTGCATTGTCTTCACTGAAGAGCCTCTGCATCGAAGCCTCACATGTCCTTTCTAATCATGCGACTGCTTATTTCATGCTCTACAAACATTTACCACACTGACTGAGCCATAAAAGCAGATCCCATATCAATGAATGGAACTAGACTTGTTCCCCTGAGAAGCCATTGTTATCAAGTCACCTTCCTTGGGCATCTCCCCTTGAACTTTTAGTGTAAATGCACCACGCTAACCTGGGAATTATCTTCTGAAGAAATGTACCACAATACCACGAGTCCTATCTCTTCATGGCTGAAGCTTTTACTGCTTTTTTCTTCCTTTCTTTCATCTTGTCCCCTTCATTTTCCCTGGAAATAACAGCTTCCATTTAGTCTGCCCTGCTCTTATGCAGAGTCGATCAGACCCAGCCTTAATGAAATGCTGCTACCCAGAATCCCTCTCACTTGGTGGAATCAGGACCCAGGGCCATTACTTGGCTGTCTTCGGGAAAAAGGCACATCTACATAAGTTATTTCATTATCTCCCTAGGCTGTGAAAGAGGTAGCGGCGTACTCACTCGCTCTATCTCTCCGCGTAGATTGCACCATGGGGAGGTCATTGGAAAGCCGGTGGAATTATCTGCAAAATAAGGGGAGGCATTCTTTAATGGCGTCCCAGTCCAAATATTTAAAATGATCACCTAAACTTCCATTCGGCTCTTCCATTTCAGCTGATAGAGCTCAAGTGAGTTTGTCTTCATCTTGCCAGCAGCTTACAGAAGAAATTGGTGCGAGTGTGTGTGTGTGTGTGTGTGTTTTGCACATCACACTGCCAGCAAGAAAATAAGGAAAACTCTGCATTGCCTTTCTCGTGAGACTCGACCATAACAATATAATGGAAATCAGCAGCGAGAGTAGCCTGTTGTGAAATAAAAATAAATTAATAATGTACAAAATGGGACACATGGCAAAAACAATATTCGTAATCTTTATTTTTGTCTTGTTTTGGGGATGTTTTTGTTTGGAAAAAACATAAGATGTTAAGACTTGTTTTCAGAGAACATTGCTTGAACTAAATTTTTAAAAGTACATTTTTTTGTACTCCGTTTTTTATTAAGCATAAATCTGACCAAATTTTCCAAGGGTTATAAACTAAAAACAGACTGACTCTCAAATTAGTTCTTTTAATATATGTTTCCATAGACCCTTTTCACATTTCTGGGTTTCTCAGAAGTTGAAGTCGTCATAATTGGGTAATATGCTATAGCGGTGAATGAGATAATACATTAAATAAAACATTTTATTTTCCATTTGCTCACATAGCAATAGTGTTTCCACAACTTTCAAAAAGAGGAAAAAATAGAGAGCAATTAATAACGGCAGTCAGAAAAGAGAAAGATATAATTTTTGCCGTCACTCCCAGCCCCTGTATTAGAAACACCCTCACAACAGCATTAACTAGTTTTTTGTAATTTGATGCAAAGGTAATATAATACTAAGTGTAGTGTTATAAATGTACATAAGTTTTAAAAAAAATGAATATATGAAAAACTTTGCAGGATTTACGATATTGATGACCGTTAAAACATCACAGTCTGTGAAAAGTGTCTATAGTTTTTATTGGAAAACAAGACAAAAATATTGAATGAGATATGATGGGTTTTGTTGTTTTAAAAAGTTGCTAACTTCAAACGCAAAGCTCATGGGACGAGGCAATGAAAAAACATTGAAAGATGCAGAATAATGACCAAAATATATCAAATGACCAAAATATTGCAAATATTCAGGGTGATTGTGATTTTTGCCATTGAGATGAAGTATCGAAGATTATGCCCGGTTCAGACTACACAATATTTTTGTCAGTTACGATAGTCACTGTGTCAGATTATGCGATTTTGACTCCTAAAATCTTGTCGTGTCATGGACAAGAAACATGTCAGACTACACGTTGCTACCCGACTATTCACTGCTTGCCATCTTTAATGACGTGTGTGCTGTCATCGAGAAGGAGGGACTATCGACTGACAGGAGGTGCCATGAGCGTAAACAATCGCTACCGAACGGAGTGTTTTACTCTCTTGTCAGAAAAGCCCAAAAAATAAAGAAAACATGACAGTGGACACATATCTGGATTGCATGAAGAGGACAGTATGGACTGTCAAAGAGAACTAAGATAAAATATTGTTTTTATTTGACCTTTTTCCACTCTGTCACGGTAATCCCTCGAGAAAACATAATACAAAAAGGAGTATTAATGAGTATTAATTCCACCTAGCAGGATCCATACCATTGTCTCTCTTTCATTTCAGCATGTTTGAAAGCATGTACAAAGGTCCTTCTGTGCTCCTATTGGCCAGTGTCACACATGTGACGGAACTCGATGTGTCCTTCTGTCATGACGTCGTGAAGCGTTGCAGACTCGACATCGGTTGTCGTCCAATATGACACACTATACAAGTTGAAACGATCAAATCTTACGTCCCAACACCCATTGTTGTTTAGGAATCGACCGAAAAAAAATTAAACATGCTAGTCTTTCTGTCGTGACGTCGTGAAGCGTTGCAGACTCGACATCGGTTGTTGTCCAATATGACACACTATACAAGTTGAAACGATCAAATCTTACGTCCCAACACCCATTGTTGTTTAGGAATCGACCGAAAAAAATTAAACATGCTAGTCTTTCTGTCGTGACGTCGTGAAGCGTCGCAGACTCGACATCGGTTGTCGTCCAATATGACACACTATACAAGTTGAAACGATCAAATCTTACGTCCCAACACCCATTGTTGTTTAGGAATCGACCGAAAAAAAATTAAACATGCTAGTCTTTCTGTTGTGACGTCGTGAAGCGTCGCAGACTCGACATCGGTTGTCGTCCAATATGACACACTACACAAGTTGAAACGATCAAATCTTGCATCCCGACACCCATTGTTGTTTAGGAATCCCCATGACACCCTACGTCAAGCAGCTCGTGCCAAAATCGGGCTAAAATCGTGTAGTCCGAACCGGGCATTAGAGAGTTTATCACACTGACAGTCTAACAGCATGATATATTTCGACACTCTTTGAGAAGATACATCTCCAAATTTCTCCTTTTAAAAGCCCCACCATCAAAGCTAAAACCAAAACTACAAGAAAATCTTGACAAGCTAATCAACTAGTCAGCCTCCAGACTCAATAGTGCTTCGCTAATAGAACTACAACATGAAATGGTGATCAAAATACCATTTCTGAAGAGTTTAGTCATAGCTAAATCTCTCCAGGAGGACTGAGCCAAGCACAGAGCTAAAAGACAATCCTCCTGGTAGCAGAGAGAAACAGCATGTTTTGCACTACGGAGCGTGGAGGCTGGCTCCGCGCTGCAGTTGGCTTTACAGATAAGTGAGAACAGACCCATCAGATACCAACTGCCAAGAGCAAGTTCTGCCGTGAAGCTGGCACTTTCTACATGTACGCCTGAGGAAAGACATAGAAGGCACAACCTATGCAAATGAGGATTCATTAGTCAGTGTATGGGGAAGTGTTTGTGTATGTAGAACAAGCAAAGGGTTTGTACCGAGGTAAACGCATGCACGAGTGGGTGATCTTTCTTGCCTGAGCGAGCCTGTGCATCCTCGCATGCGTACGTCTTCCATTTCCTCTGATCTGTGACCATTCCCTTTGATTCGGACACGGTGATCCGGCTTAAATGTGAAGCAAACACAGGATTAGGCCTCAGCCGCACAGATAACGCGCTGATCAAAGTGCCCTCTGAGCGCCTACAGAGGGAGCGAAAATATGTTAAAGAAAACAGCGTGCTCGCCTCAATCCGCATTTTATCTCCACTCAGACAGGTGGAGATCACCCCCACCCCCCTTCATTCCAGAACTTTCGGTGGCTGGCGGAGAATATACTTCCGCAATCAATCTTTTTATGCCAACTCTCTGGCAGCTCGAGATGAAACAAAACCAATGTGATTTCTGATGAGCTTCTATTTTAGCCTTGTTGTCTTTGCTTTTCTCACACTCTCTGAAACGTGGAATCGCACGTTCGACTGTGTTACATGGCCCTGTACAGTACAGACTGCAGTTCCTGCTGGGTGGTTTATTTCAAGACGTGCCGCTAACAGCTCTTGTCATATTTTCTATCTCTACTCGTATGGTTCTGGAGGGGGGTCTTGGCCCAGGCCCAAAATTGCGCACTTTACTGTGGACGAACGTCCTGTGGCACTTGTTTGTCTGTACATTTTGTTATTTTATGACTCAAAAGGTTCTTGTGTGCCTGCAGTGGAAGCCTGTACTGGTGTGAACTAACACCTGTTTTGCTAATCGATTCATTTGTCAATTATTTCTTTAATTTTTTTTAAAAGCGCGTTATTCCACATCTTGCCAAGTGCTTTACTTCAAATAAAGTGCAAAATGAAGCCCATGAAAAACAAGTGAAAATGTATGAATGTTAAGAAGAATAATTTAAACCTTAATTCAACTTCTGTCAAAAAATATTTCATCAAAGTGAATAACTGCGCTCCCTTTCTCAGTGGCATTCTGTTAGATAGATACGAATGCGCGCACATGCTCCACAAAGTCTTTGAAATTTAACATTGACTCGTTTGCCATGAGGACAAGCAGTTTTGTGAAATGGAAATACTTGCGTGACTTCAAATGTATAATATTTACTGTTGGGAAACACCTATAAAACATAATAAAAAGCATAAGCACCTCTGTCAAAGCAATTGGTGCATCGACTTGGCCGTATAAAAATAAATTCTTATGAACTTCTTTGAAATGTTTAATATAAAGGGGTCATATGGTTGGACTTTTTGGGTCATGGACTATTTCCCTCTGCAGATTGCTGTGGCTATGGAAGTTTTTAAAGATTTCTCTTCTACAGAAATGCAGTTTTTCAATAGCGTACTATGTACAAAGACCCAACAAACTGAAAATGAAATTCATTTTCATTCTTTATCAACCTGTTCCCAACAGTCTATGTGACATAGCATCACCAAAGTGAATTCTGAAGTGGACCTCAAGGGTTTTGTACCCTTCAGGGTCCTTGATGATTCATTCCAGGAGGTCGCTGATTGAATGACAATACTTTAACTGATTTATCCCTAAGCACCAAACTGCATGAAGAGACAAGAGTCCAAATCAAGGGTTGACGCAACCAAATGAGTCAGACTATGCTTACAACTGTTTTAAAGGGGTCCTTGATTATGATTTCACTTTTTTAACCTTAGTGTGTAATGTTGCAGTTTGAGCATAAACATCATCTGCAAAGTTACGATGCTCAAAGTTCAATGCAAAAGGAGATAACACTGTTACTGACAATCGTCATTTTGGCTGTGTGAGATTCTCCAGCTTTGTTGTTGTTGAGCAACCGAAGCGTGAGCTGTTAAAGCTCCACCCTCTTCTGGAAAGGTGGCCGGGAGCAGCAGCTCATTTGCATTTAAGGGGACACACACAAAAACGGCGTGTTTTTGCTAACACCCAAATAGGGGCAAATTTGACAAGCTCCAATAAATGATCTGTGGGGTATTTTGAGCTGAAACTTCACAGACACATTCTGAGGACACCAGAGACTTATATTACATTTTGTAAAAAGGGCGTTATAGGTTCCCTTTAAAAGGACAGTTCACCCAAAAATGTTACTTTTGTCATTTTTTTCACTCTTATGTTGTTCCTTTCATTTTTTTGAGCTTGTCAGGAATGTCTCTTTTTACTCATGTGGAAAAAAGGCAGGATGTTCTTAAAAAAATAATCTTTTATGTTCAACAAAAGAAAAAAGTCAAACATGTTTAGAAAGACATTAGAGTGAGTAACTGATGACAGAATGTCCATTTTTAGGAGAACTATATCATGTTAAAATACATTTTAACCAACCACCCAGGGCATCCTTTCTCCACCTCGCTGATTGATGTGTCCACCGTTGATGTATACTAGTCCTCATTCTGGTCGAGTCGAGCCTAATTAAAATATTTCCTTCGCACAGCTCAAATGCGTTTGTCGATGTGGAGAAGAAGTGGTGCGTGACGACATGCTCTGCAAGTGCTTGTGACGTTTTGACAGGGAGCCTTGAATCCATCCATGCAATGCTAACTTTCACTGAGTTCTTTGATTTCAGTACTTCTTGGAGCAGTGGCAGGAAGCTCAGCTAAAAATCAACTCCGATCTGCATCAACCTAGAGAGAGTTTTAACAAGAGAGAGGTCTGAGATGTAAATCATCCTGGTGATATTACAATAATCTTTGTACATTTGCATTACATTATACCAACAACGACATCATGATTATATAAAGGTTTAGACTGTCTATTCTTTGTCCCAGTAGTCTTGGACTTTATATATGCACATATCACTGTTGATATTGTTTAGAAAACTGCTGCCATTTTAATTCAATTCTATGTTCTGTTTCTTTTCACCTATTTCTTAAAAGTACTATTTATTTCTTCTGGTGTAAAACTAAAATGACCGAGTAGACCTTAAAACAAAGATGAAAACTTCAGAGTTTGTCAAAGTGAGGGTATTCATGAGAGATCATGGGGTCTAGAGATATAAAAACTGGATGTTTTGTAGAAAACAAAAACATACTGTAACATTTCAACTAGTCTGAACCTCAGATGGGACACATACAAACAACTCACAGTCTGTGCACTGACTGTCCAATGCATTTTGCACACGAAACTTGAAAACACTTGTAAAAAAAAATTTTTAAAAAAATTCACAAGCTCCTATCAGATTGCACAGGTTTTATCAGTCATTCTGATAACAAAATTGTGTCCATAAGAAAGTGTTTGGCAGGTTAGGTAAATTTACTAAAGTTTGCCAGGTTAGTGGTAAAAGCGATTAATCTCTTGTTTTATGAGGTAATCACAACATGTCGCTAAATAAAACCTTGGCAAAATATCATGCAACAACAAAACAAACTCTAATTGGTCAATGTGCTTGTCAGTTGGCGGTTCTTAGCAAGAATAAGCTACAGTGAGGAATAGACTTTATGCCAAGTTAAAATTCTGGCCAAATGAGACTGCATTTCCACTAAACTTTGATAAACCACAAGCTGTTCTGGTCACAGCTTTCCCTTTCTGAACAATTCAATTCTCATTATAAGCAATATGAGACAAAAGCTGGAGACATGGAGAAATCGAGGGGGAGAGAGAGTGGCCACTGTGTGATATCTTGGGCTGCAGAGCCACTTAGCAGACAGAAAGGGAATAGCAGAGGCTGAATCAGAAGAAAGATGGAGGTGATCATCATTTTGGGACCCCAGTTTTCTTAGAGGTGATTTCATCGTTTATACTGTATCTGTCTTTTGTTGCTCACAAGTAAATGTCAGGATAGATATCAGGATGGAAAGAGAATGAGATGTTTGATTATCGCTAAACTTATCAAATACATCCCAAAGAAAGTGTATTAAGAAAGACTTGCAGTCATTATAACCTTCCCTTCCCAACTTTCTATATTTATTACCCCACTATTCTAATCAGTCCTGCAATGCTGCCTTCAGATGAATCACCAAATCCTAAACCTAAAGCAAGCATCACTATTATTATGGTTTGTTCTTATTATTATCATTCTGCACAAAAACTTGGTGCTGTTTTGTGCCACGGACATGAATTATACCTAAAATCATGTGTGCTATTGAGGAGAGGTGTGCTATTACTTTTTGAAATGATCAGATTTATGGTTCTTATAAAATGGGCAAAAATATCTCATAGATTTATACATAAAAGAGGCCACTCACACATCTAGGGATCAGAACAACAAGTGGTCCATAGTGATGCTGGTGGGAATCCGCCAGTTATTTTTATATCTTAAACAAATTTTGGGTGAAAAATGAAAATGTGTTCAACAAAAATACAATGTTAAGTTCAAAATGGGTCAGTAAGATTTTTTCACATTGTTAGGAAAAATCAAAATCATCTTCTTTTGAACTATCTATTCATCAAAGAATGCTGAAAAAAATCTCAATATTTTGTTGAATTTTTTTTAACATTTATAATAATGTGTTACTTGAGCAACAAATCAGCATATTAGAATGATTTCTGAAGGATCATGTGACACTGAAGACTGGAGTAATGATGCTGAATATTCAGCTTTGCCATCACTGGAATAAATTACATTTTAAAATATATTAAAAAAGAAATCAGTTATTTTAAATTGCAATAATATTTTACAATATTCCTAATTTTACTGTATTTTTATCAAAATAAATGCAGAATTGGTGAGTCTTCTTTCAAAAACATTTTAAAAAAACCAAACATTTGAAAAGTATTGTACATATACTGAACTCCTTATACAGTATGGACAATATGTCTGGCTTGGTGTGTCAAGATATAGCTTTTTTTTTTCTACTTAAATGGTTATGAGCTAGTCTTGATCACTTAACCTTACACTGACAATCATTTTAGCAATCAAGGCCCAACCACCA
>RJVU01035392.1:2481994-2503524 GCA_003731715.1 Anabarilius grahami
ATCAGAAGAAATGGACAGCACCTGAGTTAAATATATGAGTGTCACAGCAAAGGGTCTGAATACTTAGGACCATGTGATATTTCAGTTTTTCTTTTTTAATAAATCTGCAAAAATGTCAACAATTCTGTGTTTTTCTGTCAATATGGGGTGCTGCGTGTACATTAATGAGGAAAAAAAATGAACTTAAATGATTTTAGCAAATGGCTGCAATATAACAAAGAGTGAAAAATGTAAGGGGGTCTGAATACTTTCCGTACCCACTGTATATATATATATACTGTGTAAAATAGAGTGGAAAAATAATTGAAAAATAAGTTTATAATTATATTTAGAAGTTAATGCAAAATCTGCCTTATGTGTAATTTACATGTTTTTTTATTATTATTATTTGAGTATTAATTATTGTGTCTAAAAATAAATAGCAACTGAATTTACTAGTTTTAGCTCTGTTGTTAATTGTAACCTTTAATATTATAGTAATGTGCAAGAAAGGGCTCCCTATATATAGTGCAGCATTAGCTGAGATAGATTTTTTTAAGAGATTTTTTATTTTTTTAACCTTAAGAAAGTAGAGAGAGATAAAGAGATAATTTGTTCAATAAACCACTGTTTAATAAAAATAAAAAAAGCAATTTTATGCTTAGTTTTCTCCCCCCTGATGTACCGAACTGTCATGTTTGTGTACCGTTACACCCCTATTATATAGGCTACACATGCATACTAAACGAAAGTAAGGCAATGTTTATTGTATTTATTTACAGAAGTATATTATATCATACCTCAAACTTCTCTAATAAGCCCTACTGGAGTCTGTGTGTGATGATGTTGCAGGCAGTGGTGTAGTGCAAATCCACAACTCATTGTTCCGAAGTGAAGTCAACTTCAAGAGTAGTGAATACTGTGTCAATCGGAACACAGTTCATGGTGCTCTCTCTCTCTCTTTCTCTCGCTGATGATCTGAATCAGGTGTGTTAAATAAGAGAGACATACAAAACATGCCGAGCAGGACTGAGAACCACTGGGTGAAGGCTTATTTTGCTCTAAGGTGGCTATTAAGTTTGGTCATTTTGATTGACAAGTTCAAATCATTTGTTTCTTGGTTGGTGTGTGTTCTCCTCAGCTTTCCGCTGCTGTTTCAGAGGTGCTTTTCCTCCTACCTTGCTTTAATTACATGCTCAGGCCCTCCTGCCTTCTCAACCCCTGCCAAGCCTCTCTTTCTCCCCCCATACCCTCCAGGCGATGGAATGGTCCACAGTTATGAAGCTTCCTCCTTTACCAGTCTCTCTCATCGCCTTGGCCTGATACAATGAGAACGACAGATAAGAGTTTTCATTATCTGGTCTCTCTCTTGGGACTCTCCCCACTCTATCTATTCCTTTATTTCTCTCTCTATCAGACTCAAAGGGCTTTTTAAATAGGGAGACAGTCCAGTTGATGGCCATGGCATCTTTTTGTCTTTTGTTTTGATTTCCCACTCCCTTCATTTCTCCCCCCCCCCCCCCCNCCCCCCCCAAACAATCACAGCAAGAGGGCATGGGAGGCCTCTAAAGTCCATTGCTTGTTCTCTTTCTAATTTTTATCCTGCTTTTCCTTTCCATTTTCAACAAAGTGGAACGTGCGAGGGTGATAACTGTGTGCAAAATGGACAACTCCCCTGTTTCTGCTCCTTTGAAATTCACTCCATTGTCTGGGCCGTGGAGTGATAAAGCCAAAGCAAAGGCAGCCTCTCTTATCTCGCTCTCTCAGTGAAAGGGACTTTCCTCCATCGCCACGGTTGTTGCGCATGTTTGTTGTACGTGCGACGCTACGTGAGGATAATAGCCTCAGACAATGTCTCTCTATTCAAAAGACTGTTCGGACCAGGCTCCACGTCTCCCGCTTTGAAACGGCCTGTCCTCGCTCTAAGAGCAAACAGACAATCAATCGCGGCCAACCTTATTGCAAGCATTTTGTCTAATCAAGGTATTAGAATAATAATGGGAGGCTTGTTTCTGAGAAGTTTATTGAATTCGATAACGACAGCAGGCGAGTTGGCTCAGGATGGTGAAGGTGGCATCTGCTGTCAGTTTAGTTGGCCTTTTTGTCATGGATGTGACAAAAATAGAGCCTTCTGCCATGAAATGCTTCTCGGAAATTTGCATCATTGGAAAAAAAGGTTGTGCAATACTGGGCAAGCCAGTGACCACCTACTTTTAGCAGTATTTTTTCGAATTCATTTTCTCCATAGGATATAAAAAATGTGTTCAACTAACCAATGAACCAAACCAACCAGTTGCAGAATTAATCCCAACAAATTTGAAACAAAAAAATTACATAAAATGTAGAAAAAAGACCAAGGTACAAGACTAAATTAATTTATGAAGAAATCAACTACTCATCCCATAAAGCACTGTGAATCCGAAATAATGGTACTACTTATTTAAAGGGTTAGTTCACCCAAAAATTAAAATAATGTCATTTATTACTCACCCTCATGTCGTTCCACACCTGTAAGACCTTTGTTCATCTTCGGAACACAAATTAAGATATTTTTGTTGAAATCCGATGGCTCAGTGAGGCCTCCATAGCCAGTAATGACATTTCCTCTCTCAAGATCCATTAATGTTCTAAAAACACATTTAAATCAGTTCATGTGAGTACAGTGGTTCAATATTAATATTATAAAGCGACGAAAATATTTTTGGTGCGCCAAAAAAACAAAATAACGACTTATATAGAGATGGCCGATTTCAAAACACTGCTTCAGGAAGCTTCGGAGCATAATGAATCAGCGTATCAAATCATGATTCGGATCGCGTGTCAAACCGCCAAACTGCTGAAATCACATGACTTTGGCGCTCCAAACCGCTGATTCGACGCACCGATTCAAAACGCTGATTCATAATGCAGTTATGAACTTCCTGAAGCAGTGTTTTGAAATCGGCCATCACTATATAAGTCGTTATTTTGTTTTTTTGCCGCACCAAAAATATTCTCGTCGCTTTATAATATTAATATTAAACCACTGTACTCACATGAACTGATTTAAATATGTTTTTAGGACATTAATGGATCTTGAGAGAAGAAATGTCATTGCTGGCTATGCAGGCCTCACGAAGCCATCGGATTTCAACAAAAATATCTTAATTTGCGTTCCGAAGATTAACGAAGGTCTTACGGGTGTGGGAAAAGTATAGGGAAAACTGAATAGATTACGCCATTCACAATGCTTTATGGATTGAGCAGCTGCTTCTGAGCTTGTGTTGTGGATCTTTCTTCAGGAAAATGTGTTTTTTCTGGTGTACATTTTTTAAAACTGAAATCACACTGACATGTGGCTCTTAGCGAAGCTTAACAACACTCATGGTAGGTCTGTCTTGAAAGGTTATGTTATCATCAAAGTCAGTCTCTCTATGGAGAAAATCAATGAATGCAACCCTACTGTAGAGCTCTATTGCATGATACTCTTCAGTTCGACATAAATAGTCATTCAGCCATCAGTTCAACATTTAAAAAAAAAAGTTTTGATTATGACTGGAATATCTAAAGTTCCAAGAAATCCCATTTTAGTATCTGAGGGTCTCTGTTTATTCTGGTACACTGGCTTTAATGGAATACTCAAGTGATCCCTGAAAGAATGTTCAAGAATTCATCCGAAGCACAACAGCAAACAGTGAGAGATAACAACATACTGTATGTGAACTTCAAATGAGCTGAGCGCCGCTGGAGATGGTCACGTGAGCAACCTTCTGTCATTAATTTCATGTTTGAAAATGTCTCTGTGGTAAATGAGAGACGTCTTCAGCCCTATCATTACATCCGGATATATGGAGGAGTGTCAGATTTTGTCATTTATTAGCATCTGAGCTGATTCCATCAGACAAATGTTATATTATGGAATCAGCTCAAAATTATTAGGCCTTCAATCGTTTCCAGAAAGCTGAGAGCATGAGGTGATTAGGAACAATTACTGAATACAGCACTGATCATGCAAACAAGAAGGTACGGGCCTGAGGAGCCGTACTGTAGCATGTGTGTGAGAGTGTGCGCGCATGTGGCACACAGTCTGTTACACTAATGAATCTCTGTGCTGATAGGTCTGGAGATGCAAGGTGACAGATCATAAATAATCATTTATGCCATTGTGTCTCTGTACTTCATAGCAGGCCACCAAGCACTGACACACAGCAACCAAGCACAGCTGCTCCGCTAATTCCACCACACTAGAGAGAGAGATATGAGGGGGAAAAACTGACTTAAAGTCACTGAATATAAAAATAAAAAGTTATATATTTTAAATATTACCTTTGTGTTTTTTTGCCCCACTTTATAGCAAAATTAGCATTACAGTAAATCGCGCTGCCAATGGTGATTAAATCTAATGATCGTTTAGCTCATATCATGTCAAACCATGCAAATTATTATTATTGTTATACTTTGTTCTTAAATTGTTAATGTTAACAACATCAGCATTGCGTGATTGTGTATTTAGTGTGTATTAGTGTTACCTGTAGATTTCAATTTCTGTACAGTCTGTTCTCTAACGTTAATTTGTCATACCATACAATCCGCCATCAAAATGATAAGTTTAATTATTGCAGCTGCTGTGAGAAAAGGCTATAAATGATCCGCTTCACATGAGATATAGCCTACTAGCTGGGACTCGTTCTTTATGTAAACAGACATGATGCAATGACGCAAAGACAAACGGCAACATGCTCAAATTTCCCGCGAAAACCCACCAGTACCACCCGAATTATAAAACATTATTTCAAGCTTACCGTTGTGAATCGGGCTAAGGTAAGGAGATCATTTTGAATACTGGCTGGTTATGTACTTGCTCAAAAATTGATTTTGGATCATTTTTAACCAAAAAAAAGTTACGGACAGCAGCTTTAACATACAAATAACTTATTAAATATATATAAATTTTATTGCAATAAATAAATACATTTTTCTTAAAAATTCAATACAGTATTTTCTACAGTATTTTCAACTTTAAAAATTAGTTTAACACCTCAAAAAATTGAAGTCTTTCTTCTGTGGAGCACAAAAGGAGATGTTTGACACACTATTCACGCTGCTCTTTTTTACATACAATGTAACTTATGGCTGTCAAGCTCCAAAATGGATGAAAAAAGTAGTCCATATGACTTTTCTTTTTTTAAATTTTTAATTACCACAGACATTGCTCACTCATGAAAAATATGATCTTCTTCATTTGTAAGTCGCTTACACTGTAAAAGTTGCTGCCTTAAATCTCCTGTACAAGTAATTTCAACTTAAAATATATTAAACTGACTTAAAAAAATGAGTTGAATCTTGTATAACTTGTATACGTTGAAAAATTTGGGACTACACAGCCCTGAATATATATATATATATATATATGTAAAGGGCTATACAGACATCTAGAGGCTACAGTATGGTATTACAGATTATTTTTTTAGTCCTTTGATAAAGAAGGTGTTTTCGTAGCTGGAAGGCAGAGTTTGCAGTATACAACCATGTTGTTTGCATGTTAGCAGCGACATTTCCAAGAATTAAAAGCGTTTTCCCCCGCGGGCAGCATCGTTTCAACTAGCAGCAGTGATTCAATCTGTGTCTGAGGAGATCGTAGACGGGTGTTATTTGCGCATGCTCCAGCGGGTGAATCGCTTGAGTCATCACTGACAACAGAACCAGGAACTACAGGTCCTTCTCAAAAAATTAGCATATTGTGATAAAGTTCATTATTTTCCATAATGTAATGATAAAAATTTAACTTTCATATATTTTAGATTCATTGCACACCAACTGAAATATTTCAGGTCTTTTATTGTTTTAATACTGATGATTTTGGCATACAGCTCATGAAAACCCAAAATTCCTATCTCAAAAAATTAGCATATCATGAAAAGGTTCTCTAAACGAGCTATTAACCTAATCATCTGAATCAACTAATTAACTCTAAACACCTGCAAAAGATTCCTGAGGCTTTTAAAAACTCCCAGCCTGGTTCATTACTCAAAACCGCAATCATGGGTAAGACTGCCGACCTGACTGCTGTCCAGAAGGCCATCATTGACACCCTCAAGCGAGAGGGTAAGACACAGAAAGAAATTTCTGAACGAATAGGCTGTTCCCAGAGTGCTGTATCAAGGCACCTCAGTGGGAAGTCTGTGGGAAGGAAAAAGTGTGGCAAAAAACGCTGCACAACGAGAAGAGGTGACCGGACCCTGAGGAAGATTGTGGAGAAGGACCGATTCCAGACCTTGGGGGACCTGCGGAAGCAGTGGACTGAGTCTGGAGTAGAAACATCCAGAGCCACCGTGCACAGGCGTGTGCAGGAAATGGGCTACAGGTGCCGCATTCCCCAGGTCAAGCCACTTTTGAACCAGAAACAGCGGCAGAAGCGCCTGACCTGGGCTACAGAGAAGCAGCACTGGACTGTTGCTCAGTGGTCCAAAGTCATTCGGAAATCAAGGTGCCAGAGTCTGGAGGAAGACTGGGGAGAAGGAAATGCCAAAATGCCTGAAGTCCAGTGTCAAGTTCCCACAGTCAGTGATGGTCTGGGGTGCCATGTCAGCTGCTGGTGTTGGTCCACTGTGTTTTATCAAGGGCAGGGTCAATGCAGCTAGCTATCAGGAGATTTTGGAGCACTTCATGCTTCCATCTGCTGAAAAGCTTTATGGAGATGAAGATTTCGTTTTTCAGCACGACCTGGCACCTGCTCACAGTGCCAAAACCACTGGTAAATGGTTTACTGACCATGGTATTACTGTGCTCAATTGGCCTGCCAACTCTCCTGACCTGAACCCCATAGAGAATCTGTGGGATATTGTGAAGAGAAAGTTGAGAGACGCAAGACCCAACACTCTGGATGAGCTTAAGGCCGCTATCGAAGCATCCTGGGCCTCCATAACACCTCAGCAGTGCCACAGGCTGATTGCCTCCATGCCACGCCGCATTGAAGCAGTCATTTCTGCAAAAGGATTCCCGACCAAGTATTGAGTGCATAACTGAACATAATTATTTGAAGGTTGACTTTTTTTGTATTAAAAACACTTTTCTTTTATTGGTCGGATGAAATATGCTAATTTTTTGAGATAGGAATTTTGGGTTTTCATGAGCTGTATGCCAAAATCATCAGTATTAAAACAATAAAAGACCTGAAATATTTCAGTTGGTGTGCAATGAATCTAAAATATATGAAAGTTTAATTTTTATCATTACATTATGGAAAATAATGAACTTTATCACAATATGCTAATTTTTTGAGAAGGACCTGTATACTGTATAATCAAGTAGCGCTTAATATGGTGTTATAATGGCAAAATAATTATTTATTTAGTTTTAAATGAAATCATTGTAATCCTGATAGTATTCACCCTTTTTTCAAAATGTAACTGTTATTTGATTACTACGTTTTTTGACTTAACTGTAAAGAATTAGAGTTACTGGATTTTTGTATCCTGATTACGTAACGCCGTTACATGTATTCCGTTACTCCCCAACCCTGTAAATAAATAAATGTAAATGACTGAAAGACTGGATATTATTTATCACATAAAAGTCTAAGCTCTATCACACCAGTCTCATGCTAATGCTGTGTAATGTTTTAGTGTTATGGTCAAAGTAATTGTGACTTTATATCTCCCTTTGTGTCTTTTGTATCTCATAGTGTGACTTAATTTTTATTTTAAACCTTATCTACACTGTTTTAATTTAATTCTGGGCATAAAGGGGCTTCCATTTGAAACAGTGTGTGATAACTGCATATTTTACACATTTATTCACAGAGCTGCCCACTTGCACACTGAACTTCCATTATAAATGTACTGACTGTAACGTTTTTGAAGCATATACTCACTTAGGGGTGAGTCGAAATGAGTGTCAGTGGTAATTGACAGCAGGACTTGGATGCCATCCAGAGACGTGAAGTTTAAAAAGTGCCCAAAATATTCCTTTAATCTGAGGTGAGAGGACAAAAAAAAGGTTAGAGATGTCAATACACAGTACAGCAGAAGAGCGAAATCTTCAAAGATATTCTCTCCACAATGTAAAATATTTCTACAGGTCGAAAAGTATCAGGCAAAATACCTGAGAGAAAAAGAGTTATAAAAAACAAAGCAGACGAGGGTAAAAAAGAAAAGAAAATGGCACCATAAACGGCAGCTAGAAAAGAGGTGTAATGAGAGGTAAAAGAAAATCAAAGGCCTCTGTATTGTAATGTAGGTTATTTACACTATAATCAATAGTTGACATCCCATTAACGTTTAATGTGGACCTCCGGTAGATGGCAGAAATTGGAGATAGCACAGAGGATTCCCCAGCGCTCGGTCATTAAGCAGAAAGATGCGCTTCTCACTACCATGATTATTAATTAAAAAAGGGAAATAGATTTAAATGCTAGTTTCTATCCTGCAGCTTATAAAAGTGCAGCGCTGATTTCTCAGAGGAGGTCAAGGAGACAGTACCTCACAAAATTAGGATGAGAAATTAATCAACAGTACAAAAATAAAACTAAATAGATAGGACAACAAATTACAACAGCAAAAACAGTGAAAACAGGCTAAAAGTGCCTCCATGTTACTGTGATTGATAGATTACCCTGTAAATGTTAATAATGACCACATTTTATGTTCGCAACTGGTTCACAAATCTGCTCTAATGGATCAAACTTGTTGAAATTAACAGATTAAGTATCAACAAATCACCTACTTGGACAAAATTACTTTTCCTCATGTCCAAATCTAAAGGAACAAGTAAAAAAATAAAAAAACGTATAGTGTTGTTAAGTGTTTAGCGCAACAAAACAAAGACTTTTGAATCATTAATTAGAATATTTGGTCCCATCTTATATTAGGTGTCTTTAACTACTATGCAGTTAAAGTGGGTCTGAATATTCAAATAAAATGAAATAATATTCAACATTTTGTAACAGGATTTCCTGCATTTGGAGGAAAAGGTCAATATCACTATTAGCTAAGCTAATGGCACAGCTTACCCCCAAACTATCTTTTACACTTCACGCCACAGCTAACTTTTTGAGAAAAATGCTCCCTTTTAGTAATTTACAGCTAGTCTTTATCCAAATAATTTGCATGGTTTTACACATCGTGGTTCAGCACGATTTATCATTTTAGATCTGGAAAATTTGCTTTGGCATTAAATGAATTTTACCTGTCATGTAGAAAATTGACTTTGACATGCAAAAACATTTTTAGCATAAAAAAAAATACAGGCAGCTGTAAATGATAGGAATATATAGTGACATGACAAAAATTATGCACAGTTTGCTAGATTTAGGGGGTGGCACATCTTACCCCACTCTCCTTTACCTTTTTATTTTTCCTTCTGTCTCAGGAATAAATCGCAAGCTCGTTCTTGGTGAGACGCTGCAGTATGTGGGTATGATTCATTCGTAAACTGGATCAGTCTACAAAGAGATTTTAAATGAGAGGAGTCACGCTATATGAAAGAGAATCATAAAATTAAATGCAGTCAGGATTCATGAATATATTATGATGAGAGTCACAGAGTCTGTATTTGGAAAGCCAAGTTTTTGCAACAGATCTCCTATCTCCCTCTTCATCTCCATTCTCCTTCATTCATTTTGAAATCTAAGCACCATCGTTCTGGATTAATAAGTTTCCGTTGTTCTCTCTCACTTTTCACTTCCTCTCCATCTAAGTGAAGTGAATAAGGGGGAAAAGCAAGGTTCAGAGCAGAGAAAACATTCTTCTTTAATTTATAGCTTCCGCCACAGTGGTGAAACACGCCTGACTACAGAGCTCACTGCCGTTTATGATGTATAAAATTAAATTACACAGGAACAGCAGCACGCACAAAACCCAACACACCTTCTTTCTGTCTTCACTTCGCTACCTTTTAAAAGGTGTCTTATTATTGCAGTGGATTATCAAAGTCTTCACACCCCCACCTTCTCTCTCTGACACACACACATTCACTAACCGTGGATTTTCACACAAAAATCATGATTCATTACCAAGTCTTACTTATTTCAACAAAGTTGATGTGCGTTGTGTAGCCCTCTCTGAGAACACGCATAAAAAGCTGCCATATAGTATAGGCCTACAGTGTTTATTAAGCTTTGATAATACAAGATACTTTTGCAGAGAGTGACTAATGGAAATGGAAAGCATATAAAGATTGTTAAAAGACCAAACAACGGATGACCTACAACTACACAATGCCGAAACGTCCTTCCACACAGTGCAGCTACAGTTTTCAATATCTTTCAGGTTTTTTTACTCACTACTATATCAATGAGACCTTCTGGCAGGGTGAAATCTCAAACCACAATCTAATAAAAAGGACCATGATGGATCGTAAATATTTTTTTGATTGGGTGACTACAGGACAGGGAAGCCCCACAGGTCTCTGAGACTCAGCTTCAAGTAATATAGCAAAACATCAATTGACAGCTCGTATTGATGGGAACATGTGCACACATCAAGCCTGAGCTGTGATTAGAAAGAGTGAAAAGCAAGATCCCATCTTCTGTATTATGTTATTTTATTAGGGCTGACAAAGTTACCATATTAACTTATTTAACGCTGTAAATGTGTTAAATTTATTTGACATTAGACTCTAAAAACTGCTGGGTTAAAAACAACCCAAGTTGGGTTGAAAATGGACAAACCCAGCAATTGGGTTGTTTTGACCCAGCAGTTGGGTTAAATGTTTGCCAAACCTGCTGGTGTTACAGATCCCTTGTCTTCCTGAACTCCATTTCCCATCATCCTCCTGTTTCCACACCTGCACTCACTTCCCTCGTCATCTCCCCATCATCACTCATCATCTTCACCTGGACTTCCTCGTTTGCACTCCCTATATATATGGACTTACTCCCTTCACTCCTTGTCTGTTCTTTTGTATGATAACTGTGTTTGGATGTGTTATCCCTTCGTTGTACTAATAAATCCCTTTTCATTGTGGAAGTCCGTGAACGACTCATCTCTTCAACACCAGCGCGTAACAGCTGGGTAGTTTTATTTAACCCAAATATTGTTTAAAAATTACTGTATTATTTCTTGCTTAAAATGAACCCAAAATATGTTGGAAATTAACATTTATTAATATGTTTAATAAACAAACATTTATTAATACTTTTTTTGAATAATATTTAAACAATAAACATTTATTAAATTGCTTATTAATAAATGCTCATCTTTTTGATTATTATTGTTGCCTCTAGTAATTATGAGTCTGATTTTTAATTTCCAACCTATTTTGGGTTCATTTTAAGCCAGACATATAGTAATTTGTAAACAATTGTTGGGTTAAATAAAACTACCCAGCAGGTTGGGCAAACATTTAACCCAACTGCTGGGTCAAAACAACCCAATTGCTGGGTTTGTCCATTTTCAACCCAACTTGGGTTGTTTTTAACCCAGCATTTTTTAGAGTGTAGAAGAGAGAGACATATTTTATGTGTTATATAACTAGGTCCTATACATATATCAGGAAGGTAGTGTCTCCTCAAAAACATTGGATGAGGAAATAATTGCTATTTCAAAAATAAAACAGCACAAATATTACAAAATGTGACATTAAATGTGTATATCACTTGTTTTTCTAAAGTAACACTGTCCTACAGTGACACCCGTGGGTAAAGTTACAGCGGGAGGCTTGCCTCCCCTGATCCTATTGAGTTTCAACAGACCCCCTAAAGAGTGCGGTGAGTTTGATGAGGGGTAATTGAGAATGAATGGGGGAAAGTCACATGAGAGGAGGCATAAGATTGGATATGATCTTGTTAATTTTTAAATCTTGTTAATTTCAACAAGTTTGATCCATTAGAGCAGATTTGTGAACCAGTTGCGAACATAAAAGGCGGTCATTATTAATATTTACAGGCTTCCTTGTTTATGTCCGAATGCCACCTCAGTATTGGCCGAAGCTGAACACATAAGCAGCACGACGCATGCATGTGATGCTGACGCAGGATCCGGCAAATAATGACCCGGCATTCGGACGTAAACAAGGAAGCCTGCACTGAGTTCACTACATATGACAATGGTTCAAATTGTTGAGTAAAGTTGTTATTTTTGTTGACATCGGTCGTATTTCCATTGTTGATTCAAATAGCAAATAACTCTTACTGCAGGCTCCGCAACAGACTTTTAAAAATGGTGGTTGAAATAAAATGCTGCGTGGAGTCAACCAATCAAAATGATGCAAATGCTGTGAACTCAACCAATCAGCAAGTTCAGCACCCATGTCCCACCCCCGAAAGTTTCTGAACTTTGGAAAAGTACTACCTAGCGAGCAGGGACTATCTGAGGGGGACATTTTTACCCGGAACTTCATTTAGACCCTGGTTCCTGCGGTCGGAACACACCGAGTACCACTCCAAAGTCCCTAGTTCCTGGGGAAAATTCCTGTGCGGCTATAGTATTTTTTTCCTACTATGGTAGTCAATAGGGGGCGAGATCTGCTTGGTTACAAACATTCTTCCAAATATCTTCCTTTGTGTACAGCATAACAAAGAAATGTATACAGGTTTGGAACAACTTGAGGGGGAGTAAATGATGACAGAATTTAAATTTTTGGGTGAACTAGCACCTCCTTTCATTGACTTTCTTTTTTCTTTTCTTTTTTTGAAAAATACAAAAGTATTTTATTTTTTAAGAGTACCATGCCCTATTTTGTACCCATTTCATGGAACATCGCTGTTTCATTCTGTTCTTTGTCAGTGATGAGATAAGCCATTTTGACAGCTACTTTATTTTATCTAGATTGGACTTTTAAAAGTGCAGTATTTCTACATTAAACGTGGTACACTGAAAGAAAGAAACAGTACTTTTGACAAACGTGTAAAGTGAACTACACGCACATGAGATGAAGACTTCTGCCATATCAGCAGCCTAGAAAAAGCTGTTTTGCTCTTTATAAGGTGCTCTTTATCCTTTCATGATGGCCACCATGTTAAGATCACATGACCAGCTGAATTCTTCTCACTTTATCTTGGTAATCCCCTTTTTGATTACAAAGCCAGCTAAACATGAACAAAAAATTACTTTGTGCACCTTTGCATTTTTTGCATGGCTGAATTTAATTATTATAATGGAGCTCAACAAGTATGAAATATCAGCTACGAGCAAATCAAAGGGTCATTTAATTCCTGGTGATATCAATAAAATATTCTCTGTTACATATAATGTTGTTGTCATCAATTCAAAAGGAATTAAAAGTGTATAAGCACAGTGGTTGTCAAACGTTTCATGCAGAGCAAATGAAAGCATCCACCTAGTCATAACAATATTTATTCTAATTGTATTAACTCCCACTGATTTTTGATGAATGGACAAAAAATACAATGGAAGTCGATGGGAACCGAAACCGACATTATTCAAAATATTTTCTTTTGTGCTTCACAGAAAAAAAAAATGATACAGATTTGGAATAACTTGAGGGTGGATAAATATATTTTTTTTTTTTTTTGGGTGAACTAACATTTTAAAGACTGTGAACATCATATAATTTATTGATTAATATTCATTTTCCTGTAGTTAAGATAAATAATGTTGCTATCTGACTAACCCTTGTCAGCATCTGGTTAAGACACATATTAGAGACATAAAACAATATTAAACTGTAAATAAAACATTGAAAATTGTAAATAATTAATGATAATAAAAAAAAAACACCACAAATAAATTTCATTTTTCTTTGTCAGTGATGAGAAAATACTTTTTAACAGCTAATTTACTTTTAAATTAAATCTATAATACTTGTTTAAGTGCAGTTTTCCTACTTTGTATTACATGTAAAATGGTCAATATCAATATATATAAAATATAAAATATTAATTAATGATAATAAATAAAACCACAAATAATAAAATAAAATAAAATAATGGTAATTTCCAGGGGCAGTGCACATTCATTAATTACAATAGAAAAAAAAATCATTGTGGTTATTTTAATCTACTGGCATCCCTAATAAACTATTTCACGTTTAAGTAGTGGTGACTGTGGACCATTGGTGATTTACAAGACGTGTCGTGCTCATGACACTTGCGTGGGTGGATTGTAAAGGTGGCTTTGGGCCATAATGTCTAAGGTGTGAAGTAGACAGCCCATGTCATGCACTGCTGCTGTAAAGGCAAGGGATAAGCTCTCATCTGGCAAAACCCTGTCTGATTAACACCCTGTCTTATCCCGTCACCCTCCCCACCCCTCCTCCATCTCTCCTCATCTCGCTTACCGCAGGCCACTTCCCTGCCACTCTTTCAAAAATCTGCTGAGTAATTCTCCCTCCCTCCAGTGCCCAGTTGGAGAGTTAAACAGAGAGAATTTGAAAGAGACAGTGAGCGAGAGAAAAAGAGAGATCGAAGAGGGAGGGTGGATAAGGAGCGGACGGCGCTGACGTTACCCTTCTCGCAGGACTTGTCCGTAAATGAACTCATTTTTCATCCTGCCTCCGCCGTTAATGACTGGCACTTTCCTCACGCAGAGCGCGGGCCTCTGAAGAGCGGCCCAAGTGACAGAGTTCCATTCATCTTCACATGACGGGAGCAGAGGGCCACAGGACACAACGCCACGCCATGCGGCCAGACACACACTCACATACGTCTGGACACAGACCCGTTGGGACCGCGGGGACAGTTGGACAGGAGAGACACGGACCGACTGGCAGGGATGCTATCGCTGAGTGCAGCTGCACCAAGACAAGAGGAAGTCTGTCCAGGAGGCTGCCACTTCAGTGGTGGTTCATACTCTTATAGAGCATAAATGCTAGGAAAGTGTCAAGATTAAGGATGACTAGTTTGACAGTTTTTGTCATTTTTGATTTATATTAAGTATTTTTATTTAGTTTGTCATTTTTGATTTACATTATAAATATTTATGCACCAGTGCTTTAATAGCAACTTCTCAGAGAGGATTTTAGCGGTTTGTGCTTTAACCTGCAATAAAACGCTCTCAGAAGTTGCGTCTCTTAATTCAACCTCATTAAAAGCACTTTTCCTACAGCCACCAAACATTGTCTGTGAAAAAAATTCACTGTATTCAAAAATTAATTTATACATATAGTAAATACCTTTTAATATCATAGTGGCCACTTTAAACAATGTTTTTTTTAAAGTCCCCCTGAAATCAAAATGTACGTTTTTTAGCTTTTATTATGAATATATTAGCCTTAAGGTTTTGAATAAGCTGGTGTGTTCCAAAACAATGACAACATTTGCATTTAGGAGATCAAAACTTAGTCTAAAATGGATCATGGATTTTTATGACATCACTGTGGACTTCAGCTTCTCATCAGATCTTCTGTCCAATCAAATGCTCTCTAGAATCTAAAGCGTCCCGCCCCCTACATTATAAAGAGACGCTGAAGCTGCGGCTGAAATCGGTCACTTGTTCACACATTTTATCATTTTCTACATGGTGAATGGCACATAGTGCACTATATAGGGGATATAGAATGATTCAGATAGTGTAAATATGCTTTCCATATTTAACATCACTAAATGAATCAACTGTTTGTTCATATTTAAGAGACTGACTTTGGAAGAAAATCCCAGACTCGCAGACTATCAGAGGACACCAAAGCCTGACCCAGGACTCTTAGCACATAGAGTATAGAAAGTGAATCGTCAGTTAGAAAGTTATTATTTTTAAGCAATTATACAGCATACCAAAACACTATTTTCATAAATTTTTTTAGCCAAATCACTCACTAAATATAGAATAATGGGTTCTCCAAAGATGCGAGCTGAGGAGCCTTGCAGGACCTTGATTCCATATGCACCTCCATAACAATAAGCATATTATGAGAAAAATATTAAACATGCAATAATAGTAATTCAAATCTGATGACAACAGAACAGTTCTTATTTGAAATATTATTAAAAATGATTACCAAACTGTAATATCATGTTTTGAGATTTAGTATTAACTACATTGACTCATCTGAACCCTCTTGGAATAAATGTTTAATCCGTCTAACATTTGCAATTATGCATCATTTAAATATCTAATAAATGCTAATGACGAGGTCAACCACTGATCTTATTTTAGACCATCCTTGACTTAAAAGTGCAGGCTGAGAGTTTCAAAGACGTCGATCGGAGTGGGAGGGGAGCTTGTATTAAGTATGCAAGTGTGCGAGGGAGACAAACATCTCCCACTGTCAAACACAAACTTAATTGTGCCGCCTGTAGGTCCTCAGTATTGTATTACCTTTTGGGTGAGTGATGAATCACTGCCATAAAAACAATGTTATTATGGGATGACAATAGCATAGGTCAGGGTTAAGGAACGACAAGAAAAACAGCATGCAATTCTTTAATTTAAGAGCTGCACTCATTATAAGATCACTTCATGTTTTTTTCTTTCCGTTGAGCTCTGATGCCGCTCCAGTCTTTCTAGGCATGTTGACACAGAAAGACCTTACATCTGTTCCTACAGGATGCTCGTAACAACAGATGACAACAACAAGGGCTTACCGTGCACTTGTAAATGATAGAGATCTGCAAATGCAAATAACAGAGGCGAAAGCAATGCTGTACTGTGGACTCATGTCATCATAAAAAACGGTGCAGTAATGATGCACTTTTATCAATTTATTTGCTGATTGTGTGTATTTGCTTTGCAAATGCTTTCTAACCAATGAAACAGCAATTCTTATTATCTCCCCAGGTTTTAGGACCATTTCACCATGCACACAATTGTTCGTTCATAGCTCAGGAGACTTTATAAAAAAAAATATATAAATATAAACATACATATAGCTGCGAACAGCAATTATCGGTTTTAAGGCCTTTAAGCACTTGCGTAAAAAGGTATTATGTTTTAATAAGCAAGCCTGTAACCATCTTGATAGATGGAAAAGAACATTTACAGCAAATACAGGCAATTTACCATAGGAAATATATAGCTTTTAAAGCTTTTTAACAGTTATCGAGGTCGAGCCAAAAACCTAGGACTAGTTCGCCAAAGTTGTTTTTTAAATAATCTTCAATATTTAACAAACGATTTGGTGGACATCGGGCAAAGTAGCTCAGAATGAGGAGTTTGACCATGTGGTACGAATGTCGTGGGCTTGTGTGAAAAAAATTGTGCAATACACAATCCTACGAACGTGAAAAACGTGAAGGCGCCCCCTGGTGGCCGATTTCTTTCGAATTTCTCACAGGCCTCTAGGGCCGTGAGTCAAACAGGTCCAGCCAGTTTCGTTCTGATCGGCCTCCGTTAACCTTGTCTGATAGCTGCTCAAACTTTATTGGCGGACGTTTTTTGAGATATGTCAATGTAATCATGGCACCTCGGACAAAGACACTGCATGCCAAGTCAATCGGACGAACAGTGAAATAGTTATAGCCATTTTCATGTTTTTTTGTTATTATAACTCCACATCCTTTTTTTACATAGGTGTGCCGAGTTTTGTGAAAATATCTAATTTCGTTCACGAGTTATAGCCATTTTAGTAAAAGTGGCTCCACCCAGTTCGAACGTTTTGGCAGCTCTTAGGGACCGTGAATTGAAATTTAAAATTTTGTTTGATAATTATTGACAATCAGACTCCGGAGAATCTCGCTGCACTAGATTGGTTCCGATTGTGCCAAAAACCTACAGTAGGACTAGTTTGCAAAAGTAGGTTTTTCAAAAAAAATCCAAAATACCCGGAAATTTTGAGCAAAATTGCATGCATTTTGTCCGTCTTCAGCTACGTACTTGAACCCCTAAATATAAATTTCCTATTATTAGACTATTTTGATGTTCATTAAGAATACGGTGCTATGGAATTAATGTGAATAGCATACGTCATATAATTTAGCCTTGAAATATTTGAGTTTATATCGAGATCTCCATCCTTAGACTACAGATAAATTTGTGCACGGTTTGAGACATTGTTGAGATGTCTTCTGCGTCTTGTTTTCACATGTGAGATTACTGGGGAAATAAGAAATGAAAGCAAGTAATTTTCCACCCAATCTCATTGCTGTCAAAGAAACAATTGAGATTTTAAAGGAATTCTAGGTGACATTTCTTTCGGATTTCGGATTAAAAACAATCTAGTAGAGTGTATTTAGTGTACAACTGTTTTATATCCTGTCTATGTGCTAAATCTGGTGGATAAACAGGCACCATCCCTTGTATGAATGTCACAATGAGAGAGTTGAAAGATAGGAAGAAAGCAGACAAGAGAGGTTGGGATCTACACGACTTTCCACAGCAGATGGAAGCTTCTCAGAGTGACACTCAACAGTGAGGTTACACCTGGAGGAGAGAGACTGGCCACAACTGCACCTGTGGCCATCAGGAACGGCCGCTGTCATGCCAGCCGTGCTGGCACCGGGGCCCGGTAGGGCCATGCCAACCTGGAGCGGGTATGTGCCAGAGCACATGGCAAACAAATCAACACTGAAATGATGTTTGAAATACATTAACAGCTGTGATAAGGGATATAACACACACACACACACACTAAGAGTTGAGGTGCAAAACCATTCAGACAGGGTACACATTACTGATATTTGCTCTTTGAGCACATGTGCGCAATTATGATTAAAGTGGAAAACGTGTTTCACAATGGATTATGGGTACTGGTCACCGTGACTCACAGCTGTTCGACGATCAGTCACATCATGCCAGAGAGGCTTTTGAATCATTAAAATTGTGATACCTATTAACTGAATACAACACACAGAAGCTATTAGCTGAGATTACCTCAAATATTTTTAGCTGAAGTGCTTTGACCCTTTATCCTATTCCTTAAGTTTTGCTTACAATTTCTGATCATTGTTTGCACATTATTCACTTTAATGTATAGGTTCACTGCAAGGTAAACTTTATTGTAACTCCAAAGATGCTCATCAATTATCAAAGAATATAATTTTGATTTGTTCTTTAAGTTGTAAAAACAAGCAAAGACTGTATGGAAACCAAAGTAATGTACAACTGAAGTCTATTGAAATGAGCTGCACAGGAAAATATGTTAAAATACCCCCAGTTTTGAAAATAATAATTATTAACTTAATGCAACCCAATCTGTATGGAAGATAAACACTCCAACAAAAATATAAACTGCTCTGCTTCTAAAACTGATGGAAAACTCCATCCCACTGCAAGTGCACCACTGTAAATATAAGGGATGTAGCGTCGAAGAAAAGAGGCAGAGAGTTTTTGACGGGTGCCTTCGATTTATTTTACTCAGATGCAATAAACTTCATTGCTGAAGTATTCGTTGTCTCAATTCTTTGTTGCAAATTCTCTCCATGCATCAAAACACTGTGTTTACACATTGACTCCATAGCACCATAACAATAGCATCAAAGCACCATTGCACCTTAGCACCGTAAAACTACAAAGAAAACAAAGAAACATAAATAAAGGAAAATACAACATTCACAATATAAACAAATATTCATTACATTAACTACACATTTAACATTGTTCAAATTAATCAACAATATCACACCAAAGAAATATACAGAAAACAATCAAACATACCTCGTTCTGCTTGCCAAAAGGATACTAAAACATTGAACCATTTTCCCGAACTTGAACAAACGTGCACTACTCTCACTTGGTTTCTGTTAACTTATATCCTATACGTTTAGTGCTCCCTCTAGTGGTGGCGCCAAACAAAGCGACTTAACGGGAAAGGCCATTACAAGGGATGTAACGATACCCTCATGTCACGATTCGATACATATCATGATACTGAACTCACCATACGATATTATTGCGATACTTCAAGACATATGGTAAAAGGTTAACAAAAAATTAACTGTTGATTAAAATGCTAAATTTGGTATTACATTTGAAATAAATAGGCTTGGACTTGATGCTGGTAACCCAATGCACAGGACAATGGTGAAACCAGAATAAAAACATTCATGATTCTGAAGAAAAATATGAATAAGCATGCACTCTGTCATTGACTAGATATATTTAAAATAATGTAGGCAACTTTTTACTGGCAACACAAGACATTTGGCATTATCAGGACCCACAAATATTCCCCCATTGCATTATTATACATTATATTCAACATTATATATAGTACTTTAATGTAGTACTGACACTAAAACTCTGTAAACTTGAATTTTTTCTCACACAGTAATTTTAATTTTAAGTGAACTATACCCAGACAGCAACATAGTGTGGCCCAGATCCGGCCCACATCTGGTATATGTGGATTACACGCGGACCAGATGTGGGCCGGATCTGGGCCGACACTATGTTGCTGTTAGGGATACACAATACATATTGTTGCATTTTTATATTGCGATATATTGTGACACAATATATTGTTACACCCCTAGTAAATATGTTTAGGTGCAGAATTTTTGTGCAGGATCTTTAAAAAGCTAGGAAATATGTTCACATCACATGCGTTTTACAGACAATACCTGTTATCTTTCCATTATTGCAGTGGTTTTCCTGAACTTTGCCCTTTAGTGCTTATCTAAGAATGAGTTTTCCTTTGCTTGTATTTCCTGTGTGATTTAGAGTGGCTGATCTGTGTTTAGATGGCTGTATCTACACAGAGGACATGCTGCTGACAATCGAGTATATCCACCACCTGACTAAACGGACAAAGTGTACCGAATACTCACAAAGGCGTCCCTCTCAGAACAAAAGACCACATTAATGTAGACAGGAATTGCCATTTGATTTCTTTCAGGTCTCTTTCTCCTCTCGCAGTGGGTCAGATAGGTCCCTGAATAAAAACAGACAAAGGGAGCTTTTCCTCTATTTTGAAACGGAAGGGAGTGGAGAGAAAGGTTACAGGCAATGATAACATGTTTAATAAGACAAGGCCACAACGGCAAGCTCTGTTATCTCACAAAAGACAGCAGAGAGAGGCAGTGGGAGAGAGCGAGCGAGCGAGGAGCCGTATGGTGTGCGTTAACCCCTCCCCACCCCTGCTCCGGTGGCCCAGCCCGTGGTCCACTCCAGAGCCCGGTCAGTCAGAAGCCATTACACCCACTATTAACTCCTGCTCAGCATCATTAAGCATGCAAATTGAAGGGGGACGACGGCTCGGAAAACTTTTTACTGCCGCCTTCCCCCTCCCCATCACACCGTCAGACCTTCTCACGTCGTCTGGCGCGCCGTAGAGCCGGGGATCTTAACGAGAGGTGCCCTGATCACTGTCAGTCCAATGTTATCCTTAATTTAACTCCATTCCCTCCCTCCTTCTGCTTCACCCGTGCAGTGTCTGTTCTTCTATGAGAGATCTGACCTTCTGCGATAAACACAAATCAAAGCGTCGAGTGCACAAAAAAGTGAAACGTCAGAACATTACGGCCTTTTGAGAACAAATATATTGATTGCATACACGCTTAGGTCTCTTTTTTTGGGTTGGCATTTACTTGAAAGAATCTAAGCTTGTCTGGTGCAAAAGGGGATCGTAAATTCAGCAGAGATAGAAAAGATCGAATTTACCTGTTTGAAATGTTCTGGTTGTGTGTAACTACACAGTTATGAAGTATGATTTATTTTTTTTATTTTTTTTAAACATGCTTATGATAGTTTATCAACTGCTCAGTTTAAATCTGTGCATTGAAAAATGTGTAAAAATAATAG
>RJVU01035392.1:2504160-2569503 GCA_003731715.1 Anabarilius grahami
AATGCCGGTGGTAAACAAACACTCGTGTTCCAATACTCGTGCACGAGTTTTGGGAGGCGTTCCCTCGATATGAGCTGTGAAGGAGGGGGGTTGTTCTTACGCATGCGCTCATTTCAAAATCTTTCGTCTTTGGTTTCTCAGTCGACGAAAAGATCCTCTGTATCACCTTTAACCCCGCATTGCGGAGCAAAACTTGGACAGTGTGAAACAATGCAGTGTTAGACTGTTAAAACTAGATGCTTTGCAACCGACAACCAATCGCGTGCTTTATATTTGCGCGCTTTGGACAGTCACTGAAAAACCGCGCGATGTATAACTGCGTATGATAGGAAAAATGTCAAACGGCGACGGAAAACGCAACAATTGGAGTGAAGAAGAGACCGTCATTCTTACCTTTATAAAACGTGTAATATGCATATGAGGACGTGCAATGCTAGAGCCATGTAAACAGTACGTGCTGCGTTTGTCCAGTCAGTGACAATGACAACGCAAATATGCTGTATATTTTCTGAATTAATAGAAATATCTTTATCTGTCAGTTTGTTTTTACATAACTCATCTAACTCTTTTGAGTTACGGTTATTACGGTTACATAACTCTTTTTGAGTGCTATAGGTAGCCTTCTTTGTGGTTCAGCTGGGCTTGTTAATGATTTCATTACAGCATATTATTTCGTGGCTGTTGTTAATACGTCATAGCTCAAAAAATACAGGTCAAAGGAAAATGCCAACATGGGAACCTATTTATGCTACACACCACCATAAATACACAACATACATCATCAACAGTCAAGAAATAAGGACTTCATCAACAATTTCAGGACATATTATGAAAGTATGGTAATCTGGAAGCAGTTTGTGAGCAGGGGAAACAACCTTATTGCCCATTCATTCCATTTAGCCTCATAGTTGGAGAGAATGCATGCATTTCATGGGACACATCGCCCTCCGTTGGTGGCTGGTGGAAAGTTACATAATACTGTAGGTTTGAAATTATAACAATAATGACAGCTTATGCTGTATTGTAATGAAGGCTTTTTAAAATGCATTTTTCTAATTAATTTTTCTAATGGACAATAATAGGCATTTACAGAGGTGAACTTTAGTGGTTGTCCAAGTTGGGATTTCATCTTTGATGAAATTGTTTTTTTGTTCTAATCTCATGTTTAAATCATTTCCAATCTTCTTTTCAGCATTCGTATTATAATTGAGCTTAATTATTTATGGCTTCATTAAGGCAAATGACCTTTTAATATTTCTGTGCATGTTTAATTTTGACGATAAGCAAGACAAACAGAGTTGATTGGAATTGCAGACGAAAGATAAACAGCTTTCAAGGCAACAACGTAGATAAGTAGCATTTAATTTACTTCACTGACAGGTAGAAGTTCCTTTGAGAGAAACTTTTTGAGATAGAAGACAATTGATGTCGGTGGCCAAACCTTTTACTGATTCTTAAAAAAAAACACTTTAATTAAATGGTTTAAATAGCACCTGATTCATCTTAAAAGTAATTTTCACTTACTAATTAGTTATTAATTATCTGCTTAAACTATCCCAACCATTCTCAAGCCCTGAAACTTTATTTAGGATTAGTTCACCCTCATTTTGTCCCAAAGCTGTGACTTGGTGTTGAACAGAAGAAGAGATGTTAAGCTGAATGTTCATGCTGTCAAACTCCAAAAAGAAAATGGTAACACTTTACAATAAGGTTCATTAATGTATTAACTAACATGAACTAACCATGAGCAATACATTTGTTACTGTATTTACTAATCTTCGTTAATGTTAGTTAATGAAAATACAGTTGTTTGTTCGGGTTAGTTCACAGTGTTACCAAGAAAACACTTTACAATTTTACCTTATTGTAAAGTGTTACCAAATGTGGTCCATACGAGTTGTGTACAATATCTGAAGTCTTTTGAAGTCATATATGCGAAGAAATTAAAATCTGGCCCTCCATGTCAACGAGTTCAACATGACTCCATCTACTGCAATCTCCTTATCTTTTCTGTAACCTGATAACACACAACACCTAGTGCTTTTAGTTTCATTGAGAAACAGGTGTAACTTTGACAAGACCATCTGTCTCTGCTCGGAAAAAAAAGGGGTACGGTTGTTCTCCTTTTATCGGTTTTCTTGTTTACCATGACACAAATCAGAATGATAAGACTAAGAGAATCTACAAAAGTGTTTTGGCACTCCTAAGTCGTGCCACTACAACAGGTGTCACATTTGCAAAATGAGGGCCAGCCAGATTATTTGGCTCATTGGTTCATTTTACAGGGGTGAAATTAAAGACCTGGCGCAGGTCCTTTCATTCTCTAGTAATTTGGTTGCGGGCCAAAAGAAGCCTAAATGATATTTTGGCAATATGAGGGTTATTATGCATTACATGGACAGGTTTCAATATCAGATTAATCAGAGATGAAAAATTATCAGATGCATGTTTACTTGAAAACAACTAGATTAGAGAGCCACCATGTTTACGGTTGAAGAAAAATTTAATAAAACGACACAAAAAGCGCAGTACGTAACCTTAAATGAATGCATTGTTCTCCTACCAATCGTTCAACGTCATATTTTAATTTCATTCTCCCTGACTTTTCAGATTCATTTTGATGTGACTCAGCTAAAAACTTGCTCATGTTAATTGACGGTGTGTTCGAGCCCAGGCGAGGGCCAGGGGCCAAGAGCAGGACAGGTGGAGGCCTAATCATGCAGAAAATGAGGCCTTTGGTGGAATGGAGGAGGAGAATGAGGAGGAAGAGAGGAGTAGACAGATGAAGAGGTGACACACCTGGGACCTGACCCGACTGGAACAAAACCAGCTCCACTGCTTCATATCCTCTCATTTCGGAGATGAGCCCAGGCCACCAGCATACAGAAGTCCTCTTCCATCCGTCCACAGGCCAGACCATCTGACGGAGGCTGATTCAGATCATTGCACTAAAAAAATGCATAACAGTCAATAATCAAGAAACATAATTATGCCAACCAACAAATAATGCAGATCACTTTTGAATCAGCAGATACATGTACTACTAAACTAAAGCTTTCAGTTAGAGTTGCAACACGACTTATAAACTTCAGGCTTTTAACATGACTTTATCAATTTGTTTATGCTGGATCCACAAAGACTGAACAGTACAATTTCACAGCATATATATTTGACCCTTCGCCAGGAGTTTGATTGACAGGCGATCTATCCAATCATAATGCCAAATCCGCCATTTTGTTCGAAAAAGCAGTCAGGAGTTAGTAGATTAACATTGGTGGACTTGAACTTGAAAAATGGTGTGTACTGACGTCTTTCCGCAGTTGAAACAACATTCCTTCTTATGTTCATTCATGTTCATTTGATGCTATAAATTAACTAGTAGGAAGAGATTATCGGATCATGAGCTGCTTGAACTGAGGCGCTACAGCGATCTCTAACGACACATTAAAGAGCCACAAAATGGTATTTATTGTTAAAAATAAAAAATTTGAGACTTTGTTTCATATCAAAAGTATTCATTTACACAGCTTTGGGATAAGTTATATTTCAAGTCAACCTTTGTAGCAGACAAATGTGGGAAAATCTGAACAAACATTGAGTTGCAGATGTTACAGAAAAATGTGTTGCAACCACCCGCTACTGTTATTTAATGTTATAGACTAATACTATAGCACTTTCAAAATGACCCTGGCCGTCTGCAATCCTGTCACATTCTGCAATTCCTCAGTAGCTTGTTTAGAGTGTTGTACATGACATAATATTAATCAAAAAACTAAAATTCACACCAGCTATTGGGCTCTATTACATTAGCTGAGAGAGCACATTTCCAATATGTAGAGACATATTCTCTGAGATGGCATATGCATTGAGAGAATGTCCTTATTGGTGTAGAGATGGAAGTTGACAGCGGTAAATTGGTAATCAGCTTCCTGGATATTGAAAAAATTTCTCATTTATCAGGTGGCAATGGTAGAAATCTTTTCGCTGCATGTTTGTTAGTGTCTTCCAACCGTGGGTATGTGCAAGGGGATATTGTATTATCCTGATAAGGTCTCCCTTTACACGCCTTGGATTTTTACAACGAACATGAAAGTATTGATTTTTACAATACATAATATGAAGATCTTTATCCGTGTGAAAGGCCCGAACGTAAACACACAAGATGACACATTAAGACAAATGTGATAATGTTTTTGTAGTTAATGTATGCATAGTCAACAAAATAAAACCTCACACATTTTGAGCTGCCAAGATGAAGGATTAAGAAAAAAATGAATGCTATGAAACACTTGGGGGGGGGAGAAAAGACTGGAGTTATAAAGGACGACAGAAAGGAAATCAACTTCCTTAGCTGTGGCCATATGTTACCAAGGTGATGTTCCATGAAATCGATCCCAGTCTTAATATCTGCCAGCTCTTGGGCTTCCAGAGTCTTAGCTGGCTCTTTGCATGCTGATCTGGGCATGGCTGAAAAAGTGAGAGTAGGCGTTACAGGCTACTGAGAAAAGAAAATATGCAGCTCTGGGGGTGTTTTTTTTATACTTATTTTAAGTTGTGTTAGATGTATTGATATCTCACTTGAACTGATCATTTTATATGTATCTGAAAAAGGTTCCTCCAGTGTGTTTGTAGGAAGAATCGTCTGTCACTGTATCATTGCGTATATACACAGAGATAGTCAGAGTAATTTCCTGCCTCACCCAAGCCAAGCTAAAACACATTCACCCAGTTTCACAGACAAGGCTTAAGTTAGTCCCAGACTAAAATGCATGTTTGAGATGTTTTAAATGAAAGTAACTTGCACTGACATATATTAAAATATGTCAGAGCCATTGTTTTGTCTCAAGATGTACATTAGTAATGTTTTTTTCTAGTGTTCATTTATAAAAGCTTATTAAATATCCTAATTGAACTAAGGCCTAATCCTGGATTTTCACAGTGCTGTCTGTGAAACCAGGCCATTGGTTTCCTTTGGTACAGCTCTTGAATTTGATCACTTCTATTGTAACAATTGCACAATTTAGCAGGAAAAAATGCATTCATTCTGCAACCGTCTTTGTTATGTGTACAAAATCTATAAGGTTTACACAAGAAACTAATGCTTTTTCATTGATTCTTAGGGCTGGTTTCACAGAAACGGCTTAGACTAAGCCAGGATTAGGCCTTTTAAGTAGCTTTTATAAATGTGCCTTAGAAAAAAAATATTACTTGTGTGCATCTTGAGACAAAACAATGGCACTGACATATTTTAAAACATGTCAGTTCAAGTTGCTTTCAGTTAAAACAGCTCAAACGTGCATTTTAGTCTGGGACTTGGCTTAAGCCTTGTCTGTGAAACCGGGCAAAAGTGTTTTACACCTGAATTCTCGTTATAAGAAACCAACTCAAACCTCTTTTTATGGGCCAAAAATTAACTGAGGAACAAAGAACCCAGTTTTGTTTTGTTTTTAGTCTGAGTTTTGAAAAAGTTTAGTTGTAAGTGTTAGCACGTAATGTTATTTTAAAGGGATAGTTCATCCTAAAATGAAAATTAAGAAACAACAGCCCAAAAAAAAAAAAAATAATGTCCCTGTCCCTCAATTAATTGTGATACTTTTGCGTCTTTTTTAAAAAGCTTGATGCTAGTCACTATTCAATGCCATTAAATAGACGAGCGTGAGCGGGACATTTTTTTAAAATTCTCCTTTTGTGGTCCATAAAAGAAAAAAGGGCATACGGCGTTAGAACGACACCAGGGTGAGTAATTTATGACTTAATTTTCATTTTAAGGTGAACTATACCTTTAATATACCCGTCACTCTGTAATCTCCTTAGAAACAGAAAACAGCTTACCATCATGGTTAACATGTACCATCTTAAGAAAAATTGTTCTAAACAGTACCAAATTAGGGTTCTTTGGCTTGTAACAATAGTAGAACCCTTTTTGTAAGTTTCCATAAAGAACCATGCTTTGAAAGTGCTATATAGGACCTTAATGGTGTTATAAACTACCTTTTTACAGGTGTATCTTTACAGTTACAGTGTGTCTCTTGTATTTATGTAAAAACAACTTTGTTTATGAAGGCAAAAATTTGCAAAAGTGGACAATATGTAAACCCTTTACAATGGTAAAAGGAAAAAGTGATATGAAGTCATGGGATAGCTTTAATGTTTTTTTGTGACTGCATGTTTATAATTTATGCATAAAGTAATAATTTAGAAAAAATCAGGGAAAAACTGGATCATTAATTCAATGTCTCTGTTACTAAGTGGCGAAGAGAAGATAAGTATTCTTAACTGAACAGATCTACTCACATTTGTTCTGTTAAACTAAAAAGAGAAAAAGTAATGACTGGTACGAAACCACTAACATCTTGAATGTTAAAGGGTTAGTTCACCCAAAAATGAAAATAATGTCATTTATTACTCACCCTCATGCCGTTCCACACCCGTAAGACCTTCGTTAATCTTCGGAACGCAAATTAAGATATTTTTGTTGAAATCCGATGGCTCCGTGAGGCCTCCATAGCCAGCAATGACATTTCCTCTCTCAAGATCCATTAATGTACTAAAAACATATTTAAATCAGTTCATGTGAGTAGAGTGGCTCAATATTAATATTATAAAGTGACAAGAATATTTCTGGTGCGCCAAAAAAACAAAATAACGACTTATAAAGCGATGGCTGATTTCAAAACACTGCTTCATGAAGCTTCGGAGCTTTATGAATCTTTTGTGTCGAATCAGCGGTTCGGAGCGCCAAAGTCACATGATTTCAGCAGTTTGCCGGTTTGACACGGTTTGAATGATGATTCGACACAAAAGATTCATAACGCTCCGAAGCTTCCTGAAGCAGTGTTTTGAAATCGGCCATCACTATATAAGTCGTTATTTTGTTTTTTTGGCGCACCAAAAATATTCTCGTCGCTTTATAATATTAATATTGAACCACTGTACTCACACAAACTTATTTAAATATGTTTTTAGTACATTAATGGATCTTGAGAGAGGAAATGTCATTGCTGGCTATGCAGGCCTCACTGAGCCATCGGATTTCAACAAAAATATCTTAATTTGTGTTCCGAAGATGAACAAAGGTCTTACGGGTGTGGAACGGCATGAGAGTGAGTAATAAATGACATTATTTTCATTTTTGGGTGAACTAACCCTTTAAAATTTATAGACATTTTAAGAAAGAAATCATTTACCTGTTGAGTGGGTAGAGTGACAATCTGTAACTGGATGGCTGAGCTCCAGAAAATCAGTAATAAGGTGGCTTTGACAGTTACAGATTTGAAAAACAAAAAGAACCCTAAACACTAAAGAACCATTTCAGCATAGAAAGGGTTCTTCAGGATGACACAGTTCTAAATAGAACTGTTACTACATGTAAAGAACCTTTAAAGAACCATGTTTTTTAGAGTCTATTAAAGATTCAAGTGTGAGAATAAAAAGAAAACTTAAAGCATTCTGTATTCACAATACACACTGTAAGTGTACTCCCATCCCCTTCCCCCACACATTCCCCTGGAATGATCAAAACGTCAGTTGGATTACACAGCCTCAGGAAGTTACAGCCTCATTCCTTTATATTGCACCTTCTTTATCAAATTCAGCAGATATCCGACAGTACATCTCATCACAATGCTAATACGAGGAGCTTTCCGATGCAAGTCTGTAGGAGGCATGAGAGACGCTGTTGGGGAGGGCCAGGGCCTGGAGACATGCAGCCAGACAGAGCAGGAAACAGTGGGCAGGAAACAGCAGGCAAAAAAAAGGCCTTTTGTCCCTGTCCCTCTATTAATCTGAAGACTGTAGAGAAATCCCAAAGGGATTAAATGTGTTACTCCTAAAGCTTTTTTGCTCTTGCCAGTCTGACTGCAAATTAAAAGATGGGGAGGGGGGAATGGTGAAAAGGGAGGGACTGTTAATTGCTCGCCAATCGATAATTCTATAATTACTTTGTGACAAATGGCTGGCTTGCAGTGTTGGAACTGTTGAGGAAAGGGAGGGTTCAGGTGTCGGTGGGGACGTGTAAAGGGGGTTGGTACGACCAGAAACGGAAATATTTGCTTTTGTGCCTGCAAGCGCTGTCACTCTGGGCATTGTGACATGGAATTTGTGTCAGGTTTAAACAAGAAGTGAAAGTCTCCAGGGAGCTTCTGTCTGGGGCTTCAGTGAGAGTAAAAAGGGAAAGAACTGCAGCAGGCCTGCATCCCTGATGAAATCACTGGGTGAAATTCATTCACAATGAGAAACCAGGTGGATTTAAAAGGTATAGTTTACGCAAAAATGAAAATAGTGTCATCATTTACTCACCGGCATGACGTTCCAAATCTGTATGACTTTTACAAAGAGTTTTACAGAGCTTTTCCTTGCAATTAGTCCCCACTGGAATTGAGGCTTTCAGACTAATAGACAATGCAGAAGCACCATGGGAGTTTCATAAAACTGGCCCACATGACACAGGTTTGTTTTTTTAAATCCAAGGTCTATATTTCTGTGTCAAATCACCTGTCAGCTTGCCTTCGACACCGAATCCATTTTATTTCATGTCACCATTAACCTTGAAGCAATTAGATTTATTTACCTTCCCTTCAATCCAAACACTGACCTTTGTCCATTGTTACCAAATCCCTGTGTGGATTTTTATGTCTGCCTTTTTTGCTTTCAGGGTCACATTTGCATTATAACAGCATAGAAACAGAATATATTCAATGCAAAAGCATTTAACTGAATACATACTCTTTCAACGAACTGATTTGCATTCCTTCAGCTGACTCTTATGCATCTCTCATGTTTCTCAGCAGGTGAAAGAGCTTTTGTGTGCCTAAAATCATCTCAATTTCAGATTTGCTGGTAGCCAACTCTTTTGAAAGAGCCTGAAAACAAGGAAAGACATCAAATGTAAGATGCCAGCGTGGGCCAATTGATCCTGGACTTCTACAGACCGTTCAGACGCCCCCGCCCTCACAGAGCTGTTTTATTTAGAGCTACTGCTGAGCCTGTGTGTTTGTGCTTAAGTATCACAGGGAACTAATGAAGTGCGGTGGGAGGCAGCCGCACACACTGTGGCATAATAAAGCGGGGCATGGACCACCGATCACCTGACTGCCGGAGAGCTGCAGGAGAGTGGGGCAATGCTTGTCATTTAGCGCAAACACTTTCTGGAATATATTAGCCATATTCTTACTGCTCAGACAGCAACATAAACCTTCCACAGATTCTGAAGCAGTGACTACATTTTGAGAGACTTTTTTTTTGCACCAATCAATCAATAATGTGCAGTTATGTTATGTTGTGTATGGGATATTCTTTTAAAGCTTCCACTAAGCTTAAATTCTCCATTACGATCTACAAAATAATCTGCCTAGCAACAAGACAAGCACTGCAATATTATATTAATACTGATGTTCTCTGTGGTCATTTTCACCACAGTTTCAGTTAGATGAACAGTCTGATATACAACACTGCCATGGACAACAGTGAATATTAAGAAATATCTGACCACTGGATGCCTCGATTGACCAATCAGAATCAAGTATTCCAAAGAACCATGTGCATTAGTGCCCATGAGTCTTTTTTCCATTCATTTTTCCCATGGGGATTTTTAAAACATCTAAGTTAAGGCGTGATAAGCCATTAACTAAGCCAACCAGCTATGATGTGAATCATTCATAACATTACTAACTTTTATTTGAAGCAAAAACATATTTAAAATCTGACAAAAAGGTATAAGACTATATTGAATGGCTTTAGTGAAGGAATACAATTCCATGAAGCATTGCGAATGACAGCTTAATTAAAAATTATGCTGATATATATTTAAAGTTGTTAATTATATCTATAGAAACCATATTATTATATCTATTTTAACCATATATTTGAAATGTACTGAAAAAAATATATATAAACAAACATTTAAGTATATAAGAGTGTAGGGAGACATACTTGATTATGTCATTTACAATGCTTCATGTGAGTGGGCGGAGCTAAAAGCTCTTTTGGCCCAATTTTATTGTTGGAATCTGATTGGTGGACTTTTTTTTTTTATATACATGATCATGGGTAATTTTTCCACCAGGAATTCCACTGTTAAACTTTTTTTTTTTTTTAAATAGTTGAAATAATACAAACAGGTTTGTCTTTAAAGGTTTAAGGGGCCGTTTTCACAACACCGTTTTCAACTAAAAACTGAAAACTTTTTATGCATTTTGGCCGTTCATTTACATGACAACGGCGTTTTGGGGGCGCAAATTTGTGAAAGCGGTGACGTCATGCGCATGCGTATTACATGTTCAGTCTGTAGGCGTGTAGTGTTTCTTTAAAGTGACATCGCCAACTACTGGCCTGGCATACAAAATACAGTTTTTTTTTTTTTTTTTCATGGATCCGTGTGAACGGGGATCATTATGACAACGTNGTTGTGTATGGGATATTCTTTTAAAGCTTCCACTAAGCTTAAATTCTCCATTACGATCTACAAAATAATCAACTAAAAACGGTAAACTTTTTATGCATTTTGGCCGTTCATTTACATGACAACGGCGTTTTGGGGGCACAAATTTGTGAAAGCGGTGACGTCATGCGCATGCGTATTACATGTTCAGTCTGTAGGCGTGTAGTGACATCGCCAACTACTGGCCTGGCATACAAAATACAGTTTTTTTTTTTTTTTTTCATGGATCCGTGTGAACGGGGATCATTATGACAACGTTGTCGTATGTACATGAATAACGTTTCCACTTTTAGTACATCATTGTTGTGTAAATGTACCGACTTATCGTTATAAATCAATTTCCATATGGAGAATGGAATTTTGAATGGAGTTTTTACTTTCGGAAACCGACTGTTCCGTAAGTATCCAATAACAATGGATGAATGAATAGCATATACTAGCATAATACTCTTACAATTTTTGCCACATGGCAGAAACAGTAAAAGTAGTAGTATACTACTAAGTCATTTCAAATTCAGCCAATATGTTTCGAGTCCCAGTACAGCATTTAAAAATATTAAACAAATACTATTTCAGTCTTTATACTTCAATATTTCACATTTAATTCAGTATGTTACTTGCCATTTCTTTGTAATTATTTGTGAAATTTACTAGCAGTAAGCAATTGTTTTCAGTGTAGGATGTTTTGGGACAGAAGTTAAGAGAGAACAACTTGTCCAACAGTAGCAGCTCTGTGACCTAAAACCAAAACAAAGGAGCTGCAGTATTAATAGAAAAGTTTACATCGGTCATTTCAAAGCCTTAAGGACACCAAAATGTTGAAATGTAGGCAGTAACAGTATCGGAAAACTGAAAAAGGTTTTTTGAGGGCAGTAGGTTGTGTGCTTAGTGAAGCAATGATCAAAGACCCTACCTCTACCTCTACCAGCGATTCCAGTGAATGAAACCATCTCACGGAGCAAAGAAGCCAGAACTGCAGCTCCAGGCCAGCTCTTGATGGATACTGATTAGTGTGAGCGTAAACACTTCAACACTCCTGGCATGATCCCTTTGTATCAAACCTAAGATGGAATGATTATCTCCAATTTTTTGCCACTCCTTTGATCCTAAATTGCGCCACCTTTGGTGCCTTCTGTCCGATTATTGGACATTATTGTATCTCGCCTGTCGTGGCTCCTTTGAAACGTCTTGGTTTGTGTGACATCTTTAGAACTCTAACTCGCTTCCTCCAGGAAAGCTCTAGAGTTGCTGCATGCATTTGCACATCCCTTCATTTTTCTAGCCCCCGTTCTTACTCTTTTTCACACATACTGCTCTACATTTTTTGCTTGTCAATGTTACTCATGAATAAATGGGTTCTGGCTCAACTTGTTAAAGCGAGCGAGCTGAAAAGGTAGTGATTTTGTTTCTTGCTCAACAAGAGACTAAACATCCTTACAAGTCCTTGTCTGCTTGAATTAATTACACATTTACATTAGAATACAGTGTATGAGAACTGTAGCTAAACACTAAATAATCAAGAAGTGGAGGTGTTCAGGGTAAACAGGCTAAGTGGTTTCTTTCTGTTGCAAAATCTAATTCAGTTACATTTTGAACACATTACTACTACATTTCTTGGCAAAGAGTGCAAAAAGAAGCAGAAGATTTATGTGCACAATTAAAATACAGTGGGGTCCAAAAGCCTGGGAACACTAGTTAAATGTTTTAACCATTTTTTTTTATTACAAATTATATAATGAGTTAAACTGAAAAAATAACATGAATGGCAGAATTCCTTAGTATATATGGGTCATTGACGAATAAGGTTTTTAAAAGTATAAAAAAAAAAAACATAATGGAGATATAATTAATTTTGAGGTTTTATTAAAGGATTAGTTCACTTTCAAATTAAAATTTCCTGATAATTTACTCACCCCCATGTCATCCAAGATGTTCATGTCTTTCTTTCTTCAGTTGAAAAGAAATCGAAGAAATCCAGGATTTTTTTCCATATAGTGGACTGCAATGGAGCCCAAACGGTTGAAGGTCAAAATTACAGTTTACAGTGATCCCAGACAAGAAAAAAGGGTCTTATCTAGAGAAACCATCACTCATTTTCTAAAATATAAATTAAAATTTTATACGTTTTAACCATAAATGCTCATCTTGAACTAGCTTTCTTCTTCTTCTCTATTTGAATTCCAGCAGTGTAGACACTGCTAAGTGCATTACTGCCCTCCACAGGTCAAAGTTTGAACTAATTTGTCATATACAATAAGCTAGTGCAAGTATATAACAATTAGTTCAAACTTTGATCTGTGGAGGGCAGTAATATACTAAGCAGTGTCTACACTGCCGGGATTCTAATAGAGAAGAAGAAGACGAGAGCTAGTTCAAGATGAGCATTTATTGTTAAAACGTATATAATTTTTTTTTTTTAGAAAATGAGTGATGGTTTCTCTAAATAAGACCCTTATTCCTCGTCTGGGATCACGTAGAATGCTTTGAAGCTGCAATGAAACTGTAATTTTGACCTTCAACCGTTTGGGCTCCATTGAAGTCCACTATATGGAGAAAAATCCTGGAATGTTTTAATCAAAAACCTTCATTTCTTTTCGACTAAAGAAAGAAAGACATGAACATCTTGGATGACATAGTAAATTATCAGGAACATTTTATTTGAAAGTGAACTAATCTTTTAAGTGTTAACAATGAGATTGTATGGTTTTTATAATCAATTAACACTGCTTTTGTAATTTTTTACAAGATGGACGAAATTTGTCACCAAAAATGTAATTCGGTTTAACCAAAATTTCAGTTTTAATGAATGACACTTTTGGTTATACCGAATGACGATATTTTCAAACAATGCTTACAGGCTGATATCTAGCTAGCTATAGCTACCAAAAGGATAATCAAACATTTTATATTTAGTAAAAGTTTTTTAATTATTACAACATTTTCCATGTTTTATAGAGGTTGTACCGAATGACCTGCTTTTTCGGGGCGTGTATGAACAAGTGAAAACATGAATTTTTCAAATAGTTAAGAGAGAGTTAGATACTTTGCTTCACGACCATGTGGTCCTTTGCAGGTGTTTGAATGATGTCACATTCTGTCACATGATATTGACCACATGACTTGATCCAAAATGGTCCCTTTATATTAGTTAATCCAAACGACGTCAATGAAATTCATTTTTCCGGACATTCATTCTCATTACAAAGCAACGACTTCTACACATAATTTTAATACCATTTTGCACTATGATGATGCTATAAAATCATGCCAGAATAAACAATATATACATTTATTACATTTTAAGATATTTTTAATCACAAATGAAATTGCTGGATTGGCCTTTGGACGGTTAAACCGAATGACCTTTTGACACGTCAAAATCTTTAAAATATCTTTATATGTAGCAAAATATAATTAAAACCTTTTGAGTCACTGAAAGATATCTATTTGTACTACCTTAGATACTTTGGATGTCATATCTTTGTTTTTTATTATTATTAAGGCCTTTGGACAAAAAAATGACCCGTCACGTCATTGACCCATATGCAATATTCGTAGTATTTTTTAATAATAACTGATGATTATGTTATCCAGCATGATTTAAGAATGATCCGAAGAGCAATAAATAAATAAATAAAACTTTCTGTACAAAGAATGCTCACAAAATAGCTTATATTAGTGACCAAGAAATAGTGTAGAATCTTATATACTTATATATATCTTATATACTCCTTTTATACAGCTCTGTTTAAAAGTTTGAGATTTTTTTAAAAGGGAGTCTCTAATGATCACCAAGGCTGTAAAAATACAGTAAAAACTGTAATATAATTAAATATTATTACTATTAAAAATGACTGTTTTCTATTCATCATAAAGAGACAAACGAACACAAGAAGTGCTCACAATTCAAAGATTCAGACATTGCTTAGAGTACAGGGAGGGATTAAAGGAAGTGAAAGCATCGATTTTTTTTATGAGATGAGTTTTCAGCTGTCTTTTGAACGTTGCCAGGGATTCTGCATTCTGGATGAAGGCGGGGAAATCATTCACCAGCAAGTAACAGTGAACGAAAATGTTCTAGAGAGTGATTTTGTGCCTCTCTGTGATGGTCTTAATGCAGGTCAATATTCCCTGCATAGCTTAACAAGTGATTGCGGCTGACCTAGCTCATTAATGTCAATAGTCTATTCACTTTCCTCCTGGAAAATACAATGAAAAGCAAATGTTGTCTGAAGTAACATCTGTCTCCTTTTATGAGTCAGGATGTACTCAAAGACCTCAAAATTAAGCAGCTAAAACGAAATGTGCAAATGCAAACCCAACAACCTCAGCACTGTACATGCAGTATATTTAGAACATATGCAAATCAACCTTATCTCCCCCTACCTGGTGTCTTTTCTCTAGCACTCTCTAAATGTAATATACAGATCTGAGTTTCCTATGAAGTTTTGATTGGAGCCCCAAAAGCTTCTTAGTTCCCTAGCAGAGTCATTCTGCAATACATCTTTGGTGCAACTAATTACTTTTCCAAGCCGGCATAATCCCCAAGACAGATTCTTGAGCATTTCTAAAGATATTTATGACCTTTTTGAACTCGCGAATCACAAAGTGTTAGGTCACAGTGCCATGGACAGGTATCATCTAAATATTCAACATCTTCTGATTTAATTGAGGAAGAAAGTATAAGTTCTACAAAAAGGTTATTTGGAAGGCTTACTAAAACACAAGCGCGAAAAGTCGACGGCAACACCCGGCATCTCTTAACAGAGAAGTCCTTTGTGCTGTACAATTTCCATTTTCTCATTTATCTTTTGGATACATCTTGCAGACTGACATGACATTAATGAGCAAAAAATTCTCTAAAACTAATTTGAGCCTCAAAGTTATGGGGGGTTTTATGCTAGATTTAGATAATGATGGAAAACCAGTTTTGAGTGGCACATCAAACTTCCCCTGGCTCATTTGTGCTCAGATCAGCACAGAACTCTCATTAAATGGCTTGCGTGCTGCAGACCGGAGTCTTTCATTGGCACGGGCGGCCAGCAGACAGCCTGGAAAATAGCTGCTCAGAAACTGTGCGAGTGTTGAATTCTGGCAATACTTACTGTCGGAGTCACTCACTTTAACTCTGGAGATGATATGCTTTGCTCTGACACAAATAATGTGTCTGGATTCACGATGGCATGAATAAAGAAACCCTCTCAATGAGGTTTCAATTCATTTACAAAGTATTTGAATTTTCTATTCATCCTGATTCAACAACATCAAACACAGCCAGTTAATGTGGACCAAAGCCATTGTAAAGTACCTTATCATCAATAGTCTATTCACTTTCTCCCTGGAAAACAGGACAAATCCCACTAGTTCATTCCATGCTGAGATCAAACCAGCAACTGTGTTCAGCAAGGGCCATTGGCACCAAAAGGACGTACACAGTCCCAAATCCTTTACAAGCGACCATCATGAAATGCGATATGAAAGACAGAAGACATACACTACTGTTAGTGGACTGACAGCTGCTGAAAATTCAGCATTATCATCACAGAAATGTTATATTTTAAAATATAAAACAGTACTTTTGAATTGTAATAATATTTCACAATTTTCTGTATTTTTAATCAAATAAACACAGCCTTGGTGAGCAGAAGAGTCTTCTTTCAAAAACATAAAGTACATTTCAAACAGCACATTTCATAGTTCACTCAAAAATAAAAATTCTGTCATCATTTACTCACTTGGATGTCGTTGAAATACAAAAGAGGATATTATGAAGAATGTTAGTTGTCCATACATTGTTGTTTTGGACCCCAATGGCCTTCATTGTATGGCCAAAAATCCTTTTTTAAGACCTTTTTTAAGATCTTATTTTGTGTTCCACAGAAGAAAGAAAGACATACAAGTAAATAATGATAGATTATTGGTGACCTATCCCTACTTTGGTTAAAAATAAAATTAAAAAAAACACCAATTACGACACATAACATGACATTTTGAATTTTGAATGGCCATCAATGGGCAATAATGCTACTTGACCCCCAGATGGTGTAGTTATTGCATCAACCAGCAAGGGCCACCTCATCAGTCAAACCTAAACCCCTTGGGCATGTCTTTACCAGGACCACAGGTGGGCAACATTCAGAAAAGGAGGGTGAGATGGATTCTGCTCAATGCAACTTGGGCAATGTGGCACAACGGGAGAGGAACTGAGCTTGGAAAGGCTTGTTCGATATGTAATGCAGTCATGGAAACCATAACGAGAGAAGTCTCTGGGTGCAAGGTGATATCTCAGAGGGTCCGAAAGCAGATGGATAGGGGGGTGGGTTGTGCAGGGAGGCCTGGCAGACAGACAGAGAGCTCAGGCTGTCACACACGCAGAGCTAAGTGACAGCCACCAGCGTGCAGGACCAATTGCTACAATATGGCACCTTGGCCCAAGCCATCATGGGCAACCTGGCAGGCCGTTCATCTCTAAGGAGATGTACGGCGAGACAGAACAGTGCATTTTCTGCATCTTTTCCTTAATAGAACAACAAATGCAATCCTACTTGGCCTCCAACTCAAACCTCCATTATCAACTGTACATATTGACCACTTGTGTATCCTGCACTCTCCCCCACTCAATAAGCAGTTTTAATTATGTTGAGTGAACAAAAGCAAACTACAACAGATGTTTGTGTTGTGTAGCAGGGGTCTGAGTGAAAGCAGGAAATTGAAAGGGGAAAAAAATTACATAAACTGTATTAAAAAATATTTTCATTCAATAAGCCTAAGTGCAGAAAACTTTCTAATGCAATTAAATAAAGCTTTTCTAATAAACCTGCCTAATATGCTGTTGGTCCTCCATGTGCTGCCAAAATGGCTCCTACCCTTCACCAGCTTGACATCGTCCCACAGTGCATCCTGATTTCATCACTTCCCCATTTAAAGGGGACCTATTATGCCCCTTTTTACAACATGTAATAAAAGTCTCTGAAAAGTTTCAGCTCAAAATACCCCACAGATTTGACCTTTTTAGGTATAAGCAAAAACACACCGTTTTTTTGTGTGTCCCTTTAAATGCAAATGAGCTGCTGCTCCCGAAGCTTTAACAGCTCACGCTTCGGTTGTTCAACAACAACAAAGCTGGAAAATCTCACGCAGCCAAAATGAGGATTGTCAGTAATGGTGTTCAGCCTTACATTGTTCAAACCAGAGTCTAACACTAATGGAGAGACTCAGGAAGAAGTTACAACTTATAGAATGCAACTAGATGTTTCTGAACGGTTAGTGGATAAATTTATGTAGTCGCTGTGGATTTGATTCAACTCATCGATTAGCATGTGCCGTCATGATAATCTTTTGTGCAAATCCAGCGTGTAATTGACCCTCGTTTGTGAAGCAGTCAGGCGTAAAGTGACAGCATGGCAACAACACTCTACTACAACAACTCTTCTTCTTCTCTAAAGAAGTGGAAACTGGTACACCGTTGTCGCTTGCGAAAACAAAATGACGGTGCCATGGGTGGAAACGTCCAGATTAATGGGCGGTAATATTGTAATAAGATCCCCTTCCTACATCACTAGGGGAGCGAAACTCGTTTTTTCACATGGTTGCAGAGAAAGGCTTCCCAAAACAAAGTAACTGAGTTGTCCTTTTCCATGTTTTCTGTGTTGGTGGATGCACCGGGGACCTGATTATAGCACTTAAACACAGAAAAAGTCAGATTTTCATGATATGTCCCCTTTAAACCAACATGTCCCATATAGGTCATTTGTCACTTCCCTGAAATACGACCCATAGGAGTGTTTGCTAAAGTTGCGCCCTTATCGACAACAGGACACTTTCATTTTAATTCATGAAATACAACCCATAGGAGCGTTTGCTAAAGTTGCGCCCCTATCGACAACAGGACACTTTAATTTTAATGCATTGTTCCCTTTGATCTGCATCTTATTTCGGGTTTTGCGTAGCTCAGTTGGCAGAGCATTGCAATAACAATATGCAATCATGTGATCAAGCGATCGTGGGTTCGATCTCATTGCTCATAAAGTGTATATGCACTATGAATCACTGAGGGTAGGTTTAGGGGTGGGGTGGGTGTAGTTGTTAATAAAAAAAATTTGTTTTGCTAAATGGAAATAGGAGAAATGGTGTAAAAAGTCCACACATTGCATTTAAATGAACACGCATTTTGATTGGTAACGACAGTTATACGTCATTTCATGACGACAGATGTAACCCAACACGGTTACACTTTACTTGAAGGGGTGTGCATAAGACTGACATGACACCTTCATAATCATGACATTACACGTGTCATGAATATAAAGGAGGTTTTATGCATGTTTATGACAACTGTCATTAAGTGTCATTCGCTCAATTATGTCATTTTTAATCCAAAGATGACATTGTTTGAGATGTCTTTGTTACGACAACTTGACATTACCAAGACATCATAACCTGTCATAAACATGACATAGCAGATTAATGTTCAAACTTAAAAAACTACTTAGCTTTATGGGTTAACATTACATTACATTATTTTGGTAACACTTCAGTATAGGGAACACATATAAACTATTAACTATGACTTTTCCCTCAATAAACTCCTAATTCACTGCTTCTAAATATAGTTAATTGTTAAGTTTAGGTATTGGGTAGGATTAAGAATCTAGAATAAGGTCATGCAGAATAAGGCATTAATATGTTCTTATTAATTACTAATAAATAGTCAATATTCTATTAATATGCATGCTAATAGTAATAAGCAACTAGTTAAAAGACCCTAAAATAAAGTGTCACCATTATTTTATAACAGTGTCATCTTTTTTAAGAAATTTGAAATTGTCTATTATCTGACCTTATGTTGGAGGAAACTTAAAAAAAACACAAAAAAAAACATGAAATGAAAAATATTCATGACGCTGTTATAAAATTATTTGTCAGAGTATTGTCACTTAATGACATTTTAATGACAAGTTCAATTTGTACCACTGTAGTTGAGGTCAAGATAAATATTCATGACCCTATTATAATGGCCTCATGACAGCCAATGTCAAAACCAACCACATGACAGTTTAATGTAATGTTAACCCATAAAGCTAAATAATGTCAAGTTGTCATGACAAAGACACTGACAGGTTATGATGTATTGGTTTATGTCATAACTTATGTCATAAGTTGTCATAAGTTGTCATAACTCGGACATCTCAAACAATGTCATCTTTGCATTAAAAATGACATAATTGAGCGAATGACATTTAATGACAGTTGTCATAAACATGCATAAAACCTTCTTCATATTCATGACACGTGTCATGTCATGATTATGAAGGTGTCATGTCAGTCTTATGCACACCCCTTCAAGTAAAGTGTTACCCACAACACTGTCATTATTTTTACGCCAGCTAGAGGGCGCATGACTTTAAAACGTAAATATAGGTCGTAATAAGGTGCTTGAAAAACGACCTATAGGGTCGGGTTTTTTTGGTCTCCTTTAAACTGCACCCACATACACAGCCGTCCACGTGATGTAAAAGAAAAAGGACTCATCAGACCAGGCGACATTCTTCCACTGCTCCAAGGTCCAGTTCTGTGCACTGTGGGCACTTTCGACGGTGGACAGGGGTCATCATAGGCACTCTGAATGTCACCAAAGTGCGACGCACTGTGTGGTGACACATTCCTCCCATAACCATCATTACAATTTTGTGTGACTTGTGCCACAGTAGACTTTCTGTTGGCTTGGACCAGACGGGATAGCCTTCATTGACCTTTTAAAATTAGATAGTGTAAGTATGGTGTCTACCAGCAGGGGCTAACCAGGCCATGCTAACCAGACTAACCCTGAGCCCTTGGTAATGGCAATGTATATAAAAGTACAGTATGTACAAACTTTATATTGAGACCAGATGTTTAATGGTTTCTTAGGCCTTGGAGATGGCCCAAAAACTGGTGCTTTTCTAATGATTAATGCTGGGCAGGTGGGGTCTTAGTGGCACCATGGCGTTGCTTCTGCCTGTTTACTCACCCTCTACTTTCAACCAACCTCATTCTCTCCAGCATGTCATTCCTTAAATTTACAGCCATCCACAGAGCCGGTATGCTAATGAGATTTATCCACAGGCTCTTTGGAGGAAACTCCCACATGGTTCATCCTTAGTTTTAATCCCTCTGACAACCGTCATTCCATCAGCATGCGAGTCCCACCCATTGGCGTTTACCTAAAAATAAACAAGGTGGAGAAAGAGGGAGAGAATAAGACAGATGGATGCACAATGGCACGTCATACATTATGGGGTGGGTACCACTGTCCAACCTGATATAATCAGTTTGCAGACAGGACAGCCATGTTCTGACATAATCACCTTCACATACTGGCAAAGGAGGAAATGGGGCTGGTCACAATGTGATCTAGCACGGTCTTATTAGATATAATAATAATATAAAAACACATAATCCTAGCCATCAGAACGACTGACTCATTCATTAAACTCAGAGTGTTTCCAGACTGCTTATTAAGGTCTCATCAAATCAGCGTATGCCCGCAGAGGGGCCGTCTCAGTTGAAGGGGGCTGAGAGATGCTCACTCAATATGCAGCACTGAAGTCATTCCTAAGTCTGTTGCCTTTTATTTTGTGGCTTGCCCATCGATCCCCTGTGCAGCTGAACCTTTGTTTGGCCTGAAAAGCCTGAGACATAAATCAAGGTCTGGCTACAGAAAGTTTCTCCACAGGAAGTGGAAGAGGGAGTGAACTGCATGGGGCTGTAACTAGGATGGAAACAAAGCAACCACAAGCCATTTTGTGGAATAATACCATCAGCTTTTTATAATGAATATGAAAAAATGTTATGTGCTCTGACAACATCTGGTGAGAGCTGTGGAATATTTTTTGTTTTATTGGTTGAATCAAGGAAACCTGTCAAGAACACATTCTGGTCATATTTCACTCAAATATATAAATACAAAAAAACATATTTTACTTAAAAAATATATTATTAGTAGTAGTATAAATAAAATAATAATATTAAAAATGAATTGTAATTGTTTAAAGTTGTATTTTAAAAATGTAGGATCATTAAAACGTTAAAACCTAATTATTGAAATGCAAAAAAATATCATAAGTGTAAAAGAAAATTACAATATGTGACCCTGGACCACAAAACCAGTCATAAGGGTCAATTTTTTTAAATTGAGTTTTATACATCATCTGAAAGCTGAATAAATAAGCTTTCCATTGATGTATGGTTTGTTAGGATTTGGCCGAGATACAACTATTTGAAAATCTGGAATATGAAGGTGCAAAAAAATCGAAATATTGAGAAAATCACCCTAAATGAAATCCTTAGCGACGCATATCCACTTAAAAAAATACATTTTTGATATATTTACGGTAGGAAATTTACAAAATATCTTCATGGAACATGATCTTAACTTAATATCCTAATGATTTTTGGCATAAAAGAAAAATCGATAATTTTGACATAATGTATTGTCAAATAACATACAATGTATTGTTGGCTATTGCTACAAATATACCTGTGCGACTTATGACTGGTTTTGTGGTCCAGGGTCACATATATATTTTTAATACTAAAGTAATGAAACTTCATGGTTTTATTTGTTGTAAAACACTACAGTAATTTGTGTAAAAACATACTGTAATGAGAAACCCTGTTAATAATAATAATAATAGTATTAACAGTCTTAAAACAGGCTATTTTCTCCCTTTTAGACTGCATAAAAATGTTTTGTTTTGTTTCTTTTAATTTGGGATAAAATGTGACCTGGACATGATTTGGTGAGAATTATTACTAAAAATGAAAATTTTGTCATTATTTACTCACTCTTACATTGTTCTAAACACATATCACTTTGGTGGAACACAAAAAGTATAGAAATTCTGAAGACTGTGTTATCCATGCAATGAAAATAATTTTTTTTTTTAAATGCAAAAGCCCCATAAAAGTATCTTAAGGTGGTTCATAGAACTTGTGTGCTACACACCAAGTGGTAGCCGTATGATTGCTGTCAGGGAGGAAAAACTAAAATTTAAAACAATATTAAGACTTGTGACTTTCTACATTTGCTGTTCTAAAATATTGGACTATATGCATGACTACAAACAACAACAGCAGTACCAGTACTCACAGAGAGATCGCACATTTCCCCATTTACAAGCAGTTTCACAAGCAACCTAAGGTTTTTATCTCCTGGGCACAATCCGCAACACAATTCACCACTGCTGAAGCTCCAGGAGCTATAAAATCACCATTATGGCACAAGTTGAGCTGATAGGAAATTCATTTGAGAAGCACATTAAGTTGGAATGGTATGCATGTGTTCCCTCTCCCCGCAACCCCCTTCCTGGTTATCTTCAGTTTTGCTCTGTAGGAAACTCATTAGCTTCTTGGAAATAAAACTCTGGCACACTTTGTCTCCATTTCTGAGAAAATTAATTAGAGAGAACAGACACCATCGCCGATGTGCCAGCCTCTATTCTGACAGTTGCTCCTTTTTTTCCCCCCAAGTATCATTATTTCCTGCTGCTGTTGTCGCTTTAGAAATGCTCTGTGCGTCTAAGGGATTGCGGTATCGATCCACTCAGACCTGTTAAAAAACTCTGGATTAAATTTACTTGTCTCTGTGTTTGCTGGTCATGCTTTTAAAAAATACTGTTTACTGTGTGAGGGGAGATGGTATTGGATTTTAGTGTCTTGGTAGTATATTGGGCCATTTACACAACGTGCACGCTCCATCTCTTTAACACAGGCGGGCAGAAAATTACATGGGATATCTTGGATCTTTTGTTTATTTATTTATTTATGGGTGCTAACAGAGAAGCTTGCGGCGCTACACAAATTGTGCTACACCTTATCTTTTTGGTCTGTAATATTCCTTACTGGATACTCCAACTCTATCTGTGAATGCAATACATGTTTTTCCCGTATCACCAAAACCAATCACATTTCCTCCCTCCTCACCGCGTGTGCACTTGTTAACAGATAAGGCCAAACTCCTTCACCAAAGGACAATCATAAAGGAATAACAGTGTCATCTAAAAATGCAGATACCATAAAAGTTAGTTCATATTGGGCAATCAATTTACAGTAATATGTTCATATAATGTGATTAAAACATGTTCTTGCACTCAGCATCTGAAAACCACACTGTTCACGGAACAAGATGCTGCAGAACAACAAAGACAAAGCACCAGCCAAAGACTTCTTTCTGCATGTGAAAGTATTTTTGGAATAACACCCTCAAAAAAAAAAAAAAGGAACTTTCACTGTTGTTAGTTTCACTCAAACCTTCCTTGTTCACATTACTTAAAACTCATGTATTGTTCAAATTGTTTTTACACGATCCCAGATGAGAAATAAGGGTCTTATCTAGTGAAACCATTGCTCATTTTCTGAAAAAAATTGAAAATTATATAAGTTTTAACCATAAATGCTAATCTTGAACTAGCTCTCTTCTTCTTTATTAGAATTCCGTCAGTGTAGACACTGTTAAGTGTATTACTGCCCTCCACAGGTCAAAGTTTTGAACTAATTTTTATATGAAATATGCTAGTATATAACAATTAGTTCAAACTTTGACCTGTGGAGGGCAGTAATACACTTAGCAGTGTCTACACTGCCTCATTTACTGAAATCATGCGACTTTGGCGCTCCGAACCACTGATTTGAAACAAAAGATTCGTAAAGCTTCGAAGCAGTGTTTTGAAATCGCACATCACTAGCCATCTTTTGCCATGTCTACTCAATGCTTTACCCATCTACACACATAATTTAAAATCTTTTATTTGATCATGTTTTGAGGGCTCAGAATATATTGATGTATGTGATTCGCTGACACAGTATGTATTTAGTATTGGTAACTTTGACACACCTTTTACATGCCTGTTGAGTGTCCTCAGCTTCTCCTTATTGTTGTCCTCTTTTCTCACTCTTGATTGAGGGTGGAGTAGGTTATTGAACTCTGGGTAAAACACCAGAGGGACTTGACACCCTCTTGAAAGAGAGGTGATTGGGAGGTGTTTTTTCCAGCTGGAGCAGGTCGAGAGGAGCAGCATCTTGGTGATATAAAACATTGATCAGCATTGATTTTGTGTGTCTGCGAGTGCACCGCCCTCTCTGTCTCTACTCGCTCACCTCCTTCTTCCTGCCTTTCAGGCTAAGCTATGAAACGATGTTTACTCCACGGTTTCTTAGTGGGCGGCATTTTATCTGAACAGAAGATGGTGGAAAAATCTATACAATAGATAAATAGAAGAAAACATTTTTACTTTCTCAGGGAATGAAGGAAGAAGAGGGTTACCAGGGACAAAGAGAGGGAAGAAAATAGAACAGGTCCATTTTCTGCCCCGTGCCACAAGGCGTGCAGGTGTCCTCTTAGCATCGGTCTGCAATTCATCCTGCAGAATGTATGAGTTCCATCGACACCATCCTAAACTAGACATTAATCAAAGCAGTACTTCAACCGAATGTCTACTGCTAAACATGCAGCGGTTTTCCAGCTGCAGTGGTTTTACTTCTAAAGTTGTTGTCTTAAAGTCAACAGGTCACTCTGAAAATGCTGGGTTATTTTTTTACCCAAATGCTGGGTAATTTTATTGGGTTATTTTGAATATTTTTACCCAGGTGTTGGTAGTTTTTCTGTATCTCAGCTGCTGGGTAATTTTTAATAACAATGAAACCCTTCACATACCTACCCAGCGCTGGGTAAATAGAACCCAGTGTTGGGTAGTCTGTGCCAAACCAGTTAAAACTGGAACTTAAAGGTCATTTTGTTTTCTTTTCTGAGAGAAACTTCTTGAGGGGAAATTCCTGAATGAAATTAAGGTTTGTTTTACATTGTATTCCTACCAAATTATTACTGTACACAGAGGAAAACATCTGCAGTCTCACATTTTACCTTTTTTATTTACATGTATGCCGCAGTCAGCTTGGAACGCTAGCCTTCTACAAACGCAGCATACACCGAATCTATATTCGCCTGCACCACCATTGAAGTTTCATGGCCATCAAACGAATGCGCGACCAGGGCTGAAACACCATGTGACAATGCTGTCATATATAACTAAATTCCCGTGAGCTCCACTGACTATAATAGGAGCGCTGTTGATCTAGTGCAGTGTTGCCAGATTGGAAATGTCCAAGTATCATACCATAAGCTCAAAATTATCGTATTTGGAAGAAAATTATCATGCACGAGTTTTTAGTAGCCTATAGATAAATTAACTAAATTAATAACTAATGATTTTTACAACGGAATGAATCAATACTGAACTTACTTAAGCTGGACAATCACTATTTTAGCTGCTGTACAGCCAAAATTATGTTCCCTTAATCACTGTAAGCTAGGCTACTTTGACACAATCTGCATTGTAAAAAGCGCTATATAAATAAAGGTGACTTGACGAGTCAAATGTACAGAATACAGCTATTTATCTAGACCAACAACTTTTTGACATGACCTGCAAATTACCACAATACATAAATAATTAGGCGTAGGCCTACCTTAGTGAGAAACAACTGACTTAAGCGCCGCGGCAGGAACGTTAAAGGGTTAGTTCACCCAAAAATGAAAATAATGTAATTTATTACTCACCCTCATGTCATTCTACACCCATGAGAGCTTTGTTCATCTTCAGAACACAAATTAATATATTGTTGATGAATGAGTTTTGTTTTTTTGGTGCACAAAAAGTATTTCTTATCGCTTTATAATATTAAGATAGAATCACTGAAGTCACATGAACTGTTTCAAATATGTTTTTAGTACCTTTATGGACCTTGAGAGTTTGAATTACATTGCTGTCTATGGAGGCCACACTGAGCCACCGGATTTAATCAACAATATCTTAATTTGTTTTCCGAAGATGAACAAAGGTCTTACGGGTGTAGAACGACATGAGGGTGAGTAATTAATGACATTATTTTCATTTTGGGGTGAACTAACCCTTTAACTTTTGTTTGTGAGAGAGAGTCATTCTCCATGATGATTGGCCGAGAAGACATATTCAACATTCACATTCTCCTTACAATCACGAAGTAGAGGATACAAAGCTAGATCAATGAGTATAAGCCGATTAAAATGACCATCGTTTGAAGTGTCACAAAATTCTGAAATTATTGTACATTTTGGAATTGTATTCATTATTGATTGTACATCGTACAGAGGTCAAAATTATCGTACAAATACGATAATTATCATACATCTGGCAACACTGATCTAGTGCGCCAGCGTTGCAGCTGCGGTCGCGCCATGCGTTTGACGGTTGAAACTTCTGCCTGACAGATGAGATGGCACAAGGTAACGCTGTTTTTATGTAACTTTTCAAAAATGTATATATAAGTTTGCCATTTAATGAACTGGAACAGCCTACTGATACCAGTTTTCTTTCCACAGTTTCCCATTGGCCGCTGCTTTTGCTCCTGTCATGTCCTAAAACATTTACTAAATGTTTTGGAGTATTTTATGATTGTAAAAGACTGACTTGCCATTAAATAAAAAAATTGTATATGAACTGTTTTCGTCCAATATGTACAGAGTCCATTTTTATTATTTAAAATTAAAAAACCAATATCAAATTGACCCAGAAAATGGTTACAAGCTGGGTAAAAATAACCCAGCATGTGTTCTGTTAATTATTTACCCAAAGCAATTGGGTTGTTTTTAACACAACATTTTTTTCAGTGCAGGAATTGACTGGATTGTGAAAAAAGGGTGTTACATACCGGAATGCAGCCAGATTCAGAAGAGGTTGAGGAAAGATTATAAAGACTTTTTTTCTGAATCTGCAAGGAACTTCAAATATCTGTCCTACTGAACAACTGCACCAAAAACTTTATATACTTAAACTTTATGGTTGTAAAAACACTTGTATCTGTTCAACTGAACCCTGGTGGAGGTTGGCTAGGTAATTTGAGTTTGAGACCCAGGGTTACAGCCATGCTTTGGCATTCTACAAGCACAGAAAATCTGAAGTTGCATTTCATTTCTCACTCTTGCGTAGCTATTAAATCCTGCACTCTGGATTTTCTTCTGCAAGTTCAGGCAGAGGTGGCGCAGTGTAAAGAGAGTCAGCGAGGGCATCAGTGCCTTGCCGCAGAGCTCGGGCAACTGGCCTTAGGCCCCCGACCGATCGCCGGCGAGGCATGGAGGCCACAGTGCTGAAAATCCCATCAAGCCGCAGTTCCAGGTCCACGCGCAAGAAAGATGAAGCATGCTAGCTCATCAGGGGACATGGCCAAGCCCTAATGCCTCTCCTCTTCTTGTCCCCCACCCCAAAACTCTCTCTACCTCTCTTTCGCATTCACTTCCCACCACTTCCCTTCAGGGAGAGTGTTGCAAGGCCAACAAGCCGGAACCCCATGCGCTGGCCTCAGGGGCTGTCGCTCGCTTGTTGAATAAAGGAGCTGACTAGCTGATTGATAGACCTGCACCAGTCCATGCCCCTCGCACGTTTCCTGGTTCACTGCCTTAAATAAGAATCCTTTGCTGGGCGGCCCGGTTTCTGCGTTCGTTAAATCTGGTTCTTGATGGATAGCACCAATTTTCTGCCAAACCCAGATGAGCCACCTAAGCATCCCCCTTTCCTTTCTCTGCCTCAGGTAAATCCCCTGGAGCCCGAGCGAACAGGAGTATTCCAAAATGGTATCAATCACACCAAAGGCCACTCTGCCATGGCGCAATGTTTCAATTATACCTCCCGCTCCCTCCCGACTGTATCGCCCTGTCCCGACACCCCCAATGTGCCCTCCGGCCAAAGCTGAGAGCTCTCCGTCTCCTCGGCAACAGGAGCCTCTTTATCTCTTTTAATTCATTTCAGGGTTATTTATAAGCAAGTCTATCATCCCCCCAAGGGCTGTACCAACCCCAGAGCTGACAGATGCTGCCAAAGCCATGAGTAAGCCGCTCTAGCCTGCTAGCACACCGCTCGGTCCGAAAGGTATCGTCTGGAGCCCACTGGGCCCTGAGCTTTGTCAGTCTGGCGCGATGGGAGACAGACGGGTGAGAAAAGTTAAGCAGGTGCAAGCTCAGAGTCTCTGGTGTGTCAGGGTCATTTGTTACGCAGCAAGGACGGACAAGTTCCCCTCAGACACGACTCAGCAGATGGAAGGTCACTCTTGCGATGGCGGGAAACCTTCAACTGAGAGCGGTTTAGCAGCCCTACGACGTTATAAGTCTAACCGTATCAAACACAGAAATTGAATAGTGAATCATCAGGATGAACAATTCTGGAATTGGCAGTTTATTCAAAAGCGTTTGCTCTTAAAAGGACAGTTCACCTAAAAAAAAAATAATAATAATTACTAACCCTCACTTTGTCTCAAAACCTAAAGAGTTGCTTTTCTCCTGTGGAGCACACAAAAAAAAAAATAAAAAAAAAATGAAAATTTGAAATTTAAAAATAAAAATGAAATTTGTCGTCATCTTTTACTCTCACGTCGATTCGAAGAAATCAGAGATTTCACTCAATACATTAACAGTCCATTCCATCAAAACTTTGTTTAAACAAGTTTATAAAAAGATTATAAAACAAATCCATATGAATCGAGCAGTTTCATCCAAGTCTTCTGAAGAAACACAATCACTTTATATGAAGAATTAAAGTCTTATGAGTTTGATACAACAAATTTAATTTCCGTATTTTTTTGGGAATTTTAATTTCCAGGTAAACTAACCCTTTAAGCACAAAGTCATTCACTAATAACCTTTTTTTTGCCTCAGCTCTAAAATCTCATTCAAATTTGTGTACATTTAAATATGGCAATGATGCCAAACACCATTGTTTCTTATGCTTTTCATAACCAATTGAGAAGATACAGCGGGCTTCAAGACTTGGGAAATTATGCACAAGTCATGTGGTTCCCAATCCCGGTCCTCGCGCCTCTGCACATTTTGTATGTCTCTCTTATCTGACACGCTCAGTTGAGGGGTGGGTTCCATTCAACTATAAGTGAGCTGTGAAGTGGACCTAAAGGATTAGTTCACTTCAGAGTTAAAATTTCCTGAAAAGGGCTCTTTAGATTCAGATTCAAAGGGCTCTACATGATCCCAGCCAAGGAATAAGGGTCTTATCTAGGGAAACAATGTCATTTTCTAAAAAATAAAAATGTATATACTTTTTAACCACAAATGCTCAATCGTTTCGCTAGATAAGACCCTTATTCCTCGGCTAGGATCATGTAGAGCCCTTTGAAACTGCAATTTGGACCTTCAAACCGTTGGTAACCATTGAAGTCCACTATACGGAGAAAAATCCTGGAATGTTTTCCTCAAAATCCTTAATTTCTTTTCGATTGAAGAAAGAAAGACATGAACATCTTGGATGACATGGGTGAGTAAATTATCAGGAAATTTTAATTCTGAAGTGAACTAATCATTTAAAAGGGTATTTCACCATATTAAGATTCCAATCCAAAGCAAGCGTGTTTGTATGCGGCTGTTCACGGGTGTAAAGTGCGTGAGATGCGAGAGCTACAAGTCAACTATCATGATTACGCGTTAAATAAGATAAAAAGACATATTTTATATACACAAATTACGTTTATTTTCATATTAAACATCGTAACATCTATCACTCAGTTTAGGGCTTTTGAATTTGACAGATTAGATTAAGTGAAATTTATAATTAATTAATTAATATTTATATGGATTTATCATATATTAGTTAATAATATATGATAAATGCCATATAAGTTAATATGGCATCTGTGTTTGATGACATTGCATGGTGTTCTGAATGAATGCATTTTAAACTTCAACAGATATCCTGTGCTCAGGGAGTAGGGAGCAGTGAACACTGAGTAGGGACCCTGTCAATCGGAATGGATCTGAGTTCATGGAGTTCATTCATCTAATTCAGGTGTGTTAGATAAGAGAGACATACAGACTGTGCAGAGCGTGGAGGTGCGAGGACTGGAATTGGGAACCCCTGGTTTAGTACAATGTGAGGGCAAGTAAATGATGACCAAATTTTAAGTTCTGGCTGATCTATGCCTTAATTACAGTACATGGCTAGACTTAATTAAATTGCATCAGTAGAACTGTGCACCTGGTTGTTATGAGAAATTAAATGCTCCCCACCCCACCATCTGCATCTACCTAAAAATGAATAAAAAGGCACATTTACTTGAATGATTTATAATCCACCATCAAAAATAAAAAAGAAAATGTTATCCATTCAGTCAAATAAATTGCACTTTTACATCAGTGTAATTTTGAATGTCATAAAATTGTATAATTAATGAAACAGTCCGTCATCTTTTTCCATTGCTCCTTTGGCTAATCAATGTCACATTCAATAAGCACCCATTTATGACATTTTGAAAGTTTCAGCTTCAGAAATTACGGCTAATTTTTCTCAATCTTCTCATTTTTTTTCAGACACTGATTTTGAGAGGTATCGCAGTTGGTGAACCAGAGTTTTACTTCGGCACAGTTCATAAAGTATGACATTACTCAAGGTCAAGTAGCACTCTGAGCAGCCAAGGTCCTGTTTCCAGCAGTAATCCCCTCCTTCCATTCCTTAGTATCAAAGCTTAGCGTCCTCGTCCATCAGAACAGCTGGGTTTTCAAACATGAATGATCCACTGTGGAGCTCCTGCCCATTACCAGTCTCATTAATTAGCCCCATCTTTATTATCTCCTTCCGGCCATGACTATAGATTAAAAATTCAAAACTAAATGAAGCTAGATCGATGCACATCTCATTAAATCATCAACCATTTACCAGAACTTTAGTTTACCTTTCACATAAAGCCTGACGTACGTCATCGCTCAGGGAACTTGTGGATATGTAAAGATGCTAAATGTGGCATTTCTACCACAGGGGATCTTCATCTTTAACTGTGAAGCAAGAAAAGAAATCTATTAAAAGCATGTTTTTAACCACTCATTAGTATTTCAGAAAAGAGTGCATATATAAAAATGGTTTGGCAGGGCCACAGGTGCTCTAAAGTGTCTCTACACAGGAGTTATCATTTAATGTTCTATTCCACCAGATGAGCTTTTTAGATAGAGATACTCAATTTTCATTAGCTTGAGGATATCATTCATGGCTGCTCATTTCTTTTATTCGCTATGCACAACTGAATGTTCATTGATTTTGAAATAAACAAACAAAAAACAAAAAAAAATTTAATTGCTACAATTTGGAGGTTTCCACCCTGGTTTTCCATTATTATCCTGATGAAAAAAACAGCCTAAGGTGTGTTAGCTGCTGTCTCTGCCTGTCCAAGCTAGTTAGACTGGTCTGCTTTGATGGTTTTAGAAGGTTTTTGGGCACTTTTGGGCCAGCTGGTCTGGCTGCAAGACTAGCTTACCACCTACCTAGTAACTGTTCTTAGCACACATTGGTACTTCTTACTCAATGTATGGCACTTCTGACTCTCAAACATATGGGACCAAAACACCTAATTAAAGCCACAATATGTAAATTTTTGCCACTAGAGGTCGTTTATACAAAACAAAGGCGTAGCTTGATGATGCCTTGATTTTGCGGAATCATGGGAGGTGTTGTCTTCACATCTACAGCCGGTGGAAAAGAATCGGGACGGGACTCAGGCAGAAATCATGTTCATGGATGAGATTATTAACGTTTGTGTAGTATGAATCAGAGCACGGCCGAGTGCTGTGAGAGCAGAAACAAGGCCACTGGCATAGCAAATGAGAGCAGAGGTGCTTTTATTTATTATTTTATTTTATAAAGAAAGTTGCTACTCTGCATTCGCTCAGCTGCTACTATGAGACACTTGTTGCTCACTGCATTAAGCTAGATCGATATAAGGTATAGTAAAACATACTAGCTTTCCTGTAGCTCAGTGATTAGAGCATGGCACTAGCAATGCCAAGGTCATGGGTTCGATCCCAGGGATTGCACATACTCCGATACAAATGTATAGTATAATGCAATGTAAGTTGCTTTGGATAAAAGCGTCTGCCAAATGCATAAATGTAAATGTAAAACATGGTACTCACTGTAAATCAAGAAAACAATATTTAAACAATAAGACTTGTTGAGCTATATAACATGATTAGTGCTCTGTCGATGAATGTATCCAAACAGTTGCTCAACTGTCTAATAAAACACATATATTAAAGCGTCTTTTTGTGTTTCCATGGTTAATACTAAATAAAGCCGGAAATCAAGGGTAACGCGGGTAATATCATTAATAGGCAACGCACGGACAAGCTCCGTGTCCTGGTAAAAATGGCTTATTTCTCTAGATTTAAACATTCTTGGAAATATTTGAGATAATATAAGTGCACAAGTCAACAAAAAATATAACATTGCTCTAGTGGTTTTTGGACATTTTAATCCAAAAATCATACATATTGTGCCTTTAAGTTGATTTAAAATGTCACAACCCATTTTTCCGTAACTGACATATTCCTGAAAGAAACACAACATTCAATTAAACATATTAAACTAAATAATGAAACAAACCCTATTACAATGCCTAAACAATTTTTAGATATTGGTTAACATTGTACTTACTAAATGTTAACCATCAGAAAAGAAAAGTCATTCAGGGGTGGAGCAAATTAACGTTGCAATGAAACAGAAGCAGCGACAGATCTTTTCTTCTGTTTTGTGATGTACAAAGTAAATCCAATTATTGGAGAAAAAAAGGAGACTTAATTCATCGGTTGTTGAAAGAAAGTCTCAGCGTTTAAGTGACAAAATTATTGCATAAGTCTGGGTTACTGTACGTCACCAGAGAGAAGTCTGACGTTTCACCAGATTGAGTTATGATATTGATAAAAATTACAAGGTCAAAAAAACAAAACAAAGAATGATAAATCATTTACAATTCAATTAACATACATTTGAAAAAAAAAATAAAATCATTTTATGCTGACTTTAAAGGATTAGTTCACCCAAAAATGAAAATTCTGTCAGCCTCGTGCTGCTCACGTAAACAGGCGTCGGCCAATACCGAGCCGGCGTTCTGACGTAAAAACTGGAAGCACTGCAACATAAATAGTGTAGCAGAATGACAGGGGAGAGACGAATTTGTTGAATAAAGTCGTAACTTTTGTTTTTGTTTTTTGCGCAGAAAACTAACCCTTTTATTTTATTTATTTTTTTATTAAGAATAATATACACTACTAAACTGTGCACAATATCAGGAAAGTATTAAAGTAAATAGGACCAATTTTGATTTCATGTTGACTTAAAGGTCAGTTTAGACATTTACTGTAATCATGTGATATGAAAGCCAATTTGTTTTGGGGGAAAACAAGAATATGTGACACAGCAGCAATCTCTCAAAACTCTCATATTGTACATACATATATGATATAAATACTGCAAATATTAAGGAGTATAAAACCCCACCTCTGCTTCTCTGACGGCATACAAACTCAAAGGTTTGAAGCCAAAACAACAGTTGGATCAGCCAGCACACAATCTGGTTCTATTCCTTCTCATAAACCACAATACAGCAAGTGGACTTTTAGACATCTGATCACTGGTTCCTCCCAGGAAGACTAGTAGTATATGCACTCGGGGTGTTGGGGTGGGGGGGACACAGCCTGATACACACCTGGGAGTGGAGCCGATGGGCCTGATTCACCCTGGCACAAAAACAGAACAACTGGCGGGACTCTTCTGCAGATGGGCACGCAGGTGGGCATAAGGCAGGGCAGGAGGGAGTGCAGGGGGCCTCTGCCAGGTTTGTGTCGTCCTTGTAGCTCAGAGTAGGTGCACTTCTCCTTTTTTTTCTCCAATTGATCACATCTGGGCTGAGGTCCACAATGCAATGAAAAGGGGAATCAATGTGAAGCTGTACTGCCCCCTAAAGGAGCTTCTTGTAACTGCATGGAATAACCAACTAGCAAACACTATATTAAAATACATATACAAACTAGATACCTTGAACTTAGAGAAGAATATATACAGCTCCACGGCAAACAAATCCATTTATAGCGGATGAAAAAGATATGAATGCACAGTTGGAGTAAATGTTGAACAGATTTCGTCTAACAGGTCATTCCATCACCAAGCGGTGGAACGAGCGCTTCAATTGGGTCTAAATGAGAACAGCCGCGTTGTTTGTTGTTTTTGGGCACAAGGGCGCTTATTCACAATGTGTCATCATGAGTCACTGAGCTTCTGCTGGTATAAACAACAGCCGCGCAAAAACAAAACTATTTATCAGTGACGAACGCGATGGCACGTTATCAAAAGCCACAGCGTATCGTAGACTCCGCCCACCTCATTAAAAGGACCCTCCCTCCATAACTTCAAACAATATTAGAATGCTGTCTTTAATCCCAATCACTTTACAAAAAAACTATATCATTGTAGACGGGCAAAGCCACAAACAGCATTGATTTCTGAGGAATGGAATACAGACAGCTAATCGATACGAGTGTGTGTCTTCTGCGCAGGCCGTGAGTGCAAATCAATGTCGGGGAGGCGTCATTGACAGGCAAAGTAAACCTGCTCTAAAGCACAGCTAGTGACCTGGTTAGCGCCAACATTTTAAAAGGGGCACACGTTGTCCAAATCACTCTGGATACTTCAAGTAAAAGCACGAACGCTCCATTCACAACAAAATTGCTTATTTTAAGCATTATAGCTCAAGGGGTTGGATGAGTTTAAACATTTATTTTTATATTTCTACAAATTATCTCCGTGTTACGCATGAGGTTGAGATATGCGGGTGAGTAAATGATAATAGAAATGTCATTTTTGGGTAAATATCCTTTCAAGTTGGCTAAACGTTCATGCTGTTCAATACTATTTTACTTCTTTTGTGTGCATTTCAAATGGGGATTGAATATTCAATGCAAGATAATGCAGGGATGGACTTCATTTTATCCCTGAGGCATCATGCACCTATTTTTTGTGGGGGCAGCACTGGCTTTCCAGGTTCACCTGGTGCCCTAGGCAAGAAAAGACGTGACCAGAAGAAAAAAATACTTGGTAGTTCTTCATATTAGTCTTTAGAGGGGTTGTCCAATGGTAGTTTTTTTGTTTAGTAGCAAATAATATGCGGAAAGTGCGACTCGGTTAGACTGAGCAAATTTAAACATGCAAATATGCTATGTTTTTTTAAACAATCATGCAAGTTAAAGGGTTACGTTAGTTCTCGCAAAAATGAAAATTCTGTCATTAATTAGAATCCTCATGTTGTTCCAAACCCATAAGACTTTATCTAACTGAGGAATCAGTTCGTGTGAGTACAGTGGTTCAAATATTAGTATTATAAAGCGACGAGAATATTTTTCTGGCGCCAAAAAAAAACATTTTTCCGAAGCTCCCTTAAGCAGTGTTTTGAAATCGGCCATCACTATATAAGTCGTTATTTAGTTTTTTTGGCGCACCAAAAATATTCTTGTTGCTTTATAATATTAATATTGAACCACTGTACTCATATGAACTGATTTAGATGTGTTTTTAGCACTTTATGGATCTTGAGAGAGGAAATGTCATTGCTCCCTATGCAGGCCTCACAGAGCCATCGGATTTTAACTAAAATATCTTAATTTGTGTTACGAAGATGAACGAAGGTCTTACGGGTGTGGAACGGCATGAGGGTGAGTAATAAATGACAGAATTTTCATTTTTGGGTGAACTAACCCTTTAATTGAAAAGTAGGTGAAAGAGGTGGTGATGGAAAAAATATATATTTGAATGCTTTTGCAGTCTCTCAAGTAAGCGGAAAGTTTTTCTGAGGAACACAGAAAACTGAATTTCTTTCCTCCCATCTTATATTTTGATAAAACAAAGATTAAAAAGAAATAAGAGTGCCAAAAGGAACAAGTTATTATATTTTAATAACATTATAAAGACAAACTTTCTCTTTGCATCAATAAATCATACACAACAAATCCAGAAACATGACTTTCAAAAAAGCTTATTTTCATGTTGATTCAAATTTACGTAATATACTAATGTATTCAATGTATTAAATCTAAGATTAAAAATGTCATAACAGAAAAGAAACTCTAAACTCTTTTAATGTGGTATTGTGTTGCAAGTCTTGTCCAACGAATGGCCCAGACATATTACTGTCAGGCCACCCTTGGTCTTTGCCCTTTCCTGCTCATCAAATCACTACTCCACCTCTGTCCCAAACGTAACTAAATGATTTATTGATCCAGGGCAACCTCCATATAACCTGTAAATTACCTCAACACTGTGTCATTATCTACCAATGATGAGCAGGGCCCAAAAACCAAGAAGATGCCTCTCAGAGGAGACTTTATTCAATGCTGGACCAAAGTCTGATTCAAACTTTGATCAGGCTTAACCTGCTTTGCAATAATTACTATTCCTGTGAGAGACTAGAGGAGGCTGGAGGTTCAATGAATCCATGGACCCATGACCGCCCTGTCTGAAAGCCTCGTTTGAACTTAGCGAAGAGATGCGTCCCAACCCGCCAGTAAGACTGAGCAAAGCGGCATTCGTACCGCTCCGTATAACCTGACTCCGCAACTAACTATATAAATTAAAGTCATATAAGTCTTATGTTATCAAGGCACAGCCATACATGCAAGTACAAGACATTCTGTAGCATGTAGATAAAGATAATCATGTCACAATTAATTAAAATAAAACATCTGATATTGCACTTGACTATGCTTGGAAACGTTTAACAACGCATTATAATTTGAGTGACAAAAACCCTTCATTAACTTTTTCATTTATGGTCAACAAATTAGAAACACGATGGAAATCCATACTGAGCTACACAGAGGGCTGAGGCTGGCAGAACCAACTGCATAATACCAAAGAAACTAAACTTAATAACCACTGAAAAGACAAGCCAAAACTACAGCGCATATCAGTGCCAAAATCCATGTGCTGCTCAACACTATCAAATGGGAAAATAGTGAACTGAATAGTGAGTGGGTGGCATCATTCGACCACTGAAGACACAGTCTATCGCTAATGTGGGGCAGTACAATTAATGCAGAGGAGAAAGTACAATTAATAACTCGTAACTCTTGAGGGAGGTCAAAAGTTTAATGGTACCATTTTACTTCAATATCAGGCTAATTACACTCAGTGAGAGAAAAATACTGAAATAAAGTACAAGATTTTCTTGTCATGCCAACACACTTCACAAGCTTAAAGTGGAGGGAGTAGAAAAGCAGGTGAACACTGCCCTCCTGTGACACTCTAGAGAAAAATACTTTCAGGGCAGTTGGTCAAACAAAATTCTGAGACATGACTACTTTTAGCATGGCTTTAGAGGGAAATATAAAACTCAAAATTCAAATACTGTCCACTCATGCCTGAACTCAGATAAGCACTGGTTTAAACAAACCAAAATGCATAGTTTAATGCACAAAATGAATAAATACATTCTTTCACTAACATTTGTTTTAAAATAGAAATTAGTCACACACATACAAAGTCTATGAGATGTACCAACAGCATCTTTGCTCCTGGAAATTTATGTTCACGCAATGTTTTTATGACAGAAACAACACACGCAAAAAAAAGCATGAAATTCCAGTCTGTTGAAAGCTGACGATGGTTTTGCGCTGGCGAGTTTCTGTAACATCAGCAGTCTAGAGTCTGACTGGGTCAACCAGAGGCCCACACTGTCAGGGGCCTATTAACAAGATCTCCTCAGGGTAGAATCCACAAAAAAACAACATTGTCCCAGCGAAGAGAATTAGCCCATACAGAAGATATCTCTCTACAAGTTATTAAAATACCATGAAGCAACATTCTAAACCGTTATTTGAGGTACACAAGTACTGGAAAGGCAGCTGCCTCATATCTACGAACTCTGCAGCTTCTTTTAGATCAGACACATTGCTTGACAGATTCATTGTATCACCAGAGTGGATGAATGCGCTTTTGCAGTTGTGTGGGAAGAGCTAAAAATAAGCTTGAAGGTCGTAGATTAGAGAAAGCTTGCAGTGAGAGTCGATTGCCGGCATGCTGGAAGAGCGTTAAACAAACAACAAACACAAAGGTGACCCTTGCACAGCAAAAATATAATCTGATAAAGATTAACTGACTAAGATATTAGCATTGTGCCATTATTGCAAAACACAAAAATTAGGTAGAACAGCACAATCAGAGCAAGATGAGCAGCACACTTATCAATTTTATATAAACAGAAAAACTAACTTCTGTATTTTATGGAAACGTTTCTGTAAATGTGGCAGTAATGGAGTAATGCTTGAACAAGGCTTGTTGGTGATGTATTTGGCACTACATGATGAAATACTATAGTATAGCAGTAGAGTAAAAAAAAAGACTGCTGGTCATTTCCAATGCAGCCACAGAAACCCATTACTCAAACAAACTTCTAATGTGATTATTTCAAGTATTGGTGCTTACAAGATATGAGCATGGTAGATTATGCTCACAAAAGCATGCACGGTCTAACTTTACTGAAATGTATATAGGGGTTGCAGCATTGGGATTGCTTGCAGTTAAAAAGCCATACATTAATGTTATGTATACACATTTGCAAAATCGTACATTTCAGAGAAATCAATTGATTTGCTCTGTGGACGACATTATAAAGTAATTCATAAAGTACGCCTTGTAAGATGAAGGCTTTTGTACAGTACTGGTAAAGTTTCCCTTTTTAAAAATGCAAATGAGAGAACATGAATCAAACATTGTGCAAAATTACCTGTCACAGCCCATCAGTAAATCCTTAACTTCCTTAAGGTTTGTTTATTTGGCCAGACGCATATCAGTGCTTCATTTTATTAAGGTTTTTTGGGTCGGTCTCTTGAAGACATTCACTGTTTAAATGCAAGGCACGGATTAAGACATTAACCTCAGATATGTAATGCACATGTAACTGTTGTAATGGCACTAAACATATCACAGCCAAGCTGATGAAGAATCATAAATGTGCAACCGGGAACTTACTTCTTAAATTGTCCTCTTTTTTTTACATTGTAGAATTTAAACCCTGGATAAATAACTTTAGCTAATTCCCTGAAAAAAAATAAATCAACAACTCAACAAACACTTTAAATGGAAGACATGCTCAGAACTCCAGATGCTTTCCATAAGTCTTACTGAACCCATTCAAAGTAAGCAATTTCATCAAGATCAACAGGATAATCTGTTAGATGTATTGGCTCTTTGTTGTCAAATCGTTCTCCTTTGTAACTTTTCCAGCGTCCGGCTGGTAAGTAGATATCCCTTTCTTGCTTCCCCGGCTCCAGTACTGGTGCCACCATTAGGTCATCTCCTATCAGAAACTGTGAGTCAACTCTATAAGCCGTTTCATCACTTGTGGCAATCCACCATAATGGGCGAATTATGGGGTCTCCAGTGTCCAGAACTTCTCCAGCAAGTTCTATGACCCTGGGAGCCACGAGTGTCTCATGTAGCTCGGTGAACCGTTGAGCGATAGCCACCACCTCATCATCGTACTCCCATGGAGGAATGGAGAACTGCATGGAGGGCATGAAAGCAGACAGCTCCAGCCACCGAATATAGAGCTCACGGTCTGGTAGCTTGCCGTTTCCATCTGTACGGTTAGGATAGGCATTGCCTCCAATCATGTCTGGCAAGATGAACTGATAGCCCAGGATGCTGATGGTGAGGACGGTTGGGATTAGGGACTTCAAGCCAAGTTCGTAGCCCCACACGGAGTCCCGGTCGATCAGACGGAAGAAACAGGAGATGTTCTGAGAGCCATAGCCAGTCCGAAGCTCAGCACGTTCGTTGAAAGGGATGGCCATTTCGGTGTAGCGGCGAGTGAAGGTGCTTGGGTCTGGGAGGTGGGCTCGGGTTCTGAACTGCCAGGGCAAGTAGTTGGTCTCGCCTGCATCCAACTTGAAGGAGGAAATGGCGTATTTGTGGCGTAAAGATCGAAGCTGTGATGTGAACCAGTTGCGAGCTTCTGGATTGGTAAAATCTAGGATTCCACCGATGCCATTCCACCACTTAACCAAGGCAGGAAGTTGGCCTGTCGGCTCCATCACGAACAGGCCTTTCTGTACACATGGCCCAAAATTAGCCGAATCATAATTCACAAAGGGATGTGTCCACAGGGATACTAGGAAACCATCTGCCTTGAGCTTTTGAAACATGGCAGAAGCATTTGGGAACTTCTGTGTGTCAAACTCAAACTCCCCATACTGACTGGTGTAACGATCATCAAGTTCTAAGTGGCTACAGTTAAAACCATGTTTGCGTATGTTCTCTGCATAAGTTAAAAACTTTTCCTGGTTGATGTTAGTCTTGTGTAAGGCCCAGGTCGACCATATTGGGTGCCGGAACATTTCTTTGGCGGGAACTTTGTTAGGTTTGGGGAAGTATCGGCGAACCATGACCTTGTGGATGGAGGTCACATCTGGGCCCACGCAGACTCTGTAACTAAGTTCAGCATAGGGAGGCCTTCCAGGTGCAGGTTTGTAAGGACTGTCCTGATATCGTGCCTGGAAGTACATGGTTTTCTCTGTATCATTCCAGCCCAGGTGGAAGGGCACAGAGTCATTGATCTTAATGGCAGTTGCATTGGATGAGAGCCAGTAGCGTTCCAGGATGCCACCAAAGTCATGGCGATTGGAGTACACGTCGCTGGTGACAAAAGGTTTGGGTGCCTGCTGACCCGAGATGGCAATGGGCCAATGCTGAACAGCAGTCTCAGCACCACCATACCAGTATGATTCATTGTAGGACATGGCATGTTCCACTGGCCGATCCGACTCCAACTCTTCCCAACGCACACGGTAACACACCACTGTCTCCTTTGGCTTCACCGTCATAATGAAGAAGTTCACATTGCCAGCAAACGAACGCGAGCAGCGAAGGATCACACCCTCCTTCGAGCAGGAGTCGAGATCAAGCGTGCCAGACCTGAAATCAGCAAGAATATTTGAGAGGTTATAAAACAAGGAGAGCTTTTATAAGTGGAAAAATATAAGCACCATGCATACTGACCTGAAGCCCATCTTCAGGACAATCCCCCCAGCCTGGTTGCGGATGAGAAAGCCATCCTTATTGAGATCAAGCAATTCTGTCTTAAGCAGGTCAGCTTTACGTAGGGAGGCAATATAGTAACACCATGCAGTCACTGCTGCAATTACCAGAATCACACCAATAACTCCAGCCCCCACCAGAGGGCGACTGTCCTTGTTTATCTTCTTGATGGGCGCACCATCAGTGATTGTTCCTCCTGCACCTCCTGGGACTACTTGGTACATTCTGAGTCTTAGTTTTTGAATTCACAGTTGAATAGGTGAAGTTATCTGATAAACTCAAGGCTAAGATGTTATATGCACTAATATACAAGATACTATTTGGTAGACTTGTGAGAAACTGAAGCTAAGAGAACCAAAGTGGATATCTTGCCAAATGTGCAAAATGGAGTCTTGAATCCATTTTTCCTTCTCTCAATGTAGCATTTTCCTCTTGTTCGTTATCCTTCATGAACCTGATTGGAAAAGAGTGGCAAAGAGTGACAATGTAATAAGTTGAAGCAAAGTACAAACAGAAAACTACTTGTCATGCAGATGTAGAAATCACAGTACAAATTCCAGCATCAAGTATTCAAAAAATACTATAGTTTTAGCTTTGATATTGCCCTGAATTGGTCTGTTGGGAAGTAAAGGCATAAACAAAAGCAGTTTATTCATGCTGCTAAGGTTTCTCACTGTGGCAGTGTGTGAATTGACAACACAAGGGCCTCTGGGTCTGCAGTATGCAACACCACCTGCAAAACTTTGAGCCTGGCGAAGTGCCACCAGACACACTTGGTTCAAATGAAAAGCACAGTTAATGGACAATGTTTTCAACAGAAGAAAGGCCTAGAAGAGCTGAACTGCTAATGCAGATGGTCTCACTTTCTGTTTTTGAGGGAAATGTACAGCACACTAATAAGGTGCAACAGTGACTGCCAACTTTTTCCAGTGGCCTTCGTTCTGGAAGGGTCTCATTTTGTCAATAGTCACTTGACAAAATTTCTTTTTATAATAATAATAAAAATCTAAAGACATTTGAATCAAACTATATGAATTAGAATATTACAACATTTGATAAGTAAAAAAAGGTTGTACTTGTAATCATGAATTTATACTATACTTATCCCACGAAGCACTATGATTATTCATAAATGATACAATTTTAAGTTATTAACTAAAAATCATTAAAAATAGATGTAATGAATAGATTATAGCAAAATACTCATATACAAGTTGTGTGAGGGTTTACGGAGACTGACTCGATGTTGTTGCAATGATTTATGGAAGTGGACAGTCAATGTTGAGCCTTTTGCTAAAAACTTGCTGAAAACATTTCCATGGTAAGATTAACTTTGGTAAGTCCCATGATAGGTAGTAGGGGTGTGCAGGCAAAATTAAACAGAAGTAGCGTCAGATGTTTTCTTCCATAATTGTGACATGATGACGTACATCCGATTATCAAAAAAGAAAAAATGTGGGACAGGGACTTGGTTCTATGCATCGGTTTGTTGATTGGATTTTGGTTATGTGGGCGTTGCGATCAAAAGTGGAGGCAGATGAACGTGAGCTTGCAGGTACACGGGTTAAGCGGAAAAAATGATTGGAGAAGTCCTGCATACTTCACCAGAAAGAAGTGGCAGAGAACTGCACAAGAAGATGCCATTATGGCATTTTGATTAGAAATTACACAAATGAAACATTCACAATAAGATCTATAAGATGCATTCAGAAAATAGCGTCAATTTTCATTTAAAACTTTAAAATCAGCTAGTGGGTTGCCTGAATGAGTAGTGGCCAGACATAGTATAACTAGAATGGCTAGACTAGTATAAGCTGTAGCATCAATGCTTTAACAGGGATAAAAAATTAGAAGATGCGACAACACAAAACTGCTCCTAAAAATATAAAAAATAATATAAACGAATAAAATATCATTTAAAATATTCTCAACATTTATTCTGTTCTGCTCTGTTTAGTACTGCTGATAATGCACATTTTCACTAGTAACAAGAGGCATGTGATTTTCTGACAACAGTCACTTAAGTTCTTCCCTAAATGAAAGAAGATCTTGCAAAAGTAGGTTTGTCACGCATTGCAGAGAGCATGAAGAAACAGCGATTATTTGAAAACAAATGGAAATGTTTTACAAGGATACTTATAGGCAAATGAGTAAATGTAATTGTTAAAACACCACTGAATTGTATACGGTGTTGTCAATCTTGACAAGATAACATTGGAGGAATGAAGCAATCGTGTACTCTCTCACAGCACTCAAGTAAACAACATTTTGCTGATTCAGAACATTCGGCTTCAAAAAACTGGTTATTCAAACTCTTTGCACTCTTATTTTATTCCAAATAGAGGCTCAAAGGGGCACTAACTGTACATATATGGACATAAATAGGTAAGAGAGTTGTATCAGGTTTTGTAATAAGTTAACTTTTACTAAAATAGCCACAGCACTGGAAACCACAAGATTAATATTGGCTGACCTCTTAAAGATGATTGCATGCTTGTTTTAATTACTCAGGAAATTTGAGAGCTAGCTCAGATATTACATGGGTCAAAGTGTAACACAAGTCCTGGGACATGTAGTAGTAGCCTCTACAATAACATTGAATGTGGTCTAAAACTCCTTAAATGGTAACATTATTATGGGTCGACGACAAAGAAAACCTTTTACCAAAACAGTTCGGTATATGAAATCACATAAGGAGACACATGAAACAACAAGACAGTCGTGTTCGATTTATCAGGCAAAGGGGTGTCGACTGTAAAATACACGCAGGGTATTACATAAAATCTTCGGCTGACAGGACGAATTTGCTATTTAAATGACTAAACATTTCTAGCTACATGAGATAAAATACTCACCAGGTTGAGCACTGTTGATTTCGTGTGCTGTTTGCTGCTCAATGCTCTCTTGAACAATTCAAGACGCTGAACTCCGTGTCTTGTTATGGGAGGAGTTTATTGGGCGACTCGCTGTTCACACAAACTCTGCAACTCTGGGAAATTGAGTTTTATACTCAGCGAAAGAGAAAGTATGAATATTGTGGTTTGGCTTGGTTTTTTCTGGCTGTCAGCCGCCGAAAATATAAGATATAGTTGTTTGAGTGTGTTTATTTCTTGTCATTTTTATTTATTAGTCTAACAAAGAAAACAGCGCTCGACAACATTGTTTTCTGTCAATCTCTTACAAAATGTACCATTGTAATCATTCCCGCCAAAATACCAGATGCAATAGGCTACTTTAAAACATTGCTTTATTTTAATATGCAGATCGTCCTTTAAAGAGTTTTTTATTAAATAAACATACTTTTCTATCTCATTTTTAGATTTTATTTTAAAGGAAGCATATTTTTTGCTTTTTTTTATATAAATAAAAACCAATTTCTGATGACAATGGTGGCAAAAGTTTGCATTTTTTGCTTTGTTTTGTTATCACTATAGGGTGCATGGTTTTGAATTTAATAATGTTGACAAAACAGTATTTGAATTCATCTGATTTGACTGGTGTGAGTTTGCAAATTTAGACAGGGAAGAACATGGAAAAACCTGTAAAATTCACTTTTATTCAAAAGTAACTAGGCTATTGAACAGGTTTAAGATAGTTTACATTAAAAGGGTAACCAAAGCCATTTTACCTATTAAAAATAGTTTTTTTTACCCCATATCAGCTCAAATGGGCCACAAAGTTTCAGCTAAAATGGGGCTAACATATTGTGATGGTTCTAGTTCAAGCTTAAATTGTTGTATTTACATTGTATGAAAACCATGGTTACCATGTTAGTAAGCCAAAAATAACACATTTAATGGGCACATCATAAACGTTGTTTATTTGTCATGGTGATGCACATTTAAATCCAAAAGTGCATTTTACAGTCATTAAAATGAAGTTGCACCCAAGCATATTTTACAAGGCAGGATCTCCAAACACATAACATACCTCAATTATACAAAATGACATTATCAAACTGACAATAAATGGAGAAAAAAAAAAAAAAAAACATTATAAAAATGCACAAACACTGACTTTTAGTAGTGCTTTGCTTCTGACACAAACTCTGGGTGGATGATATAATGTCCAACTTTATATGGCTTCACCACTTGGAAACAGCTGTGTCCTTCACTGCAAACCAAAACATGTAGACATTCAAATGCATTAACAACTGAGCCATGTTTGTGCTAAAACACATACATCTTAGCAGAATGGCAAGATTACATTACAAGCACAGAATCAAAACATAGAGTGTGATATATATATTTTTTTTTTATCATGACAGCTCTGACAACCTTAGCATGGTAATGGATATGACAACGTTAATGTATTTGGTCTTGGCGGAATATATCTGCTACACTGCTGCTGAATTGCTGCTGCTGTAAATTATTGCTGCTGCTGCAGAGCAAGTACAGGAACTTCCTACAGCCGATACATACGCCAATACGCTGCTTTGAGTAAGACATAGTGCTGCTGCACAATAGCATATATCAATAACCCATGGCAGATCTATACAGGTGGAGCTGGGGAAGGTGGAGGGTTTTAGAGGAACTCTGAAGTGCTGTAGTGAATGTAACCAGCCATTTAAATGTGTGAGCAACAAGCTCATTGGCTGAAGAAGTGATATGGATCAGCTTGTGCCAAGTAGTTAATGCTGTAATTATCATCAGCCTACGGCATCTAGAGTTTCATGACTGAGTTGGGAATAAAATACCTGTAATCAGCAGTGGATTTTGAGCGTGATCTCCTGTGATGTTGGGTAACCTGGTGTTTGAAGGGTTTTAAAGATGGCATGATGTCCATCTGTTGGGTCCATGCTGATCTGATACGATCTGTGTCTGAATATTTCCTAAGTACAAAGATGAAATTATGCTAAGCAGTATGCAAGATATGAAGATAACTTATTTGAGGACAAAATCATAGCATGATCTCATCAGAAACTCATAGTATAGTATTCCGAGAAAAACAGAATATTCAGGTTTTCTATGCATTGGATTGCATTTTATTTTTAAAGACACACTACTGCAGTACAGGGTAATATCATGTTTATTAAGTAATGAAATAGCATTTAAGTTAAACTAAAACTAAACATTCAATGCCCAAGAAAGTCAAATATAACTGCAAAAGTTTTACCCTTGTGTGTTTGTGATTGTTGCATGAGCAAAGTTGGTTCGTTGTGGTTTGAGAAGCCAGGCAGCAGGTGGCAGTGTACAAACTGCAGAGGAGAACTCAGGTGCTTTGGAGTCTCTTTGCGATGAGCTCTGCATCATCGGTTGTTGTCCTGTCTGCACGTCTTGAGGTCAATGATAATAGTTTTTCAATTATAATATATGCAAATACATTTTATATATTAGTCATAAGCTGGCACTGTGCAACTGATATACTACACTGATTTAATCAACCTCAGTTGTAGTGACACAGACTGCATTGGTACCTGGATACTGGACAGATATGTGTCTGACTGGAGGTAGAAAAGAGGCAGGAGCAGCCGTCATCTGAAAGTGTTTTCTTGATCCATATCCTGTCTGCAGTGTTCTTGGCATCAGGAAGTCCTGGGTGGGAAGAGGATTCAGAGACCAACCCTAAGTGGCATTTAATAGCCTGTAACACTGACCCAGCAGAGGTTAGATTGTTTTGCTAACATAGTGAGAGTCGATCCCAACCTCTGATCCCTGTTCAGTGGTTTGGAAACAGTGTAACTGGAGCCTCCTGTACAAAGCCCCCTACATGTAGGTTGTTTTGCGGAATCAAGCAGCCACAATGCTCCCAGGCCTGGTGAATTATTAATTATTTGTCAGGTCAGTTAATTGAAAAATGTTGGCTGTTGTTTACAGCGTATTTCTTACCACAATACTGCATTTTAACCCTATTGTTTTGCTCATACATCTAAAGCTGTCATTCACACATTAGCAACAAAATAATGCAAATCAAGAGAATGCAAACAAATAAATAATGAATGTAACACACCTTATGAGCTATATTGCTGTGCACTACATCCTTTACTATACATTAACCTCAAAAGACTTCATTCTCAATTTCCTTGTGGTTAGAGACTTAGAGAAAAAGAAGAAGGTGTAAATGCTTATCAAACATATCTTTAACCCCTAAAATATGAATTTAAAGATTTTTATATCTGATAAAATAAAAAAAAATTAATGCAATGACATGTTAAACTGATCAAAAGTGACAGTAAAGACATTTATAATTTTTTTAAAGATTTTTATTTTAAATAAATGCTGTTCTTTTTAACTTTAATTCATCAAAGTATCATGAAAATAGAAATGTATTACAGTTTCCACAAAAATATATTTTTCCGGAGCACCAAATCAGCACATTAGAATGATATTTGGAGGATCATGTGACTCTAAAGACTGGAGTAATGATAATGAAAATCCTGTTTTATCATCACAGAAATACATTTAATTTTTAAATATATTAAATTAGAAAATAGTTATTTTAAATTGTAATAATATTTCACAATATTACTGTTTTTACTGCATTTTTCTATCAGATAAATCCAGCTTTGGTGAGCAAAAGAGACTTCTTTCAAAAACATAAAAACTCTTACTTTTTTCCCCATAAGTTTGGCAAAGAAAAATATCACTGAAAAGTTTTAAAATGAGGCCCATATAAATAGATGAAATGTTCATTTATGGTGGTGATCATATGCTATAATTGTTCAGGAAGCTCTTACCGGCCGTGGATGAGGATTGTTCCTGCGATACGCAGAGGACGGTCTGGGCCGGGTGGGTTTGACCCGAGCTGGATAACTAAACTCCTCTGAATAGGTGCTGCTGAAGTGTAGCTGAGGACCCATTTCCCCTGTGTACAGTACAGAGTGTGTCCGCAGCTTCTTGACTGCTGTCAACCCGACCTTATCCCCTCCCTCTCTTCAGCACCTCTGCTCTTGTGCTCACATGCTCTTCTTCCTCTCTTTTGTATCCTAAATCCTTTCATTTTTCAATAAGTTGCCTCAAAAATGAAAATGTTGCCATTGTTTACAAATACTCCAGGTTTGAAACTACATAAAGTTGAATAAACGATGACAGTATGTTGCTTTCAGCTCTCATATGTCATCCATTTATCACTCTGTCCCTTTTTTGACACATTTTGGCTGTCACTGGATTACTTTGAGATCAAACAAAAGGTTAAAATCACATTTGAAATTGTAGTACACACAAAGCACATCTTATGGAATCATATGTGATGTCATTCTGGTATTCTGGCCTTGTTCTGTATTAGATGCTGCAGTGAAGAGAGAAAAAGAGAGCTGGCAATCTGCATAGACATCCGTCTGTCACCACGATTGAGCTGCCCTTGGTTTCATTCCCCCCTCAGCCAGTGATCAATAATTCAAGCCTTAGATCCTGTGTGTCTTTTGTGGCCCCTGTTCAGCAGGGCCTGACTGAGAGTTAAACAGGTGCGGTTAGATCTGTTTTTCAGACTGGACAAATGGCAGAAATAGAGCTGGGGAAAAAAATAGGGGCAGAGTGATACTTTTAGTACTGATTATAATAAATAAAAATGTTGAAAATGAAAACTATAGAGTCTTCAAGCTAAATAATGATGGATAAATGTGATATTTTTAATGTTAATTGAAATTAAAGTAGTTATAAGATTGATGATTTTCTTTACTTGTTAATAAAGTTATTTCATTTGTAGTCTAGGCCTTTAAAATGTAAAGAATTATGGCTTAAAAATGTAATGCAATGCTACAATTACCAATTTTATCCTCAGAAACTGCATACAAATTGTTTCATAGTGATACACTTGTTCAAAATGTACAGTAAAAACAGTAATTTTGTGAAATATTACAAATAAAAATAGCTGTTTTCTATTTTCATATATTTTAAAATGTAATTTATTGCTGTGATTGAAAAGCTAAATTTTCAGCATCATTACTCCAGTCTTCAGTGTCACATGATCCTTCGGAAATCATTCCAATATGCTGATTTGCTGCTCATAAAACATTTCATCTCCTTATCAGTTTTGCAAACAGTTTAATATTTTTGTGGAAACCATGATAAATCTATTCTTTGAGGAATTGAAAGTTTAAAAGAATAGTATTTGTTTGAATTAGAAGTTTTTATGAATGCCTTTACTGTCACTTTTGATTAATTTAATGTCTCTTCGCTGAATAAAAGAATTAATTTCTTTCTTTCTTTCTTTTTTTTGGTTGTGTTTCCCTTTCTCTGTGAATGAACCATACCACTACAGCCAAAACTTCAGAATGCTAATGTTCTGACATTACCCTAAACAGTAGAAAATAACTATGTGATACATAAGGGGAATCTACTCATGTCATTGTAGCTACAATATTGTGGATGACAGTAATGAATGTCTAATCTTGTATGAATGAAAGGAGTTCTTCATTCATAAGAGATAATCAAGACAGTCATCATTTAACCAGGCATTTGGCACTTATCCACAGTCTCTGTCAGCACCACAAAAAATCCTCCTTGTCTGTGCCAACACAAGTAAATCAATTATGTCTTCAGTGACCTATTATGGACAGGACAGCTTTCAGGTAACTCAGATAGTTCAAAAGGGAAAAATGTTCCATACATTCTGTCCAGGTCTACTTTTTAAATAAACACTCAAATGGAGAAATAACCTATTTATATGTGTGTATCATTAAGCTCCAACTTACTTTTTGTTGTTATTTAACAAAATACAGTTATATTTATCTTTGAAACATTATCGACTGCTGTTCGTAAGCTTTTCTTTCATATAGGTGTTCAGTGACCATAATTCCACTACATAGCCTATAGGTGACCCAATGTCGCATTCAACAGATCCGCTCACTCTTACTTGGCATCAGGTTCCTTTTTAAGTGACTCATAATTTATCCACGAGTTCCGTTCTACTCCCGACATATCTTATTTGCATGGGGTAATCATCTAATTTAGTCTTTTTCCCTTCAATCATTAAAGTGTAAACATACAGTACAGTTCCAGAAGGATTCCAGAATGAGCAAAGTAGCTGATACTAAAAGAGAGGGGCAATCTTTAATTTAAAGAAAGAAATCAAACAGAAACAGGAGAGACGGCGAGGGAATTATAAAACACTTTAAATTCAAAAAGTGAATTCCAAAAGTTTCAGTCCTCTCAGGTATTACATTGACCATGCTGTAGACTTCTCTCTGCATTGGTTCTTTGATGTGTCCAACTCAGTTTATTGGTGCTTGGCTTTCATGGTTGCTTTCAGTTTTGTGTAGATGTTCCCAAAGTTCTGCAAACAAAAAGCAATGATCAAAACAAATTAAGCAAACCCCTGAGATAACATATTGAGATTACTGATAGATATTCAATTCCAGCCTATACAGGTATAATATCGACCTCAGCTCTCTAGTTTGGTATACATTACCCATGGCTCACCTGGACTGCATAATAGACTATTCCAAGGTATCCAGCTATACAGCCACCCAAAAACAGGTCAAAGGCAGCAGGCTTCACCCTAAAAAAAAATCAATTTAAAAAAATCTAGGATCAGTGTTATTTTTGATGAAAACTAGAAAGAAAATTGGCTAACTAAAATGTTACTGGGAAAAAAAATTCTACTACTAAAATACATTTTTGAACGTTTTCGAATATGACTCCAAAATCTAATAAAATAAAAGAAAAAGTACCATGAATTAATTTTAGCTTTAGTTCTTAAAAGGTTAGTTCACCCAAAAATGAAAATTCTGTAATTAATTACTCACCCTCATGTCGTTCTAAACCCGTAAGACTTTCATTCATCTTCAGAACACAAATTAAGATATTTTTGATGAAATCAGATTGCCAGCAAGACAATTAACACTTTCAATGTCCAAAAAGCAACTAAAGACTTATTTAAAACAGTTCATGTGACTACAGTGGTTCAACCTTAATGTTATGAAGCGAGGAGAATACGTTTTGTGCGCCCAAAAAAACAAAATAACGACTTTATTCAACAATATCTAGTGATGGGCGATTTCATGAAGCTTCGAAGCTTTATGAATCTTTTGTTTCAAATCAGTGGTTTGGAGCGTGAATCAAACTGCCAAAGTCACGTGATTTCATTAAACGAGGCTTCGTTACGTCATAAGTGTTTCGAAATTTCAATGGTTCACCACTGAGGGGCGTGACTGACAGTTTGATACGTTCTCCGAACCACTGATTCTATACAAAAGATTTGTAAAGCTTCAAAGCTTCATGAAGCAGTGTTTTGAAATCACCCATCACAAGATATTGTTGAATAAAGTCGTTATTTTGTTTTTTTGGTGCACAAAAAGTATTCTCGTCACTTCATAACATTAAGGTTGAACCACTGTAGTCACATGAACTGTTTTAAATAAGTCTTTAGTTGCTTTCTGGGCGCTGAAAGTGTTAATTGTCTTGCTGGCAATGCAGGCCTCACTGAGCCATCGGAATTTATGAAAAATATCTTAATTTGTGTTCTGAAGATGAATGAAGGTCTTACGGGTGTGGAACGACATGAGAGTGAGTAATTAATGACAGAATTTTTGGGTGAACTAACCCTTTAATACTTGGGTGTACTAAATAATAAATAAATAAAACTAATACACTGAAAGTAGAAAACTAAATACTAAAACTAAAGTAATCAATTGAAAATAAACTATAATACCCCTGGGTGTGAATCCAACTAGTACAATAAGGGATTTAAAGTCAACCCTATTTACTTTATTAATACAATGCAAAAAAAAAAATGCTTTTCTTACTTAGAGTTTTTGTCTTGTTTCTAGTCCAAATATCTAAAAATTCTTAAATAAAGAAGCATTTTTAGACAAGTAAAAATTACTGTCTAGTTTTCAGAAAAAATAAGTAAAAGTTTTTCCTTAAAACAAGCAAAATAATCTGCCAATGGGGTATCCAAAATAATCTTATTTCAAACCGAAAACAAGATTATTTTGCTTACCACACTGGCAGATTATTTTGCTTGTTTTAAGGAAAAAATCACTTAGTTTTGACTTATTTTTTTTTTTATAGTTTTGAATACTTTCCAACTATATAGTATGCAAAAAGCAGTACGCCATAAGAGTATGTCTGAATACATAGTAGAAAAACAGAAGGTGAAAAGTGAAGCGACACTACTGACGCTGGTAGGTCACATGACAGTAACAACATGGCGGATGTAGTATATCCGAATTTCATTCATACTACCCATATTCACACTAGCCTATATAGAACATACACAAAGTAAGTTCAAAATGAAATGTAGTACATAGGTCAAGGTCAAGGTCACTTTTATTTATATAGCACCTTTAAACAACATTTCTGCTGACCAAGGTGCTTCACAATAACACAATAAAAAGATCATACAAAGCAGTCAGACAAGAAGAAATAGTAAGTATGTAAATCAACAACATAAACCATAAAACCAAATAAAATCAAGACTAAGATTTAACTCACTAAGACTAAGAGATCTAAATATTATGGATAGGCCTGAGAAAAAAGATATGTTTTCAGAGATGACTTGAATACAGATAGGGAGGAGGAAAACCTAATTGACCGAGGTAGCAAATTCCACAGCTTAGGGGCAAATACGGAAAAGGCTCTATCACCTTTAGATTTCAAGCGAGACAATGGAACGGCTAATAATTTGTCAGAGGATAATCTGAGAGATCTTTGAGTAGAATATGGACAAATAAGGTCTGAGATATAAAATGGAGCCAGACAGTGCAAGGCTTTAAATACAAAAATAAAAATCTTGTAATCAATTCTAAATTTGACCGGTAACCAATGTAAGTGCGCCAAGATAGGGGTAGACAGTACGCTATTTCGGACGCACCGACAGTCTTAATCATTGGTGCAAACTGCATGTGTAATTTTGGTATTCAAAATCTTCCGCTCCACCTCTGATTTTTCAACCTCTCCCCTGCAACCATCTGTCTTATACAGACCATAAATTCTCAGTGGATAAAATTCATCAATATATCTTTTTCTAGCTGAATATCCTGTTTCATTTGGAAATGCATCACAAGGGTTGTTAATGCTGTTTCATTTTGACTTTAAAAAGCTTCAAAACCAACCAATCACTAGACTTACTCACCTGTACATCATCATTGGTTGTCTCATTTGATCAAAGAACGTGATTTCAGGGTCCCTATAAAAGTCAGACAAAACAAGCTTAATATGTCTGTATCTGTTTATGTGTGTGTTTGGGTGGGTGTGAGCTGTTGTTTTGCTTTTTGCAGAAAGTGTCGGTAAACATTGATTGAACATTTTTGCCACAGTCAAGATAAAAAAAAAGAATTCTGGCTCTGAATGAATGCGTATTTGCAACTCTAGTAAAATATGCATCTGTAAACCTGCTACAGAAGTCTTTTGAAGTCTTGCTTCAGGCCATTGATGAGGTGAAATATTATGTCTGTGTGTACCTTCTGTCCTGTTGGAACGTGTGTCTATGGACCTGCTTTAGATAGTGTTTGAACTCCTGCTGCAGGCTGTTGATCAGGAGCACGTGTTCTGGTTCTTTGTCCAGCAACTGAAAGGCTCGGGGAACAGACGTCATCATGGTCATCAATGCAGACAAATGACTGTCTTGAATATCCTACATAGCACATGAAGGTTACTTGATGAACTTCAAGTTTGGTGTCAGTACGATTTTGTGTGTGTGTGTGTTTGGAAAAAAATTAACACTTATTCAGTAAAGATGCATTCAACTTCTCAAAAGTGACAGTACAGACATAATGTTACAAAAGATTTCCATTTTTAAATAAATGCTGATCTTTTGAACTTTCTATCCATCAAAGAATCCTAAAAAATGTATTACAGTTTCCACAAAAATATGAAGAATATTAGAATGATTTCTGAAGGATCATGTGACACTGAAGACTAAAGTAATGATACTAAAAATTCAGCTTTTCCTTTAAAGGAATAAAATTGAAAATATATCAAAATAGAAAACCGTTATTTTAAATTGGAATAATATTCACAGTTTTTTTCTGTATTTTGATCAAATAAATGTGAGCATAAGAAAATCTCAAATTTTTAAATAGTAGTGTATCGAAATTGTACCATGAAACTGTTCTTTATTTATTTTTTGCTAAGTTTTAGCTGGATTAAGCTTGATAAAATAAAAAACAGAGCAGAAAAAAAATATATTACCAAACTGCCCTTGAAAACCTGCACATCCTTAGCGGAGCCCTACAGCACAGAAAAGATGGTATTTATTATTAATAAAAAGTGGAAACAAAGATGAAAGTGGTCTGTGTGTGCTTTCAAGGTTGTCTTGAAACACTCCAAACGTTTGCCTCACCTTGTCTGAAAGATTGTACATGAATCTTGCCAAGGACTCAGCAACAATAACAGCGTTCCGCTTGAGCTTCCTGATGTCCACCTGTGCCCTAAATATACAAGAAAAACTGTGAGATGAGAAATGGTGCATCCATGATTTAAAATGTAGCCTGAAATGTCTGCTATGACAGAGCTGCATCTCGTGTAGTCCAAAACAATACTGGTTTTAAGGATGAAAAATTAGGTCCTGAAAGAGATTATTATGTTGAACGGTTGAAAGGAAAATATTCATATAACCTGACAGATGTCACTGAATTAGATGCAAAAAAGTGACTTAAGGCCACACTCAGAAACTTTGTTCAGCCAATCAATTATTTGTTGTGCAAGAAACTGCAATTCAGTGGCTACATCTGGCAGATATTTCAGAATGGGACTTTAACTTTGGAAAAATTTGGTAGATTTTTTCTCACATGGTGTCCAGGATAGATCCTCTCAGCTCTGATTTAGGGTTCTCAATATGCGACAGAGTGAATCCTGGGATATGTTTCATCCCATAGCGCTCGTGCTCCCAAGCCACGTTTGTCTCCAGCAGGTTGATCTTCTTATGGACAGTTCCAAATCTCACCCAGGGGAACCTGGCAGAGATTATCTGTAAACACAGAAAGGAAAAGATGTACAAGAGGGTCAACTGCCAATCACCAAAGTTTTTTCATTGAACATAGACTGACTTCCACTCCATGCATAATTCAACCTAACCTGCTCTAACTGCTGAATGAAGCTGTACTGTGGTGTTCCAGGCTTAGGTGGCCGTGAAACGTGTAGGAAAAGCTCATCTCCGCTGCCAAGAGAGTCCAGACATATAACGAATGCCACATTGTCTTGCAAAAGGCTGGATTCTGCATAGAGTCATAAAAAATGAATGCAGTCAAGATTCTGTATTTCTTCTGTTTAAATATCTGTTGCTTTGATTGACAATACTTGAGATATTAGAGATATTATTAGGCAATACTTTTGATGACAAACTGAATAAGAGATCATTTTATTCCTTGTCATGAAGGAATATTTTTTAAATATATCATGTTTTATTGTATGAGGGCTCATAATTCTTACACTTTCAACATAGAAGAAAGGTTTTGGGTTATCCAATGAATCAGTGAACAGTTCTTAAAAGAACTATTTTTTCTTAGTATAAAACGAATTTTATATAATCTAAAGAACTATTTTTTACTATAAAGAATTTTTTGTGCAATTGAAAGTTTCCATGGATGTTAAAGGTTCTTCATGAAACCATAGATGCCAATAAAGAACCTTTATTTTAAAGAGCGTTGATTGGAGAGTAAAATGTTTGTCAAGTATACATACTGGTGATAATTTACTTACCGGCATGGTCCATATTTTCCTCCAGCCAGCGCTTGGTGCCAAGGAAATTATATTTACCACCACCAGTCAGGGAGAATAAGAGGTGGTATCTAAGATGTTGGAAATGTAATGCAAAATTTAAATGCAAAAACAACATTCCTAACACAAACATGTTTAGGTTGTAAAATACAGAAAGAACTAACGGAGCCTGGGTTCGTGGATCACTGTAGAGGTGATGAAAGAGTCGAACCAGCTCGAGAAGAATGGTGACACCACTGCCATTAGAATCCGCACCATACGCCAGCCACTACAGCACACATACACAAATCATTAACACATACAATTTCATAGTACACACTGAAAAAAACCTCATAATTTCTCTGCCACTCAATACATAAAATTTCAAAATGATCCCTATTCTTTTGGGCAAAAGAGAGATAGATTAAGTATCAATCATATGCTTAGCATACAGCCAAGGTAATTGTTTTCACTGTATGAAGCACCAATGGATCTGCCAGGTGGTGACTGTAAAGCTCATTACCAGTGGGAACATTTTACCATCTGAACCCGTAAAACACAGTGGTAATGAAATGCTTTGCTGTGATTACAAGATTACCACAGCATCATTACAGGTACAAAAAAAATCTAAAGTATAGGTCACAAAACATAAATTCAATTAGGCATGGGAATCATATGGAATTTAACAATTTTGGTTCCTGTTAGAGATTCCGGTTCCTTAATGGTTCCATTAAAGGGATAGTTCACCCAAAAATGAAAAGTTTTGTAAGTGTGATTAACTAAAAATAACCAGCTCTCATAAGTTTGAGAATCAGTTGAAGGTATGCAATTTATCAGTTCATACATTCCCTGGGAATCAAACCCATCACCCTGGCTTTGCTAGTGCCATGCTCTACTCTTTAAGCTACAGGAATGTTTTTGATTCACTAAAAAGTATGAACTTATAAGAGTAATTTGTTTGAGAATCAGACTACACTGGTAACACTTTATGGTTTTGATTCCCTAAAAAGAACCGGCTCATAATAGTCATTCTCTTTCAGGAATTGGGATGGTTGTGCTGCATGTTTTTGATTCACTAAAATGAGCCGAGTTGTTTCTTCTGGTACCACAACAGCAACAACACTTGCATCGCTTTTACATGATGAATAACAGCTTTGAAAGTTCTGAATTACAACCAGTTGTCAATTCCCAACACTAATTCAATACAATTTTTATTGGTAGGGCTTTGAGAGGCCAGTTATATGAATATGTTAATTTCTGACCAAGGTGTTTGAAAAGGTCAGTTCCCACAGCAAGTGAACCATGCCAATTGACAACATGCATTAATCATTCTGAATCATGTTTGAGGGGAGTGTGATGTATTATGTGACCAAAAATGATTAAGCATATATTAATATACACAAAAAAAAAAGGTTCCTTCAATCTTGATGTGTGTGTGTGGACATTAATGAGGGTGACTTACAGGAGCAAGACCAAACGTGTCATAATGGGCCGTAATTACAATGGTGGGTGGGTCTTCTCCAGCTCCAGGAAGCACTCCCTTGAAATGAACCAATAAATCGACTTGACTGACAGGTTTAATTATAGCTGAACACTATTAAGTTGTACAGCAAAGGATAGAGTTGTTGTGTGTGGCCAGCTGCCACTCTCACCTCTAAAGTAATGATGGTGGTATCAGTGATAGGCTTGATGGGGGAGTTGTTGCTCACTAATATTTGGAAAGCCGTGGCGGTGATGATACTACGGAGAACTGAGAAAAAGAGAGAGCTGATTCACATGACTTAAAATTTACAGTAAATCTGCTTACTTGAATATTTACTTAGTAGGCTATAGCAATTAGTACACAAAAATATTTAGGCCTAATTTTTTTTTAAGGTTTCTGTAATTGAATTGCATAAATTCTATTCATTTGAATTACACAGTTTTAACCCAACTAATAATGTAAAAATAATAACAACAATAATAAACTTAATGTGATGCATACAAAAGAAACGGGTAAGATGCAATGTGTAAAATTTGGGAGGATCTATTGACAGAAATGCAATAAAATACACATAACTATGTTTTCAGTGGTACATAAAGACCTTACATAATGAAACATTATGTTTTTATTACCTTAGAATGAGCCATTTCTATTACATACACCGCGGGTCACCCCTACATGTCTAGTCGCCATGTTTCTACAGCAACCCTAAACGGCCACTCCACAAGAGCGCGTTTCGCCACTATGTTATTGTTCTTCTAAATCGTTCGTGTTTCTAGAGGCAGCTTGCATCGTCACTACGTTGAATACGCCTAAAGTAGTAGGTCTGGTTTATTAGAAGCAGAAACCGTTCTTTGTTAGAAGTAAGAAGAAACTTCATTGCTTCACACAAGCTATTCTCTGCTCTCTCAGACGCTAAAATTTACACACTGCACCTTTAACCAAGCAAATCACTAAAACATTTTAAACAAAACCACAAACAAATATTGCATCTATAATGCAAAATATATTTAATATATTTAGCTAATATATTATATTATATTGTAATGCATAATAATACATTTGAGTGTCTTCAGCTCTTACAACTGAAATGTTATTTTTTCATTTTTATGTCTGCTAGCATTCAGCAGTTCCCTCTCACCTCTCACTAGTACAGAACCAGACCTTGTTGCTGCAGCCTGACTGACTTCTTCATACATACAGAGCAGCTGGTCATCCTCTGGGACCACATACACAGGCATGAGGGTCTCGTTCTGCAGGACTTGAGATTCAGCCACCATGAAGCCCTAAAGACAGTTGTGGGGAAATTAATTTTCTGACCTTTAGCTAACCAGGTTGGGGAATTGAGAGGTATCTAATATAATCTACTTCCTTCACTAATCACAAATAACCTACAGTTACTGGAAGAAACAATGAATCAGCAGCAATATATCAAGTGTAATTGTGCAAAACTGTGATAGATGTTTCTGAATGACCTGCACTATATCCTCTGGTACAGAAGAGATATTTTGGGGTAGCAGTATCAAGACAGCTGCTGCATTCTGCTTTTTGGCCTCTAGGTAGCGCTCTGTGGTGAAATCAGGCAGCTTCATGATCACACAGCGGCGAGTCAGAACCGTCTCCGCAGCCGATCGCGCCTCTGCCACCACAATAGCTCCACGGCAACCTGAAGGTCAAAGGTCAGAGTCTTAATGTCATGATCACCCTTGCACAGATATAATGAAATGTGTGCATTCTTAATTAAATCAGGAGATTTTCCAGTGGTGTGTTTTAAGTCTTTTAAAGTGCCCCTATTATGCTTTTTTGGATGCTACCTTTCATGTAGTGTGCTATATAGCTGTTTTTGAATGTAAAAGGAGACAAATAAAGTTATTGTCTCCCAAAGGAAAGAACCGATTTTGAACTGCCTGAAACGAGTCGTCAGTAATTCCAGGCTTACTTCCTGTTCGAACCTATTTATGTTTGTAACAAATTTGCATGATGCCAGCCTTTGGCCTTCATTGGCTGCCCGCAAACAACATCTACTTTGTCCCACCCTAAAACACTGTAGTTGTAGCTGAGGACTTTTTTGAGAGTTTGGTTTTTGTTGTCGACATGTCGAGAAGATGCTGTTTTCTAAGCTCCAAAATCAAATCCACTTCGCATCTACTTCAAAGGGTTCAAATTGATACAGTAAAACCAACACTATTGTTACTGTTCGTATCACTGTGTATCAAGTGCTGAAATTCAGATATGGTAATAGGTATAGCGGTAGACCAATCACAACAGACTGAGCAAATCTGACCAATCAGAGCAGTGTAGACTCTTGGAAAGAAGAGGTTTAGAGAAACTGGATCATTGAGAAAAGAGGTGATGAAGTATTATGAGAAATAATACTAGATATATTATAAGAAAATTAAAGTGGTTTATTTATTTATTTTTACCTTGGATGCATGTAAACCTATTGTAGGAGACCTCCAAAACATAATTAGGAACCTTTAAAAAGCAAAATAGGGGAACTTTAAAAAGATATCAAGGCTGTTTTTGAGGTAGCGTACTGCCTGTTTCCCACAATGCATTGTGCTTGACTTGTAGACACTGTAGAATTAAAGGAATAATTCACCCCAAAATCATAATTTTCCTTACTTGTGTCATTACAAACCTTTTCTTTCTTCTGTGGAACATTAACGAAGATATTTTGAAAAAAAAAATTCCCTCCCATTCATTGTAATTCAATGGGCAACAAAACTTATGGGCAACTTCCTTTGTGTTTAGCAGAAGAAAGAAAATCAGACAGGTTTGGAATGGCATGAGTGTGAGTAAATTATAATATTTTCATTTTTGGGTTAATTTTTAAACGATTGTGTGTTACCATGTTTGTCCTGATGTAAGTTGTATTGCTGCATCCTGTAGACACTGAACTCATAGGAGGATGCTGCCGGCAGGGCAGATGCATGCAGGAGATGCACTGACAGCAGCAGAAGTGCCACCACTTTAGAGGTTATAAGAGTCATGCTGACACCCCACATTTGAGTTCGCCAAAAGAACTAACACATCTATGAAAAATGCAAGATGGAATATTAAAAACAATAATAAACCTTTATTTTTTCAAGTGTGTGAATCCTTAGAATCCATTGATTCTTGGGGGCCCACTTAGACATTACAGGAGGTCCATAGACACATACAGAAATACTACATATACACTCTTACAAATAAAGGTTCCAAACAGTTCCATACCAATGCCATAGAAGAACCATTTTTGCTCCCCAAAGAAACTTCCAGTGAACAGATTTTAAAAGAACCCTTTTTTTCTTAGTGTGAAGAACATTTTAATAATCTAAAGAACCTTTTTCCACAATAAAGAACCTTTTTTGCAGTGGAAAGTTTCCAAAGGATGTTAAAGGTTCTCCATAGATGCCAATAAAGAGCCTTTATTTTTAAGGGTTTACAGTATAGACATTTGTAACTACTTGAATAAACTTTAACGTGTATGAAACAGACTTAACTGTAACACAATTATTTTTAAATATTTTAAATATATATATTAGCCAACAAACATTATTTTATATTGGCAGTCCATGGGTTGGCTATGAGTTTGAATAAGGGTACCTGGGTCTTTAAAATATAATCAGCCATCTAAAAATTGCAATATTGAACATATATTATGCATGGTATCACTTCTGTAATAATGCAGAATATGTACACTATGTAATGAGTATCAACAGCCACCTTTGCACTTCACATCAATACACTAAGTATATTGAGATTTGCTGCAGTGTGGAAAACTCAATTAAAAGTACAGCAGATGGAATTACATATTAGCAGAATATAAAAGGCCCATGCCACCCAACACGGCCCTATTGAGACATTAACTCACCCAAAGTCCACGTTAAATCTTCCGCAGTGTTGAAAAACGATCTGTCTTGTGGTTTGAGCAGGATGTGTCCAAAGCATGGCCGGGGACAAGGCTTAAAGAGGCCCGCAGGTAAGCCTAGAGTACCATCTGGCATAGACGAGATAAAGCCAGGCTAATCAGTCCTCCCCTCCAATCCCAGACAACCTACAACACTTCCACACCCCTCTTTCCAGTTGTTACTACTGTATATCACTTAAATCTAAACCCCTAAAATTGGAAAAAATATGGCTGAAAAAAGCTCTACTAAAAATCTACTAGTTTGAACACATCTACTCATTCTTTTTAATCACTTTTCCCTTTATTTTGTTACCACATATATGCATATTTTGTAGATAATTTACATAATGAGAATTATGAAATAAATGTGACCAAAAATGTTTAACAAATCATTTTACCTTCTTCAGAGTCATCACCTTTCTGTTCACACGAGTTGGCATGTTTGACAGACACTTGGCTCTTTTCCTTCACTATCTGCTCCTATTTCAAAAGAAATTTGTAAAATAATAACAGTAATAATAAAAATGTATAAAATAAAAATACCATTTTATTTTATAAATATATTTCTGTCAAGTGTGTCAACTTTTTTCTGATAGCATACATATGCATAAAAATACACAGGACAAGGGTGTTGCAATTGTATATTTCAGATGTATTTACTGGTTTGATTTACTACACAGAACAACGAACATTGTTAAATACTGGTATGGAAACTGTTCACGTCTTTACAATCATTTATTGACAGAAGGGGGAAAACAAAAATGTAAAAAAAAAAAAAAAACATATCTATAAATGAAAAACATACCACTTGCAATAAATAACATGACCCATTGTATAGCTTTACTTAAGGCATACTCTACTTCAGTGTAGTAACAGAGAACGGACAATGATTTAGTCATTACACAATGGAGTGTTTATCTCGCACCAAAGCAGAGACACAGAGGATGACAGACATGTTCATTCATCACATACACAGATCAGTCTTATGGCACGACTATAAGTACCATGACAGCTTAGAAATGGCGGAAAGGGGGCTTAAGGGAACTTGCCATCAAATTCTTCACTTACATATCTATTGAGAGCTTATGGAAAAAGCATTTTGTAATTTATCTATTGCTACTCTAAGGGTATTACCACTAAAACATGGCCAAAAGTGGGCATTTTCCCTTGTCAAATAAATGAACAATGGCATTGGCAACTGAAAAAAATTGCATGATGTTCAAGCCACTAGGTGACACCATAACATACAAAAGAAAATACTCAGTGAATGGCAGTGTAGTATGAAATATTTGCCTGCATATTAATACAGCAATGAAAATGTAAGCATTTGGGGATATACGTTTTGGGAAGTTTGCATTGTTGAAAAGCAAAAAAATGTCCCTGATTAATGTCATCGTACTATTCTGAAGGAGTTTAAGAGTGATATAACAAACCACAATATCCAAAACAAAAAGACTGTCAATTCATACATTAGATCTACATTATTGTTAAAAAGTTTGGGGTCTGTAAGATTTTTTTTTTTTTATGTTTTTGAAAGAAATCTCAAAAATACAGTTAGAAAACAGTAAAATTGTGAATATTATTATCATTTAAAAGAATTGTTTTATATTTTAAAATGTAATTTACTCCTGTATTGGCAAAGCTGAATTTTTAGCATCATTACTCCAGTCTTCAGTGTCACATAATCCTTCAGAAATCATTCTAATATGATGATTTGCTGCTCAAGAAACATTTCTTACTATTATTATCAATGTTGAAAACAGTTGTGCTGCTTAATATTTATTGTGAAAACCACGATTTTTTTTCAAAATTCTTTGATTATTAGAAAGTTCAAAAGAACAGCATTTATTCAAAATTGAAACCCTTTATAAGAATGTAAAAGTTTTTACTGTCACTCTCGATCAATTTAATGCATCCTTGCTGAATAAAGCAAATTTTCTTACTGACCCCAAACTTTTGAACCGCAGTGTATAAAACATAAAATATTACATTATAATACTATTATAATCTCCCTTCATACATTCTCCTAATTTACTACCTCAGATAAAATCTGGAGTGTTACTAAGGTAGGTGCTTGGTGCAAATGGGCATCTAATTACAGCTGGCAACGGCGACTGGGTGGCGATGTACACGCAAGACGATAAGGTGCTCTGAGATTTGTACAAAATCAACAACAGTCGCATGACACACAGAAGACACAAATACTGTAGAGAACAGTACAATCTTCAAATCAGAGCAAGGAACTTCATACTCTGAATGTTCGATGTTGCTTAACAGACATGATAGCGATTTGGCCAAACAGCTGAGATGAATTTATAAAGATGTTTGCATTAAATTGAAGTGAAACAGCAAACGCAGTGTATCCTGTCTAACAAAATGGTATTGCACTTTAAAATTACTATAAAGAGAAGAGCACTAAAGTGTAAAATTGATTTCTGGCATCATTGTGAATGCTGGCCAAAGGCTTTTCATGCCTGTCCCATCTTTAAAATAAAGAAACAATGCGTTTAATGCATTTTGGCACAAATCAGATGAACAAAATCTATTGTATTTTTGTCTTGCTAATGATTGAGATTATGGGATATGTATCTGGTAGCTGCTATTATCTTGAAGTAAATAAATGCAAGCGTTCTTCCACTCCTAATAAATCTCAACAATTCTCAAAACAAAGAGCTCTCAATAATTAAATGCACTCAGAAAATTGTACCGAATTATCTTGTCTGTCTTATCTAGACACATTTTTGAATTCCCTTAGTCCAGTTTAACTGTGTTAGGTTTGTGTGCAGCAACACTGACCGAAACCTTATGATAAAAACAAAAAATAACTTCTATAAAGATTCTTCTTTAGTAAACATATCTAAATTTTTCAATGACATTCCCTGACTTATGAGTTATATCTGCTGTCAGTATCAAAGCAGATTGGTGTCTTCTGTATGGATTTCTCAAATTCAGGGTGTGTTCACACTTGTACTTTGGTTCTCCTGGTTCTTTTAGTCTGAACCAAAATGAAAGAAAATGATACATTTATTGCAAACCTAAAGAAAAAAGAAACCTAAAAAAAAAAAACAGCTTTTATGACATATATTTTGTGACGGAACTAATGCTGTGTGCTGTGCTAAGTGTGCTCATTATATGTGCGTATATACATACAATGGTATTTTTACCAGTTGAGAACTCACGAAGAGCTTAGAAAATGTATAAAGGAGTCAAATCACCAGTAAATTCTTTATTACAAACACAAACTAAGATCCGCTGCAAGAAAGAGCGGTTCTGATGCCTGTACCAAAATGTAAAAGGCAACATCACGAATATGACGAGAAAAACCAGGTGTGCTTGAGCATTCTGTCCTTTTTAGGGTTGTATCCTGTGACATCACGTCCTGTTTTTGGATCGTTTAGATGCCTTTGGTCCGTGTTGCGTTCATATTTAAGTCGAACCACACCAGAGTTCATTTGGAAGTTCACTTTTCACGGGTCTCGGTCCAATTGTTTGTTGCGCACCAGGCAGTTCAGACTTATTCAAATTCAGACTTATTTGAGTTCAGACTTATTCAAATGAACCGCACTAACAGAACAATCACCCCAGATTTTGTTTTAACTGAACCAAACCTGCCAAGTGTGAACACACCCTAAAAGTATTCCCTTTTTAGTGTTTGCTACAAAGCTACTGATAATATATTAATACATAAGTTTGAAATGTAAATGATCTAAGAAAGAAATTCACCTGGTCACTATACACTCCCTTTCATTAGAAAACAAGCACATCTGTCCTTGATAACATCAGAAAGCATCAACTTAACAAAGGCAGATATTTTAGAGCAGTGATACCCAAAAATGTATCCAAAAGGGTTGATTTTGATTTTGCTGCTTGGTTAAACCTATAGAACAAAAATTACGATTTAAAATAAATTATAAAATCATGAGGTCTGACAAAAGATCAAAATAATTTTCTAATTATTATTATTATTTAAATTAATATATATTATTAAATAAGTATAAGTTAAAAAAAAACACATTTCTGGTTTGCTG
>RJVU01035392.1:2569779-2698573 GCA_003731715.1 Anabarilius grahami
AAGAGAACCTCAAGGAACATATTAAAAATAATTTTAAAAAACCCATCATGACCCCTTTAAGACAAATATTTTTTGGGGGGAAACTGTTCCATAGAAGGGTACTGAGAAATCTGTAGTGTGAACTGTTCATTTGTGTTCTGTTTTAAAAGATACTTAAGCAGCTGTATCATTTTAATGTTGTACCATGCATTTCTATACACTTCAACGCATCTTACAGCTATCCACACCTAAGTCTAGCGCCCTCTGGTGATGATGCAAAGACTCGCGTCCTACCATAGGAGGAACCAATGACAGTTACATACTTCTTGTGCATATTTTTACCTATTTTATACTCATTTTAATACACCCATTCTATTATTATTTTTTTTACTTCTTTAGCAGTTAATCTATGCTGAGGATACTAACTGTGAGCTTAAGTCACAGGGTCGGGACAGAAGGGGTTCAAGGTAGGGTGGGGTTACTGAATTTGACAGGCTGTGGAGGAAGTGGCTTGGCAGCACATGCATGTAGGGTTGACTGATTTGGGGGGGATGAGGTCCAGGTCTTCATCATCTGGGATTTCGTCCAATCGGTAGCCATCCTTCAGGAGCTGGATGTTTAAGTCTTGGTTTATTTGCTGTGGTAAAAGAATAGAATTAAACTAAATTGTTAGTTAACAGAGAATTTATATTATTTTGGTAAAATTATAATTAAGAAAAATACATAATTTAACAATAAAATGAGATGGCAAAGGGTTCAAATGGTTAAGTGACTATTTCAGTGCATAAATACCTGGTCCCTCAGACATCTCACCTCGGCTGAGGAATATCCAGACGATGAGTATCTGGACATATCAAAGTCGTCGTCACTAAAAAACAACAGGAAGTACACAGTCACAATCGGAAAGTTTGATTTCAGATAAACAGCAACGGACCAATGAAATCAGCCCTTCTGCAGCAAACCTCAGAAGAAATTGCTCACGTAAACTACACATAAATTACGATTTTAAAGCAATCTATGGAATGGTGCCAGAATATTTAGTTGACCTTATAATTCAAGCTTAAATGGTAAGATCCTCAAATAACATCCTTTTAACAATTCCCTGAGTGTCTCAAATCGAAGGGTGATCACGCTTTTTCTGTTGCTAGTCTAAGATTATGGAACAACCTGCCAACTGAGGTTAAATCTTCCCCACTTTAAATATTTTTAAAGATCGTTTAAAGTCATACCTGTGCTTTTTTGACACATTGTAATGGTTGTTTTATTGGTTTGATGTTTTTTTCCTTTTTTTCTTTTCTTTTATATTGTATTTATTAATGATTGTTATTATTATTTGTACTGTACAGCACTTTAGAGTTACTGTGTAGCCTGAAAGGTGCTTTATAATAATAAAAAAAAAATAAAATACAAATACAAATACATAAAATGAAGACTGCACCATTTTTTGGATCAATTTGAGTCAGCAAACTTCTGTTGAGCTATATACAGATACAGCTGTCATTTTAAATGTAACCATTTTTTTCAACATGTGGATTCCCCTAATGTTTCTAGTAATATTAGACACATTTTTATAATGACAAATGAGACTTTATTTAGTCACAGTTGAGCGAGAGAGAGAGAGAGAGAAATGTGAAGAGGACATTTCAGCCAAATTAATTTATCAGAAAAAAAAATAAAAAATCAACAGCGACAATCTGGAGCCTTCTGTTGATTCCTGCTGTAATTACAAGCATGTTTTAATAAAGCTGAGCTCTCCAATAAACGAACAAGAACACAAGCGAGAACAAGCGTTGGGAGAGTCTGTACAAGCTTGTGATGGACAAAACGTCTGAGCATGTGACAGACAGTGGGTGTATGTACTAAATGTCAGGGAATGAGTGTTACATACAGCAAGGCTGAAAATGAAAAACAGAAAGAGAGAGACAATGAAGGATGGGTGACCTAAAACATGACTTAATCACAAGTGCAGGCAGCTGAGGTCACAATGATCCAGCAGACAGCTGGCAGCACAGAAAGCATTAAGTTAAGAGACCCATCTGTGTGAGACGCTGCACGCTGGGCCTGATCATCTGAACTGAACAGCAACCACGCTATTATGGCTGTGACACATCTCATTACAGAAGGGTGTAGGCCACACAAATGATACAGATGATTTCATTTGGACTGGTGTCAACAAACATGTTTTCTTGTTTTTTATCCAACTCTCAGGGCTGGAATCCTAGACACAAGACAAATCCTGGCCAGAATTGTACTGTTAATGATGATTCAGCACTAAGTGCATGCCATAGTCCAGAATGCTTAATATGATATAGCTATTAGGGGTGTGACGAAATCTTGTGCCATTAAAATGTGATGAGATTTCTCGTAGAGTGAAAAGCTGTCTCACGATATCGCCATGACATGAGCATGAGGGTGAAATTAGCATAGAATAAGCCACCATTATGTTTACATTACATTACGGTGCCCACCGCGGCACCGCATCTACTGTGGTTTTGCTTTTTTTATAGAAATAAAAAACATTTAATTCAGTTGGATAATGGTCGCTTTAATTGTAAACTATTGTAAACGTCTGCTCAGCTCATCCAGCATGAGCTGCAGAGTCACACACAGTGCAGCAGGAATCACAGTTCACTGATCACATGACGAGAGTAAGGCGAGATGACTGACAAGACCATGGTGGAGGATTCATTGTGCAACAGAGCCTAAGCGTGCTCAGCACTGCCGCTCCCTGTACACAGAGTACGGGTGATCGCAATATACATTTTGAATATTGAGAGAGTAGCCTACTTTGATTATGGGTGCACTTATTGGTTGCACTTAATAAGACTAAGAAAAAAAAACTGTTATTTATGCTGTTTTTATTTCTATGTTAAATTTGTTGAAAGGAGTTAAATTAGGAGGTCACAAACAGCCTCAATCAGAAGTTCTGGAAGCTCATCTGAAAAGACTCAAACAGGAGAGAAGTCAGTCAGTTGAGTTTGTGGCAAAACCTTTTACAGTGCTTGTATATTGTTGTCTTTCAATACATATGATAATTCATACTCAAAGTAGAACTGGAATGACATTCTTTACAAGATGATTAGTTAAAATATTTCAAAATGCACCTGCAGACTATTTTTCCAGTCATGAATTTTGTCATTGAGAATTTCTTAAAAATACGGTGCAAAAATCTCATTCTCGTGAACCCAATCTTGTGTCTCGTCCCGTTGTGTTTCCATTCAAAGTTGCAAATTTAACTTAAGCACAAAATTGGAATACCGCATAAAACATATGTGATCAGATGAAACGCAATAAACGCTATCTTTTTATATTGCGTTCGGATGCGTGGTGTTTGAGTATACCAAATGATTTTGATGACAGACTTTGGCTCAGGAATTTCAGAATAACTAAACCAACATTTGAGATGCCACTGTTGAGGCAAAATCAAGTGAGTTTTTTGTGTGGCATCAAGGGATTTTTTCGGTAAATGAGTTTCCATAGTAGTTTATGCACATCTTTACATTGGATAAAACATTTATCTGCCTCAACTGCCTCACATTTTTTATGCACATTATTAGAATTTATGCGCATCTTGGCGTTTCCATCAAGCTATTTTTTTTTTTTTTTTTGCAATATCCCAAAATAAGCATAAAAATAGGTGGATGGAAACATAACTTGTGTTAAAGGTATTTTTTTAAATAAAATAAATTATTGCACCAAGGAGACACACATTTAGTTATGAAAATGAAACTGGAAAAAACACAGTGTTAAGAAAGGTTCATCACAATGAGCATTTTTACATAAACCACCGTTCAAATGTTTGGGGTCAGTAAGTTTTTTTTTTAAAGAATTTAATAATATTATTTAGCAACGATGCATTCAATTTATCAAGTGGCAGTAAAGACATTTATAATATTACAAAAGATTTTTATTTCTAAAACAATTCTGTTCTTTTAAACTTTCTATCCATCAAAGAATCATGGGGGAAAAAGCATTATGGTTTCCACAAAAATATCAAGCAGCACAACCATTTTTAACGTTGATAATAATAATAAAAAATTCTTGAGCACCAATTCAGCATATTAGAATGATTTCTGAAGGATCATGTGGACAATGGTCAAGTGAAACTAAATTATGAAAAATTATGTTATTAATAAATAAAGTTAATAATCGATCTCAGACGATGTTATAAAAATGTAGAACATGTCCACTTGAAGTGAAAGTGCTCCTTAAAGTTTAATGTATGGTAAAATTAGACTTTCTGGACAATTTCTTCATCTGTTGTTGTTGTTTTTCTGCAAACGCAAATGTTGATTTATTTTGCCAAGTTGAAGGGTCTCGCTTTGCCTTCAGGAAAGCACGTTAATTTTAAATCTTTTATGCTTTGCCATTTTCTCACACCAGTCTGAAAGGCACCAGCTTTAGTCGGTTTTAAAATTAGCTGGTATTTTGATTAAATGTCAGGTCCTTTTCAGATGGAGATGGCTGGCATTGCGTCTGCTAGGAAAATGGCATAAAGCTTTAATTAGAGGATTTATTTCCATCTCATCATTTGATACATTCTAATCCTTCCCTTGAAGAGAAGCCTTCTGAAATACTCACAAAAGATTTCTAGAACATTTCCCAGAGAACAATAGAGTGAAGTTTTTAGTGTGAAGTGTGTCATACCTGTCAGTGTCCAGTGCTACAAGCGGCTTCTCATCTGGACTCTGGTCTAAGGAGGAATAGCCTTTATTAGGTACAACCAACCTGTAATGAAAGTAGGAAAAATGGAAGAAGCTGCCAGACCAGAGAAAAACAAACATGTATAGCCCATGTCTATACATATACATACAGTATGAATGTAGGCATATATAGATACTTATACACATTGCTTTGATGATGATCGGCTAAACTTGTGATTGACTGGAATGGTGATATGGGTGTTTCAACAGCCATATTTCAATAGCCAATATCTATTCTAGAAAGTGTTGTTGCTGATGGCCAATATAATGGCAATTTGAACTGCTATAAAAAAAAAAATCGAAGACCACTAGAGACAATTTTATTCTTTATTATATTCTCAATTATATCAAATTAAAATTTTTTTTTTTTTTTTATTCAAAGGCACAATACCATTATTATAAAATAGCCAAATATTATCTGATATATCTACCTATCACTATTAAAAACCCTCAAAAACCAGAGGCAGTATTTTCCATTCTTTAGGTTTTATTTTTAACTATTAACCTTTAATTTTAACATCCAATTTTCCCAAAACATTAAGTACTAGGACATATCTGGCAAGGGAAATCAAATAAATTAGGGGCATGGCTGAGTTTAGCATTATCAAACCCTGTTACATTAGCCAGAGCTGGAGCATCATTTGCTCCTCCTCTCAGGAACGAAGGCTCAAGTTAATCTCTGGCCCTCAGGCTTTTAGAATAAGCAGGCCTGTGTGCAGCTAATCTTCAGGCCTAAAGCTGTGCTCTAAACCAGGCCTGCGGAAGGGGGCTCACATTTGCAATAATCCTAACAGGGCACTAGGGACCGGTGGGATGGCAGAAGCCCTCAAACGGACTGCACTAACACTAATTAACATTCACAGATTGTACAGCCTACATATAAAGCTGCTGTTTATGCGATTTGATGTTGTTGCTGTTCATATTTTTGATGTACTAAACAAATCAACCATTATTATGAGGCCATTAATTTATTTTATTGAAAAATGTTCCAGTAATACAAACATATATGGTGTTTCTCATGCACAAATGTTTCTTTTGAGAACCATTTGTTGGTTTGGTAAGAAAGTAGTTTTAGGGTGTGTTTACACTTGGCAGGTTTGGTTCAATTAAAATGAACTCTGGTGTGATTGCTCTGTTGCGGTTAGTTTTTATAAGTGTGAATTCTGCCATCCAAACTTTGGTGTCCACCAAACAAGTGGACCGAGACTCGCCTTTAAAACGTTGGAATCATTTGTATGTGTAACAGAGGAATTCCTGGCACCGTTTTGTCTCCTTTACACATTTCATAAGCAGCACATAGCATTGTTTTGTATGTTCGGTATGTTCCGTCTCAAATATGCATCATATCATCTGTCCAATCAGGTTGTGACCTTATCCTTATTCCTTTTGTTTTGTATCTTCAGATTCGGTGTTAAAAATGTATCGCTTTCTTTTTTCGTCCGGACCAAATGAACCAAAAGAACCGAATTACAAGTGTGAACACACCCTTAAAAAAAGTTATAACTCATGAAAATAAGGGTGGAGTAGCCTCACCTTGTTCTGGCCATAACATTATTTTTCTTGGGTTGCTGACTGACTGGACTACCCACAGTTCCATTCTTCACCGAGCCTTTCCTCGCGAGTTCCCGTTGTTTCTCTTCCAAAAGAATGAGTTAAGAACAAATAAAATTTTGAAAACCTCCCATTGACTTAAACTGATAGAATGTTCAGCATTCAAAATGTAACAAACAGTAATAGTGTCATCATAATTTTTGGTCTTGATTCTTAGAGCCAACTGCATACTGAAGACAGATGCTGTGTCTGAAATCGAATACTTCCCTATATAGTATGCAAAAAACAGTACGCCAAAAGAGTAGAATGTCCAAATACATAGTATACGAAAAACAGTAGGTGAAAAGTCCCCGGATTACCTACTACTTTCACAGAGAATCTAAAGTGTGCATTTGATGGACACTTTACTATCCCATGAGGCCACAGTAGATGATTTATGAATGGCAGTGAAGCGACGCAACTGACGATGGTAGGTCATGTGACAGTAACAACATGGTGGATGTAGTACATCCGAATTTCATTCATACTACAGATATTCGTGCTGTTATATAAAACTTACTTTTTTAATGGTCGCAAAGTAAATTCATATTCAAAAGTAATACTAACTCAGTATGCAGCATGAGTCTTCCTTGCATACATATGTAACCACAAATACACTGCGACTGTTTTCTTTTAAATCCAGATCAATACCATGGCAACACACAAAGTTTAATTATGCATAGAGACTACAGTCTTATTAATATTCCCCGTTCTGCATGGTTCTCTGGCTGGAGAACAGTTTCTTCAGGCATGAAGTCTGAGGTTGACTTCAGCGTGACTTAACCATTGGCCTGCCTGCATGTGTGTTTGTCTGTGTGTGAGAGAGAGATTTCTCTGTGGTGCCATAAGTAATAAGGCTGTCAGAGGGAGGACTGTAGTGAAGTACAGCAACTTCTGTATTTCAGGAAGCCTTAACCGAACATCTGTGAACAGAAATCGGTGTGAGGTACTGACGCAGAACAGGAGAGAAAGACAGTGGAAGAGCGTGCTGAGCAATAGGCAATGCTGTTTTCCTTTCTGCCAATGAAACATTAAAATTAAGTCTTTTTAGGGAGGGAGGGAGGAAGAGATTTTTTTGAAAAACATCCAGGATCAAAAATTTGACTTTAAATGGACTTATTTCTACCCCTCAAAGCTTCATTTTTGTTGACTTTTCTTTTTGTACAATACCGATAGCTAGTAATACCCTTAATGTTAAGGTTGCAATGTTGTTATTGTTAATTAAACTAAAACTTTTAAAATCTTACACAAAAATGAGAAACTTAACTGAAATAAGTACTAAAATTACTAAAACTAAAATTGAAATTAAAAAAAGATTAAAGCTAAATAGAAACAAAAAATTAGTGCTGCCATGCGATTTATCGCATCCAAAATAAAAGTTTACATAATATATGTGTGTATACTGTGTACATTTATGATGTATATATAAATACACACACATGCATGTATATATTTAACTAAAATTATATATATATATATATTAGGGCTGAGTATTGACACAATTTTCACGATTCGATTTGATTACTATTCACATGCTTTCGATTCGATTACGATTCAATTCAATATCGATTATTTTGGATGTAGTATTTCAGTTACAGTACATGGCAAAGTTTCTACAGGAAAAAAATCTCTCAACTAATGCTGTAAACTACACATGTAGGTCAGCTGGTACTACTATAATAACATTAAAGGTTAAATTAACTTCTTTATATACAAACACTTAAATTACACTCAATTATATATTTTTTATAAATAAAGTTTAGAATTACATAATCACATTTCTACTCCAATTTGTTTTTTTGAAATATAAACTTTCAAATCGCGGCTTATTCAAACATGCATATTGAAGAACATTAAAAATGATAATGAATATGTAACGGTGCATAGCTATATTTATCAGAATGCTGCTTTCTAGAGTTCATTTTCTAGCTGACTAATGAGTTTATGGTCACTGAATATGTTTTTCTGAGGTAAATGTGACATAACGTGACATTGTTCACAAGCTGTTTTATTGACGTCTTTCCGAGGTTGAAACACTGATTGAGCGATTACACGAGACATGATACTCTGTACCGTATATTTTAACATACCTTCAGATGTTTAGTTGTGTTTATTTCGTGCTGTAACTGGTATTAAAGCGGAAGAGAGGATGTTTACATGCGCTCCGTTCTGCCGCTTCTCTTTAACTGAGGCGCTAAAACGATCTGTCACGTCACATTAATCAGCGCCAAAACTGTATTTATTTTTTGAATCTCATTATCTTATAATTAGATGGACGTCATTTGAAATCTGAGACTTTGCTTCATATCAAAAGTAACAAAGCACAAAGATTATTGCGATTTATTAGATGGAAGGCGCTACATGTTCTGCTCATTCATCAACTGAAAACAGACTAGACTAATTGATTCTTGGGATTTAAGAATCAACATCGGTTCGTAAAAATGAGAAACGATTAAAATCGAGAAATCAATATTTTTTACCCAGCCCTAATATACAGTTGTGGTCAGAATTATTGGCACCCTTGGTAAATATGATCAAAGATGACTGTAAAAATAAATCTGCATTGTTTATCCTTTTGATCTTTAATTCATAAAATTAACAAAAATCTAACCTTTCATTGAAGGAAAAGAATTGAAAGTGGGGGGAAAATCACATTAAGAAATAAGTGTTTTTCTCCAAAACACGTTGGCCACAATTATTGGCACCCCTAGAATTTTTTGAGTAAAATATCTCTGATGTATATTCCCATTCATATTTACATTTTTTTTAGCACACCAGGGTGATCATGGACATGAAATTGTCCAGCCATGACTTCCTGTTCCACAGGAGTATAAACATGAAGAAAGACAAAGGCCAAATTCCCTTAATCATTCATCACAATGAGTAAAATCAAAGAATATAGTTCTGATGTGCAGCAAAAGATTGTTGANGATGATGGCTATCTGTATTATACATTTCACATTAAATATAAATTACTACCATTCAACATACGAAGAAAGTGTAAAACTCTAGCAGTTCACCAAGCTTAAGGTGCGTTCACACCGGACGCGAATGAAGCGGTAAGCGCGAGTGATTTACATGTTAAGTCAATGCAAAGACGCGAATCTGCGTCCCAAATAACTCTGACATCCTGCGGCGCGATTCGCGCGAATGACGCGGCGCGAATTGAGCGATTCGGGCGTTTGACGCGAATCGCGCAAGTTGAAAAATCTGAACTTTGGCGAATTTCCGTGCCGCGTTAACCAATCAGGAGCTTGCTCTAGTAGTGACGTGACGTAGCAAGCTGATCGAGGCAGAAATTCGAAACAACATGGAGGACAAAATCATCGTCGCTGTACATCTTCATACATTTATAGAAACAGAAATAAAAAGGATCGTGTTTGAAGGAAAGTGAGTGAGGAGGTCGGACAATCTGAAAAATTGTAAAAAAACGGTCTTTACTCAATTTGAGCTATATATATATATACACATATTAAGACTACAAGCCAACTAAAGACTACCAATTGAGCTTATTCGCTGTAATTTACAATAATTTCCCCACCGAAGTTGTGTTTATTCAGAGGAAGTGTGCAGAAAGCAGTGGGAGAGTCTGGGACACATAAAGGAGCGGGAGAGCCCCTCTCGTGACGCGAATTCGCGTCTGTTGTGAAGGGATTTTCACGCGCGAATGAAGCGAATGTCACGCGCGAATGAAGCGAGTAAACTCAAAATGTTCAAGCGTCCAACTACGCGCGAATAGCGCGATTTATTTGCGCAAGTCGCGTCCGGTGTGAACACAGCATTATGCTACGTCATACACCTTCTCTATTCAACTTACGGAAAAAGTGTAACTGACACGACGCCAGTTTGTACTTTCTTCGTAACTTGAATATGGAAGGCGGTCTGGTGGAAGCTAGATATTTTACTTTATAACTTGTTAAATATGGATATTTTTTTTTACACAAAGGCATCGCTTCGCTTCAGAAGGCCTTTATTAACCCCTCAGAGCTGTGTGGAGTACGTTTATGATGGATGGATGTGGATGGAAGCACTTTCAGCAGCTCATACTCGTGATTTTCACTGCCATTATAAATCTCGGATGCATCAGGATTTTTATTAAAATATATCCGAGAGTGTTTATCAGAAAGAAGAAAGTGGCTTGAGGGCGAGTAAAGCTTTGGGGTAATTTTCATTTGAAAGTGAACTAATCCTTTAAAATGGGCATTAAAAAATGTTTTTAATTTAACAAAAAGATATTTTTTCCCAAATTACACAGAAATTAAATTTTATTTGTTTCAAATTTCCTTGTAGAAAAGGAAAGCCCAAAAAAGCTCCATAATTATATTTAAAAGACTGCAGTTACATTTTCTGAGAGAAACATTTAGACTTGAAGACTAATTACACTTCTGCTTATCGAAAACCATAGCCATCCATTTCACACGGCCGCTTCTTAGCTCTCGCTCGCTTCACAATCACAGTATCAGCAGGAAAATCAATACAGTAATTTTTACACCCAAATGGACAAATTACACTGGTGACGATATGGTGTCTTAGTCAGCTCACTGGATGAATGAGAAAGTGGCTTACCTATCTTCACTTGCAGCGGGGAGGGCTTGTAGTTGATAGCGACTGACTCTGGTTCTCTCGTTCCTGTTTCAGCCTCTAAAGTGGACGTTGATGCAGGATCCTGGAGACAAAAACACAATCATACAAAATCAGATACAACACCACATTCCCAAGGGCAGACGCTAGTAATTAGCAATGTGCAAAACTACACATTTCCAAAAGTGACCAACAAATGGATTTTGAGGAAGTGGTTTCAAAATAAGTTCAAAGTGTAAATCTAGAAAAAACATCCAAATCTGAAACAATGTACAGAAGAAGGGCTCTCTCTGATGCAAAACTTCATCCATTCCAAGCATGCTCAGTGTGCTGATGAATAACAGACAGCAAAATCGGACTGGTTGTAAATAATGGTATCTGGTGAGGCAGAGGGTGGATAAAGAGTGTTGATTCTATTGGTAAATAATAACACGAGTCAGCACAATGTCACCACGCTGTCACTGGAATGGGCCATTTTAACACATCTCTCTCGAAAGGTCTCAGATTTGCTTTCACAGCTATGCTCCAACGACTTATTGATTCCGAGACCAGAGATATATGTAGGGCCTGTGCAGTCGAAAACTCCCAATGTACTGTGTAAACAATTTACTGGTTAACAGATTAATTAAACAATCATGAATAAATCTGGATCCTACCAAAATAATTATTAAATTAATATTAAACTAATATTTCAGGCTTTTTAGTCATGGCAAATTTTTTTTTATTAAAATAAAAAAGACAAAATACAATTTAAAAGTAAAAAAGGTGTGAAAATATGGATCTCAAAATCATACAGTCACTATTGTAAAGGGTTCAAATATGCAAAAGATGCTGGAAAATCAAAGAATTTGCAGGATCTGGGGGGATTTTTCTGAATAACGTTGGGCAGTTTAACTGCTCAGGACAAACAAGGGACTCATGAACATCAATCACAAAGCAAAAAAAAAACAGTTATGGATCATTATAACCACACACAGAGGTTCACTAAAAAATGAAAGTTCTGTCATTAATTACTCACCCTCATGGCGTTCCACACCCTTAAGACATCAAGATATTTTTGATAACATCTGATGGCTCAGTGAGGCCTCCATTGCCAGCAAGATAATTAACACTTTCAAATGCCTTGAAAGGTACTAAAGACATATTTAAAACAGTTCATGTGACTACAGTGGTTCAACCTTAATGTTATGAAGTGACGAGAATACTTTTTGTGCGCCAAAAAAACAAAATAACGACTTTATTCAACAATATCTAGTGATGGGCGATTTCAAATATCCATCAAATATCCATCACTAGATATTGTTGAATAAAGTCGTTATTTTGTTTTTTGGAGCACAAAAAGTATTCTCTTCGCATCATAACATTAAGGTTGAACCCCTGTAGCCACATTTTTACAGTTTTTAAAAATGTCTTTAGTAGCTTTCTGGGCATTTGAAAGTGTAAATTGTCTTGCTGGCCATGCAGGCCTCACTGAGCCATCGGATTTTATCAAAAATATCTTAATTTGTGCTCCAAAGATGAATGAAGGTCTTACGGATGTGGAACGACATGAGGGTGAGTAATAATTTTTTTGGTGAACTAACCCTTTAAGAATCAAGGGTATGTAAACTTTTGAGTGGGGTCATTTTTATAGTCTTGTGGACTATATGTAAACATCATTTATGTAAAATATCTTATTCAGGACAGTATTAAATAAAAAATAACATGTTGTATGATCCGTCTTATTTTGGTAAAATAATAAACATTTCGCAGATTCTGCAAGGGGTTCACAAACTTAAAAGCAGCACTGTAAAGTCAGACAGACTGATGATGAATATATCTTACTGTCTTATTGTACAATGTAAAATATACAAGCCTTTATTACTACTAAAGTCTGAGCCACACCCTCCCTTCTCCACAGCCTTCTTTCTACACAGCTGCTTGGATGAGAGACGGATGAAAGGAGGGAGATTCTAGCTGTCATAGTAACCGACTGGTACTTCCTGCATAGCTGGCTTGCATGACACCAGACATGTTTTGTTGCTTGAGCCTTTAATATGTAGGGTCTGAGTGCCCTGTGACATCACCAGGGACTGGGAGAGACAGAACAGAGGGAGCTTGTTGGAGGAAATGTTGAGAGCACACCCAAGCCGCCTCTGCCAACAGAGCGCCTATTGTGACCTCAGAAAGCCTGCCTTCACTGGATGTGGCCCATGTGGCCACTTGAGACTCTTTAGGCCATCATTGTGTATTTTTAAATAAAATATAGTTACAATTTACATACAAATATACGTTAGAAAATAAAAATACTATAGTTACTAAAAGGCTATACAGAAATATTTACTATAAAACAAATTAAAATTAAACTGAAAAAAATTATAAATACATACTATATAATAGTGTTGTCAAAAGTACTGACTTCGATACCAAGCCCAAGTCGATACTGAAATTTTTAAAAATGTGACGCTTTAAGCCTGGTTGAATGGATTCGTAAACACCTCTGATTGGCTATTGTGTTCACGTGCTCAACATATATGTCTGTGATTGGCTACAATGATCAACGCACGGGAGCATTTAAAAGCACATGCAAGTGTTTGAATTTGAAAGCGTTTTGAAAGTGGGAGCAGGAGCATTTGAAAGTAGGAATCCAATGATAGACTCCTGCTTTCAAAGACTCCCGTGTGTATCTGTGTAAGCGCTCGGTGAAGAGCTTCATTGATGTCTATTTACAACATGTTTTTGAAGCGTTGATCATTGTAGCCAATCACAGACATATCTGTTGAGCGCATGAACACAACGGCCAATCAGAGGTGTTTATTTTTTCAAATTTTTCAAATCTCAGTATCAACTTGGTATTGAAGTCGGTACTTTTGGCAACACTACTATATAAATACTATAATAGTATATAAATAATGCAAAAATAACAAAAAAATATATATATTTTTCACACTATTTCTGAACTTTTCCACTAACCACCTATCAGCAATATCAAATATCAAAGGTAGTATGAAATGGCTGGATCAACATGACCACCATAACCTCCTGTTAACGGTGACTAAATGATGCTAAAACCTTTGAAGGGGTCACTGAATGTTAAAAAAAGAGCCATATCATAAAGAAACCAATTTGCTTCCCAAACATGGAGGAAGCAGTGTTGTTGCTGAAGGAAACCTTTGCTCACTGGCTCAGCGGTGGCATAGTGCCAGCTGTAGGCCTGGCAGGGTTCTCACAAACCCTTTAAGCCCAGCACCAGCTAAAGAGACCAGCGGGGGATTGTGGGTAATAGCCCAGCAGGACGCCATCAAACTCCTGAAGCATGTAATCATATGCTAGGTATAAAGTATATTGTCATTCATCTCGATATGAAGCTGTTGCTGGACCACTATAGAATTGTCATATTTTTTCAGCATCAGAACACAACACCTTCAAAGCAGGGGTGTAATGCTTCACGTCAGCGTTAATTAAAAAACACTATCTGTCTTTGGACTTTGTGGTCTACAAAGGACTCTGTTGAGTAAGCTGATGTATTGAGCTTTCCAGGCAGCCTTTGTTAGACTACACAGGCTACACAACTCTCAGAGCAACACCACAAAGCACAACATCAAAGTCACACATATTCCACCGGCTACATGTACAACTGCCCGTGAAATTTATGCAACATCTGCTAGAGAAAACCAAGAGGAGTGATGCCTCAGAGCACTATAGAGTCATATCTGATGCAAACCTAATCTGTGTTCTCATGTTTTAAAGCTGATTTAGCATGTTGTCACAAGATTAAAGTGATCAGAAATCTATAGAAATTACTGAAACCATTAAGTGAGTCATTGATCTAGAGCAATGCAAGACACACAAATCCATAGAAACACATCAAAAACAAGATTGTAGCTAGTAAAACTAGGGCGAATCCACACTGTACACCTGTAGGTTTTGTGTTAAATAAATCTATCACAAGGACTAACGTTTGTCTTCAAGGACTTCAAAATGGGTGTCAATGAGAAGGTCAACTTTTAACATCAGGAAAACATAGATTAATGGTGTCATGTGGGATCTTATGAGGTGAAAACCAAGATCTTATTGGCATTTTGGTGATCCAGGTTGATGAAGGAGATGAAGATGAGCGAAGGCTGACACAGCTGAAGTGATAAAAAGGATTGGTGGGATTATATGACAAGATTTACTTGGGACCAATCACAGCAAAGCATGATCCATAAGGTGACTAACAGTTGCTGGCGGTTGTAATGTCCCATATAGAACAGATAAGCAAATGCCTAAAGAAAATAAATACATAATATGTATATTAAATATCCCACTCGTTTAAAGGGATAGTCCACCCAAACATGAAAATTCTGTCATTATTTTCTATTTACTCACCTTCATGTCATTCTTTCTGTATGACTTTCTTCTGTGGAACATGAAAGAAGATATTTTGAAGAATGTAGGTAACTAAACAGTTTCTGACTTCCATTGTGAGGACAAAAAATACAATGAAAGTCAATGGGAACCCAAACTTGGTTTCTAACATTCTTCTTTTGTGCTCTGAAGAAGAAACATATAAGTCATACAAGTTTGGAATGGCATAAGGGTGAATAAATGATGAGATTTTACATTTTTGTGTGGACTATCCCTGTTAGTTTGACAGGAATGTTGTTCTAGGACTAATAAAAGATCCAGGAAAATGCACTGCTTGGCAAAATCATAGTCACCAGAAACCGGCATGCAAGGACTGTGGCAGCTTCCTGTTATTACTGACCTGCTTTTATCTAAGCACCATGGCATTCTGAAATTAAAATGAGTGCTTCTTGGGTTTTTTTGTACTCATTTATGAGGCCTAATAGAATGTCATCTTCATCTATGTATAGACAAGACATCTTAAAGGTGTGATGAAATCAGAAAGCCAATAACTAGTATATTCCTAAAAGGAATAAGCATTGTTCTTTGAAAAGCTGGTGCCATTTTGCAGTGGGCCTGTCCTTTTCTGCCCACAGAAGAATGAATTAGCATGAGAAAGCACAGTTTGTTGTATAGGGTAACAGCTGGGTCTTCAGCTCTTTGGGAATAGTAGGGCGCCAATGAAAAAAAGAATGACAATATCACTCCAGGCCATATCACACCAATCCAGCATATTCTAAGGTGCACACTTCAGTCTGGAGTCCGCCCAGAAAATACAGGCTACTAACTAAATGAAAACGTACTTACTTAAATGGAAAATAAATGTGTTTACAAAAGCTCTAAAACAGATAAGAAATTTAAGATGTGTCTTCTACTACTCTTTGACTGGCCAGATAAGAGCAAATCTATTCAAGCAAGTGCTTTCAGGCTTGTATTGTTTGTGATTATCATCTATGTGTTTTTCTTATATATGTTCAATTCTGCAGTATTATTTTTAGTGCTGTGTACTTAATATACAAATTGATAATGATGCTTAAAAGAATCAATACTTCAAAGACATGTTCAAAAAATGATTTAGCGACTGGCCACGTTGGGTAAAATTACTTTTAAAAGTATATTGCGTTACTCACTAAATGCGATTTAATTACTTTTTACGGAAATGAATGTGTTATGTTACTTTTGTGTTACTTTTCCTCACCTGGGCTGAGCTTGCTTGTTGATTTTGCCAAATGAAAGGTCCTTTTCACAAAAAAAAGTGAAATGATGCAGGAGAAGAAAGTTCAATGCTCTTACTTCAGCAATAAAGAAACAATATTATCTAGTCATTTTTGCTTATATGTATGGTTGACTTGGATCATCAAAGGTCAGCAGCAAAGTCATTGAGACAGTGAAATTAGTCAGCCTACATAAAGTATAATTGTGTTATTTAACATATTTAATTACTGCAGGTTTGTGTAGTATTCTGAGTTTGCATTTCACTCTTTTAATTAATTTTGAGGAATACTGAATCTGTTTTTGTGCAAGATGAGTAAATGCATGCTCACACTGGTAACACTTTACAATAAGGTTCATTAGTTAAACATTAGTTAATGTATTAACTAACATGAACTAACCATGAGCAATACATTTGTTACTGTTTTTCTAATCTTCGTTAACATTAGTTAATGAAAATACAGTTGTTCATTCATTGTTTGTTCATGTTAGTTCACAGTGCATTAACTAATGTTAACAAGATGTATTAGTAAATGTTGAAAATAACATTAACAAAGATTAATAATTACTGTATAAGTGCAGCTCATTATTAGTTCATGTTAACTAATGAACCTTATTGTAAAGTGTTACCCTCACATTTAGTCTAGAACTAAAATAACCATCCTGTTTACACACAATGCCACAACATCTTACTCCCGATTTCTCTCAACATGGGGGCAGGAGAGGTGTCAGGCAATAAATGAAAAAACAAAGTAGCCTAATTTGCATTACTTATTTGAAAAAGTAACTAAGATATTTTACTGTGAATTTTAAATTAATGCATTAATTTACGCGTTACTTGAAAAGTAATCTGATTACATAACTCACGTTACTTGTATTTGGCTACCCCAACCCTGGCGACTGGTTTGCGTCATCATGACGTATGGAACCATCGCGTGGTCCCTCACGTTCCAATGGGGCACAAAAAGAACCTTCCAGTAGTTAATTTAGAACTTTTTTTTTTTTACTATTCAGCTTTGTAAAGTAACTAACTTAATCACAGAAATGATACAAGTATACGCTTAATCAATTAGTTCTCAGCACATTATGAATCTGACCAAAAGAGATTCATTTGAACCAAACCGACTTTACTGGTCCAATTCATAGTGAGTCGGACCGATTCAACCCGATTCGTGACCGAACAGCGCAGACCGCTTCAATTAAAAGATCCGATTCAAAAGAACAATACGTTCACGAATTGGACAAACATAAAACGATATCACAGATTTAACTTATAATGCGAGATAATTTATTTTGTCTCATTAAAGGCATACTCTGTTTACTGACTGAGTCAATGTCAACAACAACGGGCATAGTATTAATCTATTCTAGATAATTCCATATGTCGGTTAAAATAACCGATGCTTTGGATGACATCTGGTAACGCACCGGCGTTTGAGGGATAGGTTAAGTTAGATAATACAGAATTACTGTCTTTACACACAGTGTCATTTACCACGACATGTAAAGGTTGTTATTCTCCATGTAGTGAGCGAGTGACACTTACCAGCAGCTTCATCTCTGGATTTACTGGTGGCACTTGAAATCGGTCAATTTCTTCCATCATTTTGATAAAACGTCCGTCTTGTAAAGTGAAGCACAAATGCTCAAGGCGATATCCTAATTGAAACCCGCATTTATTCACTCTCTGGTTCGGTTCAAAGATGCCGAGCTCTTCAGCATCATCTCTAGTTGTTTTCCGCTATCTGGCTGTTACCAGTCAGGGGTGACTCAACAGCAACATCTGACTTCCGGGTCCGGAACCACTCACATACTGACGAGGAGCTGAATAATTAATGAGCTCGCGAGTTTGATCGATACGACAAACATCACAGCTACTGTAAGATAAGGTTGATTTGCAGATCAAAAGCAACACAGCAAAGCTTTGGATTAATGGCAAATGAAATATAACAATCGTGCAAATTGGTATCCATACTGAGACAAGTGCTACAATATTACTTTTATAGTTTATTATTATTTATAAATTCAATATTTTGTGTTTATTGTGGTTAAATACTATGATTTTATTTTATATTTGCGCATCAGGTAAGAATGGCAGATGTCGATGTTGCTGTTTTTATATACTATGTTTTTTTTTTTTTAGTTGCGCATCAGATAAAAAGTTTTTTTGCATTTTTTCAGCTTTTATGAAACTTTGAAAAAATAAAAATAAAAAAAATAATGCGTGACTTTTATTTTGAAACAATCTTCTGTCAAGTTCTCTTCAGCGGTCTGCAGAAATCCTTGATTACGTTCATGCCAATAATGAGAAATGAGCGCTATTTATATTGCGGAAAATATTATATAGTCAAAAGAAAAAGAAAAAACAACAACACTGAACGATACCTAGATCTTTTAGGAACAGTTTGTCGTCTGTGGATTTTAATTTTCGCTTTAAAATCCATTGGTTTTGCTATTTTATTTAATCATCTATTCCTTTAAATCAGCTTTCATTTTACATATTAAAATAAATAATAAATATTATAAACCATTCTTCCTCCTATTTTCAACGCTTTTATTTTGAAAGCCATCTCTCACAGACATTTGGCTACTTCCAGGCTAATTCTCGTTTTCTCATGTTGCTGCTGTTGTGAGCTCTCCAGCGTCGGTTTATTAACGGACACTGAAACATAATAATAGATAGCACTTCCAAGACATGTTTGTAGTTTATTGTCTGGTCGCCAAAGATAATCATGGGAATGGTATCCTTGTTATCCTTGACAACAACTGTAGCTTGGGCCTTTGTTGGGCTTGGTTTCTAGGGACACCGTTGCTATAGAAAGCGTACTACATAAAGTTGAGCAAGGTCAGGCGATTTCCTCCAATCACGATCACGCACTGGCTACGAAACCTTTTGAATCAGCCAATCAAATGAGAGACTGATTACCCACCGGAAAATGGTTTGGAGACTCTGGGATGACAAGAAAACTGAAGAAGTTCGCAACTATTTTTATGTACATTTTACCCATATCGACGTTTGAATGTTTGTAGTTTCGCATGGTAAGATGGTTTGCAAATAAATATGATTTTACTTCATGCTTTAACGACTTTGTATCGTAGACATCTCCAAACTATAGTTCTCCCGATGTATGGACAATTATCCTGCTGTATTTGCAGCTTTATTCATGATTTCTATTTCATTTCTGTTTCTCTGTCATTGTTTTTATGCTCTGTGAAAGCTAGCTTCTGCTTCCTTATCAGGTACATTGCCTGTCAGTTTTCAGCTCAGTGTTCTGTTTGGCGTTCATTCACTTCTGAATCCATTGATGGGGCAATATGGTTATGTACATACAGATACTTTAATATATTTAATTTGTTGTCATCTTTACATTAAGCCAGATGTCGGTCATGATTGTAAGAGGGTCTGCTGTGGGAGTCTCGGTTTACCTCTGATAGTCTTGAGTACTGTACTCTGAAACATGACCTGAAGATGTGTGACCAGTAAAATGATACTTCAACCATGTGTTCCTGATCCATAAACAAAGACCCAATGAATTTAAAGATAAATATTTATTTTATTTTATTTTATTTTACAATATATAGGCTATATATATTTGTACATTGTTTTTATTTAACATGCATTTTTAAAAGTACAAATATTACATGCAGCCTCTTTATTAATATATGATCAAATCTGGCATGTATGTTAATAATTACAACAATGTTTTTCATACATATGGATAGTTGACTTGATGTTCAGGATTGTATGTTGCCTTATTATTGTTGTTTATCTTTTTTTTTATGCAGAAAAAATCAAGAACACGCTCCTCCTCCCCACCTCTGCATGTGCATGTGAACGAGACCACGCCTGTGCACGTGCATGTGAAGAAGAGCACAAAATGCAGCCCTACCAAGACAGCCCAGGTATAGCGTCATCTTGTAGCCTGTGCATTGATACCCATCCTCAAAATACACTTGAATTTATAGTAATTAACACAAGTCCAAATAGATGTGCAACAGAGAAAGCATCCAAAGTTCTATAAGACCCATCATGCACCTTCTATGTCTTTTATGTTCCAGGTTAAGACAAAAAGTGGCTTGCATCCTACTGCTAAGGTAAAGACGAGGGTCCCATGGATCCCACCTGGCAAGGTCTCAACTCGAGAGGCCTCATATAAGTGGGAGGTCAGTCAAATATTACATATACATTCCCATTTGTGCTTGTGCACAATTCATTTAAAATATTTTACACTGCTGTGAGTGTAGTTTTTTTTATGTATTTTGCAGAAGAAAACCATTTTGTTATTTTAGATGTTATAATGTTTATGTATTTTAGGGACCAAGTCATCGTCTAGAGATAACGCCTCCGGAGGAACCTGAACGCTCCCAGTCTCCTCTCCGAATTGAAGATCTTTCCACTGATGAGGAAGAAGCACTGCATGGACGCTTCAATCAGTACGAGAGGAAGATCGACAGCCTGATGACAGAGGTCAGCTCTCTGAAAAATGAGGTGAGAATAGAGAGATTGGAAAAATTGAGAATTTGTTTGTCATTCTTTTCTTTTTGAGAGAAAAAATTTACATTATATACTGGGAAATATTCATTCAGCATTTAGAAACACACTATTACCTGAACTACCGTACAGTTTGGGGTTTGTAGGATTTTTTATGTTTTTGAAAGAAGTCTCTAATGGCAGCCAAGGCTGCATTTATTTGATCAAAAATACAGTCAAACAGTAATGTTGTGAAATATTATTGCAATTTAAAATAAATGGTTTGTTTTTATATACTTACAAAAGTAATTTATTCCTGTAATGGTAAAGCTGAATTTTCAGCATCATTACTCCAGTCTTCAGTGTCACATGATCCTCCAGAAATCATTCTAATATGCTGTTTTGGTGCTCAATATACATTTTCTTTTATTCTATTTGTAAATTTTCTAAAGTTATGGAGCTTAATAATTTTTTTTTTCTAGATTCTTTTTTGAAAAGAAAGTTCAAAAGAAGATAATTTATTTGAAATATAAATCTTTTGTAATATTGTGTCTTTCACTTTTGATTGATTTAATGCGGCATTGCAGAAGAAAAAGTATTAAAAAAATGTTTTTAAATCCTCTGACCCCAAACTATTGATTGGTTATGTGTGTGTGTATGTAAATTAGAGCTGCACGATTTATTCAAACACCCACGCAATCTCATTCCTACATGAAATTGATTCGCCAGTGTCTATTAAACCTTTGACAAAATCACACCGGAACATTCAGATCTGCGTTGGCACTGCTGCTGAGCTAGAGAGAGCATTTGTCATGTACAGTAGTAGTATGAAACAATCTTTTCAACCACGCAGTATCGTTATTTCTGTCTTACAAATATTCATATTATCACAGAAGTACTGGGATAAAAGTTTAAAATTCAGATATAAACACTAATGTCTATGGAAGCATACAAGTAAATCACTTTATGAAAGTAACTTGGTTCTTTAAAAATAATTTTATTGATTACATTGTTGGTGGTGACAGGTGACTGTTAGAAATGCATTTGTCATTGAATCATACAAAGACACACGCAAACAAAACAAAAAAAGCAGATGGTGATGTTTGTGTTTGCAGGTAGAGCTTCGTAAGAGGGAGCAGCTGCTAGAGCGTCAGTCGGAGAGGTTGAGTGCATCGCAGCGTGTCATTGCTGAGCAGGAGGAGGAGCTTGCAGAGGTCGCCCGGGAGCTGGAGGCCACAGAGCAGGAGAACTCCCGCCTACGGGTGTCCATGGAGAAGATGCTGGTGGAGAATGATTTTGGGAGGTATGATGAAAACATTGCCGTTTAAACATTTTGTTATTACTTAAAACAGCTTTCAAATATAATTTGAACCATTTCTTCTGGTCTAGACTAGAAAGGGACAGTATGCAGCTAGACAAAGATGTTCTACTCAGAAAGCTGCTGGAAGCAGAGATGGACAGCAGTGCAGCCGCCAAGCAGGTGTCGGCCCTCCGTGAAACAGTCAGCCATATGTCCAGGAGTGTGAGTGTGAGCAAAATGCACCTTTCAGAACAGTTTCTCTACAGAAACCATTTTGAAACAGTATCATGTACAATATCAGATATGCTTTAAAAATATTTTGTTTATATATTTGTACAGGAGAAAAAGATGTCAGGATCAGACTCAACACTCTTGACCCGACAGAAAGAGCTCTTGCTGCAGAAACTGGAGACTTTTGAGAGCACTAACAGAGCCCTCAGACATCTTCTGAGAGAACAACATAGTCGAGAGGTACGGCTTTGCCTCTAACAAGTAAATTTAAAGTATGTTATTATTTGACAATTACATTTCACTGTACAAAAAAACAGTAAAGTTTATTAACCTTTTCTTTACTACTTGTTTTGTAACAGATGGAGTCACTAAGACTCTTGGAGCAGAAAGACACGCTTCTGAAAAGACTTTCTGATGTGGAAGAAGACAATTCGGTTGGTGTTGTGTTTGCTTAAAGTATGCTGCGTAGGAGTGTGACGAGCAGTGTTTCCAAGTCCGCGGTTTTCCAGCGGAATTGGGCTACTTTTACACTGTTGCCGCGGGTGGTTTTTCATGTCCGCGGGTTGAATTGACACAAAATAACGTGATATTTAGCCCTTGAATGCGAATTTAACCAGGGGAGCCCCTCCAAAAATGTTACCCCCCAGAACGCGATTTTTACTGTGGGACCCCCCTGAAATGCGATTGGGCTAGTTTTGAAGAGCAATTGGGCGGGTTTTGTTGTGAAAACCTGGCAACCCTGGTGACAAGACAGTTAGCTCACGAGACGAGACACGAGATTGAGTTCACGAGAACATTTGCATTCGAAATTGTTTAACCAATCATCTTGTAATTAATGTCATTTCAATTACACTTTTTGAGTATGAATTATCATATGCAGTATAAGACAACAATACTCAAGCACTATAAAAGGTTTTGCGTCAAACTCAACTGACTGGCTTCTCTCCTGTATGATTTCATACGAGTCTCTTCAGACCTTAGAATTGTACATGATTTTTGAGTTTCAACAACTTTTGACCTTCTCTTAACTGAACTCCTTTTCACAAATTGATCATAGAAATAAATAAAAATGAATATGTTTTCTCTTAATCGTATTAAGTGCAAACAATATGTGCAACCATAACAAAGAACTCTCTCAATATTCAAACTTATACAGAGCTGAGAGATGGTTACAACTACACAGCCACACAAGATAGCTTTCATATTGGGAGATATTTGCATGCATCAGGGAGCTGCTTTCAAAATGCAGGGTATTGAAATCTCGTTTGAATGTGCACTCGCATTTTACTTTTGATTTCGCGATCGCACGTACTCTGTGAATTGGGAGTGGCGGTGCTGAGCGCACATTTTACAAGATAAGACATTTGTCAGACTCTTAGGCTCTGTTGTGCTATGAATCTTCCGCCACGGTCTTGTCAGTCATCTCGTCACTTACTCTTGTTACGTGATCAGTGAACTCTGATTCCTGCTGCACTACGTATGACTTTGCAACTCGTGTTGGATGAGCTGGATGGGATTGAAGCGACCATTATCCAACTGAATTAAATGGTTTTTATTTCTACAAAAAGCAAAAAGACAGTGGAGGCGTTATGTAAATGTAGCGGTTGCATATTCTATCCTAATTTCACCATCACACGCTGTCATGGCAATATCGCGAGACGGCTTTTCACCTCAATGAGAAATCTCGTCACATTTTTATCTCGTGGCACAAGGTCTCGTCACACCCCTATTTCTGTGCAATTTTTGATTTCTTAGTTTTAACGCTGAACTCCTTTCTGTCTACCAGCGTATTCTTGTAAAGCTTCAAGACAAAGAGAGAGAGGTTAACCAGCTCACTTCCTTGTTAGAGAGTGAAAAGGTAAACTATATTTTCTAGAATGTTTTAGACATGATACAGTCATTTATTTTTTCCTTGGCGAGTGAATAAGAGTTGTACGTATACAATGACTATAAGGAAATTCAATTCAATTTCTGAGCCCTTATCATTTTCCATTGTAACAGGAGAGTGCAAAGACCACCAGTGAACTCTCCAAAGTTTTGGAGTCCACCCGAGCACATCTTCAGGGTCAACTACGCAATAAAGAGGCAGAGAATAGCCGCCTTAATGTTCAGATCAGGGTAAAGCATACATAATCATTAGTATTTAAGCAACATCTACCACTGTCTTACTTTATAGTGTTTATTCTAAAAGACATGTCTAGGGGATTTCAAATATTGTCTTCATATATATAATGCAACATAAATAATATATAAATAAATGTTGTAATAAATATATAAAATCCAATTGGTTCAGAATCTAGAGCGATCCATCAGCCAGCAGCAGGGGGAGGTAGATCACCTGCAGAATCAGTTGCGAGACCTCAGGCAGCAAGCAGAGGCTGACAAGGAGGCCCTAAAGAAAGCCACGAGGGCACAGAAACAGCGGGCCCAGCGCAGTGAAGACACTGTGGGACAGCTCAGCGCCCAGCTCATGGAGATAGTGAGTGGAGTGAGCTTAATTCATACTGCTTCCAGGTTTTTAAAATTATAATTTGCTATGATAAATGTTTCAAACAGTGGTATCCTGCAGAAAACGATCACATCTGACATCACTTCTGGTTAATTTGTTAGTCTGGAAATGGAAGAATTTTTAAAGAAATTAATACTTTTATTTAAAAAGTATGCATTAAATTAATCAAGAGGGAAATATATAATATTACAAAAGATTTTATTTGAAATAAATGCTGTTTTGAACTTTTTGATTAAAAATCATCTTGAAAAAAGATATGTATCATGGTTTCCACAAAAATATTAAGCAGCACAACTGTTTTCAACATTGATCATACAAAATGTTTCTTGAGCAAATCAGCATATAAGAATGATTTCTGAAGGATCATGTGACACTGAAGACCGGAGTAATGATGCTGAAAATACAGCTTTGCCATCTCAGAAATAAAAATTATTCTATTAAATTGTAATATTTCTCAATATATAAATGTTTACTGTGTTTGATCAAAAAAATGCATCCTTAGTGAGCAAGAGACAGGAGAAAAGAAATCTCACTGACCCCAAACTTTTCAAAGTTATTGTAGATTTTGTCTTATTTTTCTATGCCAATAAATAATATAAAAATATGAAATAATTTATCTTTTCTCAGGAAGCACAGTTGGCAGATGCTGTGTCAGCTGCAGAGAACTGGAGCAGTCGCCACACAAATGAGATGAAGGACAAAGGACAGCTAGAGATGGAGATCACATTGTTGAACAGGTCAGCAGGGATTTGTGTCCCTTGTATGATTATGCAAATCCTAATTATGAATAATTGTAAACAATGTAAAAAAAAAATGTAAAAAGCCACACAAACTATTCTTGTGTTCTTTTAGCCGTATTACAGACCTGACAGAACAGTTGCATGGGCAGGAAGAGAAAGCCCGAACTGAGAGAGAAGGACTCTTAGATCGCCTTCATGAGCTCAATACCGAGAGCACTACTATACGCCTGGAGAACCAGAGCCTTAAGGTTTGTCCATTTGCAGCCGTATGTACAAATTTGAATTCTTTTTTTTCCCCAGTTGATTGCCAGTCTCATTTTACCCATAACTCCTCAGTTGTCCTCATGCCTTTATAATGAATATGACAAATTAATACAAATGAAAGCTGAATTGTTATTCTTGTGCAGGCCACTTTGTCTGCCTTGGAAGAGAAGTTGTCATTGTCCCAGTCTGAGGTCCAGCAGGTCAAAGTTTCCGTGAAACAGTATGAGAGCTTGGTGGACAGCTATAAAGCCCAGGTGTGATCCTCAAACTCTTAACAAACTCATTGCTTAAGATGATGCATTTCAGGTACTACATTATAGTTTGGAATAATTAAGATTTTTTTTTTAAATTTAAAGAAAACTCTTATGCTCACCAAGTCTGCATTTATTTGATCAAAAATACAGTAAAAACAGTAATATTGTATAATATATAACTATTATAATTTAAAGGAACTGTTTTCTATTTCAGTATATTTTAAAATGTAGTTTATTCTTATGTTGGCAAAGCTGAATTTTCAGCATCATTACTCCAGTCGTCAGTGTCACATGATCCTTCAGAAATCATTCTAATGTACTGATTTGCTCAAGAAAACATTTATTATTATTATCAATGTTTAAAACAGTTCGTGGTGCTTAATTTTTGTGTAAACCGTGGTACACTTAAAACATTTTGGGTTAAAATTTAAAAAGAAAGAAATTAATATGTTTATTCAACAAGGACACATTAAATTGATCAAAAGTGACAGTAGATTTCTATTTCAAATAAATGCTGTTCTTTTGAACTTTCTAATCATCAAAGAATCCTAAAAAAAAATATATATATATATATATATCATGGTTTCCACAAAAATATTAAGCAGCAAAAAAAAAAAAATCAACATTCATAATATTAAGAATCACTACTAATAACTGAGCACTAATAATAATTGTTCATAATTGAGCATCAAATTAGCATATAACAATGATTTCTGAAGGATTTTGTGATCCTTATGATTGGAGTAATGATTCTGAAAATTCAGCGTTGTCATCACAGGAATAAAGTACATTTTCAAACATATTAAAATAGAAAACAGTTCTTTTAAATTGTAAATATCTTGTAAATATCCAAATTTGGAAATTACTTAAGTAAGCTAGCATCCCATAACACAAAACAGCTGTTTAATTCTACTCTGTGTATGTGTAAGTTTTTGGGGTTTTTTTTTGCGTTTCCGTCTATAAACTCTGCTCTGTTTCTTTGAATTCAGGTTCAGAAGACCCGTGCCGAAGCAGACGAGTACTCTGCACGCCTGCAGGTGGCTGAAAGTGAAGCTCAGACTGTAAGAGATGAGCTAGACCAGGAGATCCAGCAGGTCAGGAAGCAGCTCCACGGTCGTCTGGCAGAACTGGAGCCACTTCCTGAAGCTCTAAGACACGCCGAACACCAGTTGCAGGAAGGTCACGAGAAAGAGCGCTTGCAAGAGAGAAGAAATGCAGAGCTCAGCACCTCCCTCTCAGAGCTACGTATTAAGGTGTGTTTGTTCAGCATAAGTCCTTGAAAGTAGTTTGCATTTAATATTAAAAAGATGGCCAACTATTTCAGGAAAAACACTGGCAGAACATTGTAGGTGGTGCAACAAAAATGTCTTAGAAAAAGCTACAAAAGTTCTTCATGGTATTGACAACACTACTGAGCACGTGACCAGTGTTGGGGGTAATGCATTACATGTAATGTGCATTGCGTAATCAGATTACTTGTGGATGTAACGAGTAAAGTAACTCATTACTTTATAAATGTACGCATTAATATTTGAGTTACTTTTTTTAAAAAGTAATGCATTTTACTTTATGGTTTAATTCATTTGCTTAAACATTTTTTTAAACTACTGTGTAACTGTTTTTTATAAGAAAATGAAGGCTATGTTGTTGAATGCTTTACTGGTCAAAAGTAACATAATAGTTACTTTATGCAAGATAATCTTGTAATAAGTTACTTTTTTAGAGAGTAATGCAATATTGTAACATTACTTTTAAAAGTTACTTTCCTCAACACTGCATGTGACTGCTTACATTTACCATATCAATGGCTATTCAGTATTCAGCAACTTGGCAGGGCCGTTGTTTCTTATTTCATATGCAAATAGGTTAGCCATTCCTAACAGAGGTTGTAAAATTTACATACAGAAGTATTGAAGGTACAGTTGCAAGAAGAGCCCGTTTGATTCTGTGGAAAGGGTGGAAAATGATTGTGTATAGCTAAATTATGAAGTTTTTGTTTTAAGAAACCTTTACTAACATAAATGGGGCAATATGAGTTGCTTCAAAAAGGTAGAATATGGTCAGTTTAATTTTTTAAAAAAAAAATTTTTCACAAAATTGTGTTTTGGTGTTATTTTTTCAATAAAAAATTAAGTAATAGTAAAAACAAACTGTAACAGATGATTTTAGTGATCTTCAGTATTACAAAAATGTTGTTTTTATTGATATTTTTTTGTTTTCTCTGGTGGATTGTGTGTAGGTGGAGCAACAGGGAAGTCTGGCAGAGATGTTGAGACACAAGAACATGTTGGTACTGGAAGAAAACAAGCAGCTTCAGCACAAAGCAGAGGGCCTTGAGCGGTCTGTCACTTCATCCTTTTATCCCTCGTTAATTGTCTGTCATTCATTTTAAAGTATTTTCATCTCTTAAATGGATAGTTCTGTCACTCATGTCGTTCCAAAACTGTATGACTTTCTTTGGTTCCAATGTTGTTTGGTTCCCAAAATCTTCTTTTATGTTCCAAATAAGAAAGTTATACTGGTTTGGAACAAGATGAGGGTGAGTAAATAATGACAGAATTTTCATTTCCCTTTTAACATGCTTTATCCCATGTTGTCAACAGGAAGCTAGAGGAGGCTAACTCACAAAACCGAGACCTCATCCAGGTGATTTCAAAACGTGAAGAGACTATTCATAGCAACCAGGTGCGTCTGGAAGAAAAGTCTCGGGAGTGCAGTATTCTGACTCGACAGCTGGAGGAGGCCCTGGACGATGCTCGTCGGCAGGTCTGGCCCCAACTGCCATGAACTCATGGATTCAATTATCTCTGTTTTAATCTTGCAAAGCTTTTGTTTGTTTCATTGAAGATTCCCTGCTGATTAACAGGTCACCCAGACCAGGGAGCGAGCAGCCTCGAAAGAGCGTGTTACACAGTCCAAAATTGTCGACCTAGAGACTCAACTGAGCAGAATAAAAACTGAGCTGAACCAGCTACAACGAGCCAAAGAGGAGGTCAGTTACATTTCCCCATTTGTGAATTTCTTTCAAATATTTTTGTCAAATTCTTTAAAACATATATGAACTTTCTCACAGGCTGAACGGAGGTACCAGAGCCGTTTACAAGACGTCAAGGACAGACTGGATCAGTCCGACAGCACAAACCGTAGCCTCCAGAACTATGTCCAGTTCCTAAAATCTTCTTACGTCAATGTGTTTGGAGATCCTGCTCTCACCGGGTCCTCGTTCCGCACGCCTTCACCAATCTGAAAACTCTTGCAGGTGTCTTTTAAGACTTCCTTTACATGGACTGACGTGTATTAGTCTACTTGTCACAACTGATGACCTCTTGACTTTACTGTGCATTGTACTTTACTCTTAAAAGTCTTATTTATTGGACATGGTCATTTTGGTGAGTACTAAGAATTATCTTTAGTATTACATATCCATCCTAGAATGAGAAGTGTGGTCTTATGGACAAATTCTTGTCTTGTCATATTTTGCCCTGTCTCAAGGTGGTCGTTATGCAATAAATGGACTTCAAGCTATTATCTTCATACAAAACTCTTCTTCCTTAATTTACACAGCTATAATGAAGGTTTTACTTAAACTTTTTATCTGGTTATAATACTTACAATTTCTTTTTAGTTGCAGCATCTGACCCTAATTGCTATTAGTTTAAATATTATCAGTATCTACAGTATGATGATGGTTGTGAGAGGCACAGGATAATCTCTTATATCCATAAAATCCCATTTAAAACATGATCACCTACTCAAATCTGAATTTTCTTAGTACTTGAATTGGTTTAAGAGACAAAATGACAACAAACTCAGGATTTCTCATTTTATTTTTTTAGCCAAAGTTGTTTTTGTTTATAGCAGGGTCATTATGTGAATCTTTCTATATTAAAACAATATAAAGCATCTTTTGAGTCAAGATTGATGTTATATTTTTGTCTTCAGTAGGCTGAGAGCATAGAATTCCAGTAATAAAATGTTTATTGGTGCTATACATTTTTACATTACTGTAATTATTCATCTTTTTTGTTGTTTAAAGTCATACTTGCACTTTTGTCTTTTTGTTTTGTTTATCTGATGCACCATGATGTTAAAACAACAAAACCGTAATGCTTCACTGTTGTTTGTGCTTATATGAAATGCAATGGTACATGTATTTTTTTTTTAATTGGTATGAATATTTTATATACATATCAAATGTATTATACTGTACTGACATATATAAAATCTTTTGAAAGATGCTTCAGTATCCCACTGTGTGATTGAAGAAAACTGATTCTATTGCAGTTGCAACCAAACCAAAATATAATTTGTTTCTCTGTGTAATCCTCAAAGTCCAAATGCATTTCATTCCAAATTATTAGTTTTAGGTGTAGAAGTTTTTCTTGTTGCAGGTATTGACCCCCTTTGTTTCATTGCTCTGATTGCACTCTGCAAAACTATTGCTCTCTTTTGCCATTGCGTTGCTTTCCGCGACTCTTCCGCTAGATTCTTTTTGTACTCTTTTATCTGAAGCTGAGCAGCAGCTACTTTCAGCTGGTAATTTCTTTCTGTTGCCTGCAGATGTTTAAAACAGTCACAGCAGGGTGATCTGGATGAGTCGAATGATTCAGGTGTTCCTTGGTGTGGAAGGATATTTTCAGTGTCCTTTAGAACCTGATTCTGAAACACAAAAAGTGTTATAATGTTAATATATCATAATGTTTGTTTGTTAAAACTCTTTTATAGAATATGCTGATAGAATATTACACACAAGGAAAGGATGGGGCTAGTTGTCACAATATTTCAGTCAATTAAACCTATAAATTACCCAAAGTCTGTACTCCAAAGATAGACTTACCGTTGTCTGTGTAAAATTAAATACAGTCGGAATCGCGTCTGAGTGTAAACGCGCAGATCCAGATTCAAAACAATCCGGATTGAAATGAGCGGAGCACAAAGACGAGGAGTCAGATGGCGTCCATTCAGCGTCCCTCCCCATATTCACTATCCAATGGCGGCGATGCTCCTCTTGTAATGGGAATCTGAGAGAAACAGGATAATCAGTAAATGAAAGGTTTTGTTTTACCATCAGACAAACTAATCACAAACTTACTTGTAGAATGAGACACCGTCGATATTCTCATCCGGCCCGTATCCGCAGAAATCACACGATGGCATCTCCTCAACTCTGACGGTAACTGCAGTGCAGAGACAGAGTAATGAAGGCCTGTTGAGGAATCGTTTGCTTTATACACGCTGTGTCTATTGATGCTTCTCGGTCATGAAAGAGGTGTTAATGGGCGATTTACACAAAAACCTTGAATAGAGACATTTGTGTTTTATTTACATAATGGTTGTAGGATTGTTTTGTTTTTTTCAGCACCATTTAGGAACCACAAACCAGCAAAATAGTTAAAAAAGTTAAAACATATATATTTTTACAAATCAAGTAGCATGTAAAGTAGCCTAATATAGGCATATACTATGGGTTATTTTTCAGCTTATCTTAGTTTTAACTTAATGCCATCCTAAATTTAAATAGGCCTAATAAATTAGCCTAAATTGATATTGAGACTCTTTAATGATTTCCCTTATTTTTAACATATTGTTTAAATGTTACATTTCTTGGGGTTGTTTTCTCAAGGCATATTTTGCAGCTATACATACATTGCTCCTCCTTGCTAAATTCTCTGTACCCTCCCTCTACTTTCACACATATTCATGACATTAACATGATTAAAATGCCTTTTTTTAGAAACAATTGGTTCAAGAATGACTGTTAAACAGCATTTGTCTCCGAAACAACAGGCAAAATTGGGCCTTGAAAGAAACCGGATACCACCTTGAACGACTCTACAGGAAGACTCGAGTGATTTGCATTTTATAAGGTTGCAAAAGATTCTGTTTGAATAGGCCTTTGGGAAAAAAAGGCTGAATTTAATTTCAAACATGTATTCTTAATGATTGTGTATCATTACAATTTCTTTTTACAAGCTAAAGCACTCCTTGCCTCTACCAAGACCTACTTTATGACATTTCTGGCTCTTTTGAATTTTGTTCTCCGTTTCCCTCCTTGAAATATAATTATATTGACAACATTTTCTTCTTTAATACCAATAGTACTCCCTTCCACAAGGTTCTACTTGAACATCGTGCTTTAGTCAGGAAAGAAAACTGTAATCTGTCCTCACTTCTGACCAAATACATAGCTGTTTTGCCTCAGAAACTGTTCCAATGGATCTTGGATGTTTTGATTGTTGTCCTTGTTTTATTTATAGCCATTTCTCACAAATTTCATTGGGATGTGCCAAGGCACTGTGATACAGCAGAAACCAAATTTTATTATGGCAGCATTTTCCGGACCAGTACTGCAGTACTGCAGTGCCAGGAATTAAAAAAAGATGCAGAATCAATTAAATTAATTACAGTCAGGAAATTCACCAAATGACATTGATCAGATATGCAAAACTGACTTTTAGAAAAAAGAAAAAAAAACTTTTATATCTGTCATATCCATGACCATAAAATAAAAATGTACTATACATGTGTATTTTGTTTAATATAGAACACAGGGCTTTAAAAATGATTAATTGTGTCTAATCAGACTGGAAGGGGAGCACTATTTGGCTTCGGCATTTTCCGTCAGCGTTCGGCTAGTTGCTGCAGTGCATGATGTCACTGTCTCGCGCAGCTCGTCGAGTACGATCGCTCGGTCTACGCTGCTATTTCATTCGTTGAGGTCGCCACCCGTTGCCACCCAGTCTCAGAAAAACAGCAAATCCTCCAGCAAGGTAGGCTAATACACAAAATTTCAATTGTAAAATTGTGCATTTTTATAAACAAAGCACAATTCCAGGACGTTTTATTGTAAACTAAAATAATGCTTTGGTTTATGTCGCGTTTGCTATGCCGCGGGCCGTGCTGGGCGTTTCGGCGACCATTTTCATCTGTTTAATGTTATATAGAACAGCACAATTCTGTCATTGTGCTGTAAATATACAGTTATTACATTGTTGTGCGAACATCACGAGTTAAATACGTTCTCTCAGACAAGCTTTCATTGCCCTGCTTAAATGCAGTCGTTAGCTGCAGAGCTAACCTATAGTCACGGCTAGATTATAAATTAAACATTTTACACGGATACAATACAATGTGCAGCAAGATACAGGACTACATAGGGACGTTTTAAACTATTAAATAAAAACCTGGTTTAATTTATATTAATTAGGTTTATATGTGAGGCATTTGTACATAAACCAGCCTCCTCCAATTCCAAACGCTCTTCCAAACAAAGACATTAATTATAACAAAGTACCTTGTTCTACCGCAATTTGTCTATTTTCATTGGGTTAACGTAAATGTAAAGACATGTATACATTCAGGCTATAGAGGATCCGCCCAGCGCCTGTTTCTCTCTCGGTCTGTCATTGGATTAATGCTTTGATATGAGGCCTGGGCTTTTGCTTGGCTTTTATTATTTTCTGATGGTCTTCTTACATGAACAGTGTTTATTATAAACACAGCTGCATACTTATCCATAGCTGTGTGTTTTTGAGTAGATGATGATTGATTTCTATAAAAATGTGAATGTTGGCAAACAGCTGATAATAACAATGTTTGAATAATATTTTATTATAGTAAACTAAAATATGATATATAAACTCTTAGAAGTAAAGTCAGATATTTTAAAATTTTGCGCTTATCTGGCTAAACCGTGTGAATGGATATAAGCAGGCAAATATATTAAATTCTTCACTTTATTGTCTTCTGGCTTATGCAAAGTGTTTGGAACAATATTTCAACCTCTGAACACGCCTGCAAGGTTTTAACGATTTGTACCGTTGCTTTTTGAACTCAGACTTTTATGGTTGAAGCACTGACTTAATATGCACGCCAACTGCTGATATGCCAACAGCCCTGCTGCGCAAATGAAAAAGCCCCTGAAGCCAAAATGATGAATGTTTTTGTGTTCAGACATTAGCATGCATTGCTTATAAACTGTACAACATTCATAGTTTCACACTGGGCCCCTTATTCATTATGTAGAGATAGACTGATGATTGGTTTGATCGGTATTTTTTTGAACTGATATTTGGTTATTGGTTGTTTTGGTGTAATGATTTTGGTGTAATGGTTATCTAAAAATGGTCATAAAAAGCTATATCGGTCAATCTCCAATAATATGACTTTTCAGGTCAGGTTTTTAGTTGCCCTTAATCAGCACTTGAGGCCTATTTTCTATTTTCAGACCTGGTGCCTTAGTGAAATTACGCATTATGAAATAACTGCCTGTCGGCGTCTGGAATTTAGCACTTATAACAGTGTAGACAGTCCAGTAGAAACAAATAACTGTGTTCATTGTACTCCCCATCCTGTTTCCTCAAAGGCTGATGGCATGCATGTTGAAATTGTTGAGAATCTTTCTAAGGGTGTGGTCCCCTGTCTCATAACGTAACTCATAACATGCAGGGTCTACGTAAGGGTGGGTGGGGGTGTCCTCTGGGACGCGTTGCATTTGCATGTGCATGTGCAGCTGTGTAACTATTTTAGTTGTCCTCTCCCAAGTGTCAGGGTCCCATACTTTGTCTGTGGATGCTTTAGAATTTCTGTTATTGAAAATAAATGAGGTAAATAGTTGTTTGACACCTCCATATTTTAGAGATCTTCTTGGTTCAAGATATTAAACCAATCCTGATTATGATTTTTTTCTTTCTTTCTTTTTTTTTCATTTCCTTGTGACTATTAGAGAGAGACTTTGAGTAGGTCATTAGGGTGCCACTGGAAAAAATACTTGATTATTAAATTCATAGCAGCTCTGTGTCCATAATGATGCAGATTATTAATAAGTGACCAGTCATTGACTATGTTTACATGCACCCTCATAATGTGATTATAATGAAAATATACTGCGACTGATCGAATCAAATTTATGCTATTAAGCTCATAATCATAGCAACCATAATTGAAGTAAAACGTGCCGTATTTTAATCAGGCATGTAAACACTTTAATCGCATTTATTCCACTCTGACCAAAGTGCGCATGTGCATTTTAGGGGTGCTGAAGAAACCGAAGTCATGTTGCAAATGTTGCACGTCAAGATTCTGATGGTCGAAAACATTAAAATGGAAAACTTTTTAGGTGCGTCACCGAAAAAAATGATTGAGGCCGGATACCAAAGAACTGGCAAACAAATGTGTGCTGGAAGAGCTTGGCCAGTATCACACATACTGTATGTGAGTTCATTTGTGCCGTGCATTGGGGTATGTGAATAATGGTGGTAAAAATAACCACAATTCTTTGAGAGTAATCAGAATAATGAAAATTGCATGTAAACGGGAGTGATAAGGTTTGCTCGTGTAAACATCTTCCTCGATTAAGTCCTTACTTTGGTTATTGGAAATAATCACATTATTGGTGCACATTTCAACATTGTTGGTTTAGGATGGTGTATGTTAAGGCTGTACATAGAAAGCAGACCAAAGGCTGTGTGTTGTGCCATTGTTCTGGTTTCAGGTTGCATCCTGGTGTAACACAAACCTGAAGTGTTCTAAAGCTCTCAGGGACACCCTTATTTCGTATTCATGTCTATGTTGTCACTTTGATATGTATCAGATGGTCTCTTTCCTGTGGTCTGTGATGTGTTATTGCGTTGCATGAGCTGCTATAATACTGCATGCTCTACTTTGGCTCACGTAACCAGTGATTTCACAATATATTAAATGGTTCATGTGCATTTTCCTGGTTCTATTTTTATTAGCCTGACCAATCTCAATGTTTAACCAATAATGTTGTTTTACATTAGGCCTTGTAGCCCACCCCTGAGACATCTGTTACCATGTCCAAGTTTCTTAGACCCAAACTGAAGGTAAAATATGTGAGTTTGCATCTCCAACCTGATCTCACTGGAAAACGTGACTATTTTATGAGGTGGCAATTTCATATTAATTTGAAAACGTATGATTATTAGGAAAAAGTAAACATGAAGGTCCACCCCTAACCCCACCCAGTCATACCTGTCACAGGAGCGTAAGCAGGTTATATGAAAACGTACGAATGAGATTATACGAATTCATACGAGCCACCAATTTGGCAAAATGTAAAATAGTTACGAATTGCCTTGAGATTGTGTTGGTGTCTTTTGTGTTCTGCCCTGATTTGCTGTGTAGTAGCTATGAGAAAATAAACTGAAAGTGTTTGCGTTGTCAGTGTAGGAAGGAAGAAAGTACGTGTTTTTTTCCTTATTCTCTTAAAAAGAGAGACGCATGGGCTGGGCTGTACCTTGGCTGTCTCCCCACACAGGCCCGTCACTGCAGCGCTGATGCTTTTGTCAGCACTGCAGCGAGAGGAGAGGAGATGGTTAGACAAATGCAGTGAAAGTGAGCTTTTGTTTTCTGCATACTCATGCACCCCTCTTCATCTTAAGAAACATCATTGCACATAGTACCTGGGCTTTAAGTAAGTAACAGGATAGGATATTTTGAATTTGTAAGATCTGTGGGTGCTTTTTTACATTTAATGCATGGAAGTGCTGACTTATTTCAGGTTTTGTGTGTTTGTTGCATGGTTTGCGTGGGTGTGTTCTGCATGATGTAGCCTAGTTGACATGCTGGCACGGATTAAATCTCATGAAATCCGCCTGCGTGTGAGGTTTTGATCCCTGGCAGCTGTGATGAAAAGCTGCAGTGAACCTTTTTTTCCTGCAGCTCAATATATTCATAAATATTATCTATAATCATAAATATTGCATGCTTAGGGTGGGCTCAATTTGAGTGCATCTTCATTCTCCGGGTTCATGGAGCTTTCAAATCTCAATCAATAAAGTAGCCTTTTTGAAATGAGTTAACAGGATTCAGGCCTAAGGAATTCAGAGGAAAGGGGTGGGATGTTTCCAAGAATTTAGTTTGGCTAATAATAACTGTTCGAAGAATCCAAAAAGCTGAAATAATAGCAGTTTTGCATGGTGATACACAGAGATGCCCATATTATTTAAAGGGTTAGTTCACCCTAAAAAATAAATTTCTGTCATTAATTACTCTCCCTAATGTCGTTCCAAATAAGTAAGACCTTCATTCATCTTCGGAACACAAATTAAGATATTTTTGATTAAATCCGAGAGCTTTCTGATCTCCCTATAAACAGCAACGTCATAACAAATTTGAAGGCCCAGAAAGGTAAGACATCGTTAAAATAGTCCATGTGACTACAGTAGTTCAACCTTAATGTTATGAAGCAATGAGAACACTTTTTGTGCACAAGGTCGTACAGGTTTGGAACGACATGAGGGTGAGTAATTAATGACAGAAATTTCATTTTTTTTGGTGAACTAACCCTTTAAATAATACGGGCATCTCTCTATATCCATTCTAAACTGCTATTATATCAGCTTTTTGGACTCTTCGAACACTTACTATTAGCCAAGCTAAATCCTTGGAGACATCCCACCCATTTCCTCTGAATTCCTTAGGCCTGCATCCTCCCATTCAGATGTCAGAGCCCTTTGGATACAGATGTGTTACCATGGAAACTTCCAGGCTTTCAGCGTGACCTAACTTAGTTCTCCATATTCCCAGCTTGATAGTGGGAGTGCGTTTAATGATAAGTGCTTCACTCTTGCTGAACACTGATGTTTCGAGTATGGGATGGGATCCATCCATGTTAAGAAAAATTAATGCTTGAGGAAATGGGTGCCTTATTACATCACTTCATTTTTTTTTTTTTCTGTCAACTTGTGATCTGATAAGAATCTTGTGGTCTTAGCAGTGTAACCTTATGCTTGACTCACTTTGGTGTTCTAGTTTTACCTGATTAATGGTTCAGTCTCACTCATCGTCACTATCTTCTGGATACTGCTTTGGAAATCTGTGTCACCTTCAGGCTTGTGGTTATTCATATCCAATCTCTTCTCTGAGAGAATCTTAAGAATGTCTATCAGAGGACAACCTCATTGTCGGGAGAGTGGGAATAGGAGCTTTGCCGCTATTAGAGAGTCCTGATTGTCTGGGTGGAGTGGGAATATCCTGAAATGGTCAAAAAGGATCTTGAAGGCTGCAAACATTTAGTTAGGGGATGCACTGATGTTAAAGGGTTAATTCACCCAAAAATGAAAATTCTGTCATTAGGTTCTCACCCTCATGTCGTTCCAAACCCGTAAGACCTTCATTCATCTTCGGAACACAAATAAAGATATTTTTTATGAAATCTGAGAGCTCTCTTGATTCCTCCATAGTCATAGACAGTTTAACCACCACTTTCAAGGTCCAGAAAGGTATTAAAAACCTTAAAATAGTCCATGTGACTGCAGTGGTTCAACCTTAATGTTATGAAGCGACGAGAATATTTTGTGCGCAAAAAAAAAACAGAAATGACGACTTTATTCAAAAAAATCTTCTCTTCTGTGTCATTCTCCTATGCCGTTTACGTTCAGCGCTTCCAGGTTCTACGTCAGAATGCTGACTCATTATTATATGTCATTACTAATTTAAATGTGAATAAAAGCCTAAATTAAAATCTGTTCATCATATAAATTGATCATGTCTCTTCAGAAGGCTTAGATTAAATTGCTAGATTCATATGGGTTACTTTTACAATGTGTCATGTACTTTTTGAAGCTTAAAATAGTGATTGTCAAAAATTTCAATTAATGGACATGAAATGAGAAATGTTAATAAATATCTATATTTTTCAAGATATCTGTATCGGAATTCCAGTATTGTGACAGCACTAAAACCAATACATTTAAAAAAAAATCATTAATAATAATAACCAAAGTGATCCCAAAATATTGTAAATACATATATTGAGCATTTCTAAAATGGTCTTCTTTTTTAATTCCATTGACTGCTCATACTTCTCTTTTTTGGTTTGTGGCGTTGTGGTTCTGACCATAATGGTTGTACAACAGCAAAGATGGTTGTTTTTATTACACAAACCTCAAGAACATGAAATGGTTTTCACCATGTCATGTTCTAAAGCTCTTATAATGGTTGCCTGTTCATAAATCATAAATGGCCACTGTATTGCAGGAGGGTGAGAGGTTGAACTTTGCCTGTGTCATCATGTGTTGGGAATGTGAGAGGCAGTTACTGAAGAGCTCACTGCTCAGTGAACGAGCGCATGGGAATGAGAGGGGAACATTCCAGAGTGCTGCTGGTGTGCTGTATTCATTTGGATTCAGAAGCAACAGACTAAGACAAATGATAGAGAGGATCGGGGAGGGTTGAAGAGCGTGTGAGTTTGTGTTATCACTAGTACGCAGTCGCATTTAGAGGCGCTATCTGTTGCTACAGCTGGACTGCAGTGAGGCTCTCGTGAACGCGGAGCTTTATATCACAGTGAGTTTTTAATAAATGTTTTTGTGCATTTAACTTTGAAACTAATTTCATGCTTAAGTATTTTGAAAACAATGTCACAACTTTGATACTGAGATTGCATGGTTTTTAAAGACATATCACAGGTTGAGTGTACACGTCTGTTGACTTTTGATCTGCACATGGGTGTGGCCTATTGCGTTTTTTCCCATGCACATTTGCCGCCTTAATTTAACGGTATAGATCCCCACAGAGCTGTCAGACTGAAACCAGGCTGAGCTGGTCGTAATCCTGTGTCTGATCTGAGCGGACATTGAGATGGGATCGTTTTGGGAGAGTCTGGGAGGGGGAAGGGCGGCATGCATCCAGCTGATCTGGACAAAAACAGAATGTTTCCACAGTGAAGTGCAAGATGTGCATTAGATCTTAGGTCATTCATCACATTTCTCATCTGGATGGGTTTATGTGTTATGAGAAGTTATGATTGAGTCAAGGACCTCACTAATGGATCAGCCATTAGCTAATCACTTCCTTATCTGCTTTGGCTTTTCTATCTCCTGTCATTATATCAAGCAGATGTTTTGTACATGGCGGCCACTGATTGAGCTGATCTCCTGCGGTTAATTATCAAAATAAACCTTTGCCATTCACGTCTTTCATATTTACCATTATGGCCGCCATCTTCTCTCCCCTCCCATTCCACCATCTTCTCTTTTTTTTTTTTTTGCTCATTTGGGGGGTTATAAAAAAAAGATGGCAGTTCTGGCCAGCATAACAAAAGACTGTATTGATCCAGGCTGACAGTGCATTATATGGCTGACTCCATAGTCTGGCCACTCTTCACATTGTTTAAAATGCTGTTTTGTTAGTTTCTCTGGCCTTGCATTAGCCTGCACCCTCCCCAAATGCGTCCTATAATGGATTCACTTCAGGAAATGGAGCACATGACCCTCAAATTATCTTAGCATGTGATGGCTGACAACATCCACATGCAGTTACACTACAATGCTATTGTCGAATTTAGAATTTGAATTAAGCTTTTTTCCCCTCACAGAAAGGAAAAGTTTTATACAGAAAGTTCTTTAATTTATGTTTAAGTAGAATTAAAAAGGAAAAGTTTTACAACTTCTGTCAAATGTTTAAGCTTTTATAGTCTTGTAAATGCTGGAATACACTACATGACTTTTGCACAGATTTTTGCCCCAGTTTACATTCTGGATGAGCTGACGCTATTTGCCGAAAGTCATAACCGTCTAAAGATTTTGGGCAGTTGGAATTGACAGATTTCACAGAAAATTGCTTTTAAAAGACTTTTTTTTAGCTTTAGACTTTGATTCCATCAAATTGGAGGATATAAAACAGGTTTGATATTTTGAGTGATAGCTGCTTTTCTAATGTCAGGCCAAACCGTTCTGATTGCCTAATCGTTCATTCCGTGCAAATCCGGCCCAGCCGGTACGGATATGGTCTCATTTTCCACTGTAATGGCTGATAACAGAGCTCTTTGGAATGTAATACAATTGTGTCAATCCTTTTTGTGGTAATGCAAGAGTTTACAGATGATGTAAATGGCGACCACGTTATTAAGAATGATCAAATATTTCTTTTAATTTTATTAACTTAAGATAGGTTCGCCTAAATAGTGCGCTAGGTCATCTACAGAGAAACTGGCAGCCAGACAAGGGCCAAGTGACCAATCCCTGAGTGGCGACGTCACTACACGCATTCTAACAGCACGTGTATGCGCGGTCGTTTAGCGTATAATCAGATTTTCTCTGTAACAATTTACAAAGTCGGCAAATGTATAATGCCTAGTCTGTTAAAATCTGTTCCGGTTTTAAGTGGTATTGTGTTTTCCAGCCTTAAGAGGTTGTTTATTATATTTTAAATTATAATGTTCCAGCCATTAAAATAGCATTTAGACTTAAAATAATTAAAGAAAGAAACACACAGAAAGGGTTAACATATTGTCATGCTATTACTGAAACAGATGAAGAATGTTTAGTTGTTCACACATCAGTGTGGAATGACTCCAGATGTTCACACCTGTGTGTAAAGTGAATTCTTCTACTCTTTGTCCTCAGTTAGCTTTTTATCACTTCGGACTCTTCTGAAATGGATCAACAGCAAACCCTGCATTACCAGAAATACAGTCAGTCTGAACCTCTCTGAAAATCAGCACTCGATTCCACTGACCTAACAGCTTTTGTCATTATATTAACTAATTACAAATAAACATGACACATCATTGTCTTTAGGAGTATAAAGATTTTTGAGAACACATTGTCCAGTGTTTCAAGTGTCAACAGCAGCCTAGTTTTGTTTCACATCAGAATGAGCTGCTGTTGAGATTATTCCAACCTCGACCTCTTGACATTAACGGTTCCTGGTTTAAAAACAGCAGTTTTGTGGCCCGCTGTGGAGCCAGTGTCTCTGGCCCAGAGCTGCATTTTTTTGCAGTGGAAACATTTGGAACGGTTCTAGATCAGGCAACGTCATGCTATTGGTAGAAAAAAGCTAGAAACATTCGCTGTAACCTGGGTGTGACCCATCTTTTCCTGTTCTATAGTTCAGTCATTCTGGACACTAACATCCCCTCCACCCTCAAATACAGCTGAAATCACACCACCCCCTCCCTACTGACAGTATGGGACAGATGCAGTTGGATTGGGCTTTGGATTGGTGGGGGTTGTGTTCAGAGTCAGTGGGGGGCTGATGGCAGCAATCTCTTTGTGCCGGTTTGCTCGGAAGCGTGAGGAATGTCCGCCTGGCCCCCCATGTGCTCAGCTGTTGGCCATTGCTGGGGAGAGTTGTGTCTTTTAACTCATAAAATGTCCGCTTGGCTTTAGGTACATCCCTCGAGTGAGTGTTTGTTTCACACAGACTTAGTGGTGTAATTTTTTATTAATTTGCATAAATATAGTTTAATTAAAACATTGTTATAATGTTATAGTGAAATCTTTTTTTTTTTTAATTGGTCCTTTTTTGCTTATACCTGCAAGTTATTCCCGTTTCCTTTTAGAGAACACTCTTGCTGTACTCTTGTTCCTTTCTGATCAGGAAGCCACACTGAGGTTCTTCAAAAATGTATTCAGATTTTTTGCTAATTAAGCCCAAATTCATGTGAAAGGACATTTGGCATTGATGTTTGGCATTAGGAGATGCATTTATTAACAAAGTCTTTGCCCTCTTTTAGAAAATGGATGTCAGTGGTGTCAAAGTTCTGGAGTCGGCTGAGGACATCCAGGAGCGCCGACAGCAGGTTCTGGACCGGTACCGTCGCTTCAAGGAGCTATCTACTGTGCGCAGACAGAAACTCGAAGACTCGTACCAGTTCCAGTTCTTCCGTCGAGATGCAGATGAGCTTGAGAAATGGATCCAAGAGAAGCTACAGATTGCTTCTGATGAGAACTACAAGGACCCTAGTAACCTACAGGTGAGAGAAAAGCAATTTAGGCCCTGTTAACACCTGGTATTAAGGTGTGTTTTGGTTGATTGGATCACAAGTGGACAACGCTAAATACAGGTGTAAACGGGGAGTGTAAAATTTTGAGCTTGTCCACTTTCGACCGCTTCCAGAGGTAGTCAAAAACACATTCGACCAGTGTTGCTGTGTAAACGCTCATGTGGTCAAATGTGTTCTAACAGACACAAAGGTCTGCCTATTTTCCACCTACTGACATAATTCGTAAACATTATGGAAAGCACTAGCCAGACGGGATTTAATCTTTTTCGGCTGAACACCCAAGTTTGGTTTGAAGACGAAAAATGTACCAAGCACAAGCACACCGCTTTTGGCCGGCCTTGCGGCTGTCAGAGCAGAAGCGAAAGCTGCTGTGCTCCGTATGTTTTTCCACTATCATGGGCATGCTCATATGTAAATTGCTTTCTTATTTTGTCGATTAGATCGAAAGATCTGAAAAAACCCATGCATTTACCCACCCATAGACCCTCCCCATGAAGCAATCAAGTGGTTCAAAGTAGACAAAATACCAGGTGTAAATGGTATGTGTCTCCCTCGTCCACTTGTGATCCAATCGACCAAAACCCATCTTAATACCAGGTGGAAACAGGGCATTAGAAGTTTCCAAAATGACTCCCCTACTCGTGTGAACAACGTGCAAGTCACTCAGGGAAACAATTAAAAAATAAAGTACTAAAATATGTTATCACATCTGTTCCTGAAGTGACTCCTCCTTTAAGCTGTAAATTCCTTGACTGGGTGTCTGCTGTAATCAACAGTCTGTGTAGTCATCAGATTATAATAGCTTGAATATATATTGAACATGCATACAATGACTTTGATCACAAGTTTTATGTTGTGACACATGCAGATAATTATGCAGTTGGTTGAAATTACTTACAAAGTTCTCTAAAGAAATGCATTTTCACAATATACATTGTTTACCATTATTTTCTTCTCACAGAGCTTTCTGTTTTCCATCTCTTAGGGAAAGCTCCAGAAACATCAAGCCTTTGAGGCAGAGGTGCAGGCTAACGCTGGGGCCATCGTCAAACTGGACGATACCGGCAACCTGATGATATCTGAGAGCCACTTTGCATCTGAAACCATCCGAGTAAGAGACTCTTTCTTTTTAATACAACATGCTAGATTTCCATAATGATGAAAAGTGCAATTTATAGTTTTTTAACTCATTTTATATGGATCAGTCTTTTACACCTTACCGGACCTCTCAGCGCCCAATAGTAAAAAGTGTCAATTATGGCTCTTTTATTCAAGTAGGTACTTGAGTGCAGTGAAACATGTTTAATTTTAATTTCTTCTACTACTTTTTACAGTGCATGTCCCTTGAAAGAACTGCGTGCAGTGTTCTGTCAGCCTTTTTTCAGCCTTTCTATTACACTCCAAGCTGATTATATATTTCAGAAAATGACATTTCTAGACTTTAACTGAGCTGTCCTAGAAAACCTTTGTCTGTGTGTGACAAGGAGAGCATTTTGTTTTGATCCTAACCATCTGTCTTTGTCCCCATTTTAAACTCAGACCCGTCTAGAGGAGCTTCACCGTCTGTGGGACCTGCTGCTGCAGAAGACTAAAGAGAAGGGAGTGCGTCTCCTGCAGGCCCAGAAATTGGTGCAGTATCTCCGTGAGTGCGAGGATGCTCTGGACTGGATCAGTGACAAGGTGAGAAATTATTGTAGACGTCATATAGTGTGCTATAGGCGTGTTTGGTCAATTCTGAAAAATTATTTCACCCAAGATATTTGAACACACACTGACAAAACTTTCTTGCAGGAAGCAATTGCCACCTCAGAGGAGCTTGGGCAGGATCTGGAGCATGTGGAAGTTCTACAGAAGAAGTTTGAGGAGTTCCAGACAGACCTGGCAGCCCACGAGGAGCGTGTGAACGAGGTGAACCAAGCAGCCGGTAAGCTAACCCAGGAGAACCACCCAGAGGCCGAGCTCATCCTGAAGAAGCAGGAGGAAGTGAATGCTGCCTGGCAGAGGCTGAAGGGCTTGGCTCAGCAGAGGCAGGGCAAGTTGTTTGGAGCTGCTGAGGTGCAGCGTTTCAACCGGTAAGTTAAGGACTGTTCACACGATAACTATTACTGTAAAGTTTTAATTTTCTTTCTATTTCTCTGAGAATAGGGAAGTCCACTCCACTTTCAAAACAATTTCAGAACGATAAAAACATTGGCAGTCAGTTTAAACATTTAAAGGGCACAGCAAATGCAGCACGTTTATAGTAAAAGGAACGTTATTATGCTTTGGTGTGGATGCTAATAATGATACCTTTAAAGTTATCTTGTTATTGTTTTTCAAGACATTTTTACAGTATTCGGCTGTAGTGTATGAATCTTTCTTTGGGCTTTCCTGATGTAATCTTTAGTTACTGAAATTTTCTGTTCTGGCCTACAGGGATGTGGATGAGACAATCAGCTGGATTAAGGAGAAGGAGCAGTTGATGGCATCTGATGATTTTGGTCGTGACCTCGCCAGCGTTCAAGCCCTGCTCCGGAAACACGAGGGGCTGGAAAGAGACTTGGCAGCCTTGGAGGATAAGGTCAGTCTCAGCATATCCACACACTTTTTTTTTTTTCTTCAATTCCTCAATACAGAGACCTGCACAATCACATTTATACATTTATTCTCTCATTGTTTTATGTACATTCAATGCAGGTTCTGTTATACACCTATGTTTAACCAATGTGCAATCATTCTTTGTGTATGATATAAACATGCTGTCCTGTCTTCAGGTAAACACTCTTGGCGGCGAGGCAGACCGTCTGCAGCAGACACACCCCCAGAACGCCTCTCAGATCCACCTGAAAAGAGACGAACTCATTACCAACTGGGAACAAATCCGTACCCTGGCAGCTGAGCGACATGCTCGGCTCAATGACTCCTACAGGTGGGTTAAAACACACCTTTCTGCTTTTGATCGCTTCAAATTGAGATTTTAGGGTTAAGCTCTGCTTACACAGTGCTAGCTTGTGATCTTATGGTTTTTGTTTTATTTCTAGGCTGCAGCGCTTCACTGCAGATTTCCGTGATCTGACCAGCTGGGTGACAGAGATGAAGGCTCTGATCAACGCAGATGAGCTGGCCAACGATGTGGCTGGAGCTGAGGCCCTGCTCGACCGTCACCAGGAGCATAAGGTATTATCCTTTGAACATCTAAACAAGTAGAGCAACATGGGGAAATTATGTTTGGATTGAATATTGGATCTACAAACTCTCTTTCTTTAAATCAGGGTGAGATTGACGCTCATGAGGACAGTTTCAAATCTACTGACGAGGCTGGGCAAGCTCTCCTGAACACTGGGCATTATGCTTCCGAGGAAGTCAAGGAAAAGGTGTGTCTGACCTCCGTTATTGTAGACTATTTGCAAACTTATCATTGAAGCCTTTGTAAATCTAAAGTGAGCACCTGAATGACTCCCATTTTGTGTTTGTTGGTGTAGCTGGGCATTCTCTCTGAAGAAAAAGTGTCTCTTCTGGAGCTGTGGGAGCTACGCAGGCAGCAGTATGAGCAGTGCATGGACCTGCAACTCTTCTACAGGGACACCGAGCAGGTTGACAACTGGATGAGCAAACAAGAGGTACGAATTTATGTAGAAACCATTCATCTTATATTGTGGAGATCAGACTTTCTCTCAAATGTATAACAAAAATTTGGTTTTGGTTATAATTGAGCGCAAAGGTCTCATTCTGTCTTTCCAAAGGCTTTCCTGCTGAATGAAGATCTAGGTGACTCTCTGGACAGCGTTGAAGCTCTTCTGAAGAAACATGAAGACTTTGAGAAATCCCTCAGTGCACAGGAAGAGAAGATCACTGTAAGAAATCACACAGTCTGATGTACAATTCAAGGCCTGGTACAATTTATTTTACAAATCTTACAGTTTTCCTTTTAATTGTGCACTGAAATGTACAGGCCCTGGATGAATTTGCCACCAAACTGATCCAGAACAATCATTACGCCAAGGAGGATGTGGCCACCCGAAGAGATGCAGTAAGTGGAGATTAGCACCCTGAAACGTCCTTCATTTCACCCTCGCAAGCACTTTCCTCCTCTCAATTATTGCTGACAGAAGTGCTGATTCACAGGTAATACTATGATTTAAACACCCTTTTTTCTACTTCAGCTGCTGAGCAGACGCAACGCTCTTCACGAGCGAGCTCAGTTTCGCCGTGCCGCCCTGGAGGACTCTTTCCATCTGCAGCAGTTCTTCCGAGACTCTGATGAGCTCAAGAGCTGGATCAATGAGAAGATGAAGACCGCCACTGATGAGGCCTACAAGGTATGTTGTCCTAAAACTACTACAAGTTGTTTTGCTGTATTTCTTTCTTTCTCTCATCCTCTTTTTCTCCCCATCTCGGTTCCTTATTTTTTAGGACCCATCCAACCTGCAGGGGAAGGTACAGAAGCACCAGGCCTTTGAGGCCGAGCTATCTGCCAATCAGAGCCGCATTGATGCACTGCAGAAGTCAGGCCAGGAGCTGGTTGATAGGAAACACTATGCCTCCAGCGAGGTGTCCACCCGAATGGATGAGGTCAGCTCTCAGTGGAAGAAACTTCTAGAAGCGACTGAGCTCAAAGGTGAGAAACTGCTCAGTGTGAAATGGATCCAAGTGTGAATATAGTGTGGCCAAGAATTGCTGGAAGAGACAATCTGACTGACATCTAATGCAACAACCACTGTTCATTTACTTCTGTCAGTGTGTTATGAAACACTAACTTTTTTGGTTCTAGTTCAAAACTGTGGCAAACATGTAACACAAGTAAGACATTTTTTTTTTTATGATATCACATCCTTTTATCCTTGTAGGGATTAAGTTGCGTGAAGCAAACCAGCAGCAGCAGTTCAATCGTAATGTAGAGGACATCGAACTGTGGCTGTATGAGGTGGAGGGACACCTGGCCTCTGATGACTTTGGAAAAGATCTGACCAGCGTCCAGAACCTTCAGAAGAAACATGCTCTGCTGGAGGCTGACGTGGCTGCCCACCAGGTAACAATGTCTGAATGATTTTAAAAGTAACTGATATAAGATTTGAAGTGTTCAGATGCAAAAACCTCTTAAGTCCGTCTGATATGTTTTCTTTTAAATTAGCATTTTTTATCAGGCTTCTATGTTTAGATTCAGTAATTTCACTTTAATGGCAATGAAAAGGTTATTAGTCAGTTATTGAAATGCTATATTTTAAAAAAATGTCACTTTAGTCAATTCATTGGTATTTGACAAATTTGACTGTCTTTTGCTATAAAACCAGTTAAGTCCATGTGTCCTTTTTTTTGCAAAAACCACTAAGTCCACCTCTTTGGACAACAAGAAAAACGTCTGTTTCTATCAGTTTTACAGCAGCAAAAGGAGCACTATTGTGTTTACTTGCTACTTGCAAAATCCTGTCATTGCCACTGTAACGATGGGCAAAACATGTTAAAAATTTGCAGCTCGGAAATTGAAAGCCGCACATTGTTATTCATCTTGAAGTCATATGAATCGATTTGCATCTTCCGATTGGACTTAGAGGCTCTTGCTGACAAAGGGAAGTGGCATTTAGCGGTTTCTGCCAATGAACTGGTATTTCTGAATGGGCTGACGCTGGCGGATTTGAAGCGAAACTTTTTGATGAACGTCTACTATGTGTCTACTACTACTGTTCGCTCAATATCATTATGTAATTTTTGACGGAGGTGTCATTTACCGGCTTTTGCATCTGAACTCTTCATATGTTGACTGTTTCATGTATGAATCTATACAATTGGCAGTTTTTCTAAATATCTAAACTTCTTTCATCTTAACTGACAGCTTGTTTCTCTCCTCTTGACAGGACCGTATTGATGGCATTACCATCCAGGCCAGACAGTTCCAGGAGGCCGGCCATTTTGATGCTGATAACATCCGCAAAAAACAAGAGGCTCTGGTGGCACGCTACGAGGCCCTAAAGGAGCCCATGGCTGCCCGTAAACAGAAGCTTTCAGACTCTCTGCGCCTTCAGCAACTTTTCAGGGACGTAGAAGATGAGGAGACCTGGATCCGAGAGAAGGAACCCATTGCTTCCTCCACCAACAGGGGTTAGTGTAATTAAATTACATGAAATGAGGTCGTAGTCAAAAGAAGTTGGCATTCTACAGACTATCTAAAATAACTATCAACTTGATATTCATAAAACAGTGATCTTCTTATACCCTCTCAGGAAAAGACCTTATTGGAGTCCAGAACCTTCTGAAGAAACACCAGGCTCTGCAGGCAGAAATCTCTGGTCATGAGCCCAGAATCAAGGCTGTTTCTCAGAAGGGGGAGGCCATGATTGATGAGGGTAGGATTTAATTCTAGCATTTTCATAAGACACTGACTTTGTATTAGGCAATGTTTCAGAATTAAACACCTTTAGTCAATGTAGAAACAATAAATTTGAAGTATTTATGAAAATAAAGCTTTTTTCCTGCTGTTTTAGGTCACTTTGCAGCAGAGGATGTAAAAGCTAAGCTCCAAGAGCTGCACAACCGCTGGGACGGACTAAAGGGAAAAGCGACCCAGCGTAGACAGGATCTGGAGGACTCCCTTCAGGCTCAGCAGTACTTCGCTGATGCCAACGAGGCTGAGTCCTGGATGAGAGAGAAGGAGCCTATTGTAGGAAGCACTGACTATGGCAAAGACGAGGACTCTGCAGAGGTAAACAAGGAGGGAATCTTTTGGGTGTAGAGGCCTCAAATTAGTTATAATCTCATATTTGAGCAAAACATGCAAAGTAGGGGGAAAAAAGTAATTCAGTTACTGTTCTGGTGTTCTTTTCATATATCATTTCTCATACATAAGATGTTTAAAGTGCTTAATTGGCAGAAATAAAATAATTGCTTTGTTGTGTCTCACATTGCAGTTTAATGTAAAAAAAAAAAAAAAAANAAAAAAAAAAAAAAAAAAGAGACTGGAAAGACTCTGAAATCTTATTGTTATCATTTACAGGCTCTTCTGAAGAAGCATGAGGCACTGATGTCTGATCTGAGTGCATATGGCAGCAGCATCCAGGCCTTAAAAGAACAAGCTCAGGCCTGCAGAGTAAGACTACATTACAACACTACTACATTAACCAAAAGGAAATGACATAGACAACATGTGCACCTTTGTTCATTTCATGTCAATGAAAATGTGGTCCTTTTTCATGGATTTCATCAACAGCAACAAGTGGCCCCCACTGATGATGAGACCGGTAAGGAGCTGGTTCTTGCTCTGTATGACTACCAGGAGAAGAGTCCACGTGAGGTCACCATGAAGAAGGGCGACATCCTCACTCTGCTCAACAGCACCAACAAGGTGATTAATAGGCATGCTACATGTTACTTAGCATGCCAAATTGGATCTAAATGACAGTTTGGACTCATGCAAGTGATATATATTAATCTTGTCCTCAGGACTGGTGGAAAGTGGAAGTGAACGACAGGCAGGGCTTTGTTCCCGCGGCGTACGTGAAGAAGTTGGACCCGACTCAATCTTCCTCTCGTGAGAATCTGCTAGATGAACAGGGCAGCATCGCTCTGCGACAGGAGCAGATTGAGAATCAGTAAGAGTCATTCTGCCTTCAGTTATCTTATAAAATGATTGTGGGCAGATTTCTCACTGTATGTTCAATATGCATTAGGGTTGTCAATGTACACTGCAGTTCAAATAAATTTCTAAAGGATCAGGTGACTGAATTTTCAGCAGCCTTTACTCCAATCTTCAAAGGAATAAGTTCACTAAACAACCTTAATCGATTGAAAGCCCTAATGTGAACATTTATTTGTAGTTATTTTTCTACCTCACATCTTACATTCCAACAAAATCATTTCTTTTTAACACAAAGCCTCTTAAGATCTTTGCAGCTTTATTCTTCCTGTATCTCAGAAAGTGCATCTGTTCAGAACTAACTCTTAATAATGTTTCTGACCCCTCATTACTCCTCTTTTTCCTTTATTTTCTTTCTTTTCTTTCTTCTTAATTTGAATGCTTGCATGTGTCTGCTTGCCCTGCCCTGTGGCAGGACTGTGGTCACCAAGGAGGTGTGCAGCGTGTCTGTGCGCATGAAGCAGGTGGAAGAACTGTGAGTAGGCCCAACCTATATCATTCCTTTGATCAAAGAAGTCTTTGATCAATTGTTGCAAAACCCTCGTCCTCATTCCTCTCATCCATTTTGGCATTTCTATCACACTTTTTGTCCTCTAACATTCTATCCTTCCTATTATATATCTCTCTATCTATCAGATCATTCTCATTTCTCCTCAACTCTTCTATTCCATCAAGGGATAGAAGTTCACATCTCTTCTGAGGATTTTGTCATTCTGAGCTTTCTTCATTCGTAGAATTGGTGTCTAGATTTCATTCTGCATTTTCAGTGGCTGACTATGCAGATTTCTCGCCAGTAGTTGAACCCCTGTCTGTTTCCACCTCAATTCCTTTTCCAGTCCCTGTGTTGAGGTGGGAGTTGCATTTACGGTTCTGACTTCTCTCTTTATCCCTCTCTCCTTCTCTATCAGGTATGGTACACTGCAAGACTTGGGAGAGAAGAGGAAGGACATGCTGGAGAAGAGCTGCAAGAAGTTCATGCTTTTCCGTGAGGCGAACGAACTGCAACAGTGGATCAATGAGAAAGAGTCAGCGCTTACTAATGAGGAGGTTGGCTCTGACCTGGAGCAAGTGGAAGTGCTGCAGAAGAAGTTTGATGACTTCCAAAAGGTATGTTTTTCCTACACCTCTGAAACATTTATTATCGGATTCTAGCATTTGCTTGTACATGTTTCCTAATTCTGAACTTTTTGTTTTTTATTGTTTTTTAGGATCTGAAAGCAAATGAGTCTCGGCTGAGAGACATAAATAAGGTAGCATCTGAGCTGGAGTCTGAAGGACTGATGGCGGAAGAGGCTCCGGTTGTGCAGGCCCAGGTGAGAAGAAAACACTTTATATACAGAGTGAATTTAGTTATACATACACATACTTACAAAAGTTTGGGATTGGTAAGATTTTTTATGTCTTTTAAGAAGTCTCTTATGCTCACCAAGGCTGCATTTATTTAATCAAAAATACAGTAAGATCAGTAATATTGTGAAATATTGTTACAATTTAAAAAAGCTGTTTTTTTTTTTAGTTTAATATATTTTAAAATGCAATTTATTCCTGATTATCAACGTTTAATTTTCAGCCTCATTACTCCAGTCTTCAGTGTCACATGATCCTTCAGAGACCATTCTAATATGCTGATTTGCTGCTCAAGAAACATTTACATTTACATTTACATTTATGCATTTGGCAGACGCTTTTATCCAAAGCGACTTACATTGCATTATCCTATACATTTGTATCCGAGTATGTGCAATCCCTGGGATCGAACCCATGACCTTGGCATTGCTAGTGCCATGCTCTAACCACTGAGCTACAGGAAAGCCATTTATTATTATCAGTGTTGGAAATTATTACAGTGGTCAGAACTGTAATAATTAGTTTTTTGTTTTTCAAGTTCAAAAGAACAGCATTTATTTGAAATCAAAATCTTTTGTAACATTATAAATGTCTTTTAAAGTCAAGTTTAATCAATTTAATGCATCCTTACTGAATAAAAGTGTTCATTTCTTTAAAAAAAAAAACCTTACTGACCTCAAACTTTTGAATGGTAGTGTGAATCATGATGTTTTCTAAATTAGTCATTCCACTCATCAGTTTTATGTTTACATCGAAACGTGGAAGTGTACATCCAAAGGTCCCGTTAACCAAGTTTTTTTTATTTAGCTGTGACGGAAAAATCTGAAGGCCGTTTGTCATTTTGACAGATTACACTGAGATCTGATGTAACTTGTAACTGTAATTCCCACCCCTGTCCAGTTGGTGGCCAGTGTGGCGGCAGAGCGTGGCTACATCCACCAGAACAAAATTAAAACTTTCACGAGAAGTTGTCTGTCCGAGGCAAAGACATAAAATCTAATGACAATTGCCTCTGCTTCAGTCTTACTTGATGCGTTTGATGTACAGAAAGCACCTAGTTTAATTCGATGCAGACCAGGAGGAATGTTTGAGTTTAGGCAGATACAAAAAGTCAATTGAGTTTAGTTCAGTTCATTTTATTCATATTTTTAATCATAATTGTATTTTGTAATATTGTATTCATATTTGCCTCAAAAAAAAAAAGTTAAAATGCTGAGTAATAATAGATTATAGTTTTTTGACCCTGTCCATCAAAATGAGAAGCAATGAGAAAGTCTAAGGCAAACACTGTATACATCAGAGTAGTCTGCTTATTTGTATGCCTGAATTTATGAGCATTATAGATCTGATGATCTTACCTTTTTTTTTTTTTCTCCTTCCGAACCTACATTCCCTCATCCCACCATCCCTTCATCCTGCCATCAGCAACTAGAGATGCTGGGCTCAGCTCCTGGCAAGGTCATTATTATTTTATATCATTCATCTAGTCTTTACAACAGAGTGTCTGCATGAAACAAACGCAAGAATATCATGTGTTTTTCTTGTGGGTTCAACTGATTGTATTTATATTTTATTTCACAGGATGAAGCTGACTCGAAAAGTGCATCTCCGTGGAAGGTAATATAACATGTTGAATTTGAAATGCTTTAGACATCATCTAATCCTGGGTCTTTGAGATTGATGCATGTGTAGTTTTGTTGCAGGGTCTTGTTTGACCTGTATATCAGTCACATTGTTGTTTGGTGACTGTGGTTACAGAATGACAAGAACAGTCTGGTTCTTTTAATTCACATGATGATACTCTCTTGATTGGTGTGATTTTTGTCTGTTCTTTTCCTGTCTTTTTTTGACTCTTGAAATTTTTTAACTCAATATAGTCTGTTCGCTTGGTTGTTCAAACAACGGCCAACTTTAATACTATTAAGGTAAGATACTAGGATTCCGTTGCAATCTTTAAATCGTCCCTCAACCCATCCCACTAAATCATGCATTGTGGCCTGTGTACCTGGAGGACTAACTCATTGTGGTGGTTTTGTTCTGTTACCATGGTCTCTGGTTCCCTATGTCCCGTTACTGAACCATCAAATGTGCTGTTGCATCCCACCCCTCTTTTCCTTTCATGAGTACCACCCCTCTTTTCCTTTCATGAGTACATGTCGACCATTTGAAATAACTCCTTTTATGTCTTGACGCCATCTGTTTTTGGTGGGGGTAAAACAGCCATTCTAGAATGCATTAACGCTTCTTTTTTCAGTTTGTGGCAGATGCATCCACCCAAGTTTCCATATTTGCTAACAGTCATCACTCATTCTATGTGCTTAAATGTTGTAGCCTTTCTGTTTGTGCCACTCATCCATACTGTTGCTTTTGCTGCTGATGTGAAGAGCAAAGTATGATGCAAAGGATTTAGAAGCATTAATGTAGTGCTTTTGGATAGTGAATTGGCATGTTTCTGAATATACATTGCTAAAAAATGTTTGTTTCTCAACAGTTTTATATCGTTCAAGATTAATCTGTTGCCTGCTGTCAAGGATCACATCATTGTCTTATGTAGACCAGTAAAGTGAGCTCTGATTGGCTGCTAATGGTTTTATGTTTGTGTGTAGGAGCTGAACAACCGTTGGAGGGCCCTGCAGCAGCTAGCTGAAGACAGAAGCAACATGCTGGGAAGTGCTCATGAAGTGCAGAGGTTCCACAGGTACATATATGCCACTTATAGCACAGATCAAATCTATCTGTCATTCATACTGTTATGTTCTTGTTATACTTGTATGATTTGAGTCACATGAAGTGCTGAGAAATTCAGCTAAGTGTGTGATTTACAGGGATGCAGATGAGACCAAGGAATGGATTGAAGAAAAGAACCAAGCCCTGAACACCGATAACTACGGCCATGACCTCGCCAGCGTGCAGGCTCTGCAGCGCAAGCATGAAGGCTTTGAGAGAGACCTGGCCGCTCTAGGAGATAAGGTAAAATGGGTATATTCATTGGTTTAGTTTACGTTTTCTTTGTTTATTCCTTGCCTAGAACATTGGCTAAGTATCCTCTTCTCCCTGTGGCAGGTGAACTCACTGGGTGAGACTGCTGAGCGTCTGATTCAGTCTCATCCAGAGGCTGTGGATGACATCCAGGAGAAGTGCACTGAGCTGAACACAGCCTGGAGCAGCCTGGTGGGTCGTGCTGACCAACGCAAAGAAAAACTGGGCAACTCTCACGACCTGCAGCGCTTCCTCAGTGACTTCAGGTGAGAAGGATATATAAAAAGAAATGAAAATAAGAGATGCAAAAGGAACAACTTAGAGAAGCTTGGTGGCATCAATAGAGACAGAGTGCATTTAGGCCACACCCATACCGGGGGGGAAACAATCCAACCGTCCCCATTGACTTTGTATTGCTTGAGGCTGCCTCCTTATATATGCCTCCTGACTTATATATAAAAAAAACAATGTCTAAACACTGCTATGTGACAAGGTGTACAGTAAATAAGCTAAAAAAAAAAACAGAACTAAGTTTTTATAAGCTACCAAACCTTAAAAGCCAGCCTTTAAGGAGAAAAAAGTGGATACAGGCAATAAGAAATGAAGCGTCAGCAGGAAGAATTGGTAAATTTTAGGATCCTGGCACTCAGTATGCCTCAGTATGCTAGCGTGTGCAGTAAACATTTTGTCACTGTTAAGTCTAATATCCAAATTTCAGTTTTATATATTATATTTCCTGTCGCTGATTATGTTCCCCTTCAGTTGGGGTAGTTCTCAGTGTAATATAACATGTCGCTCTCTGTCTCAATTGTCTGTATCCACTTTTGTGTCCTTAAACGCTCGTTTTTTTTGGGTCAACAGCTTATAAAAACTTCTGGGTTTTTGGTTCTTGGTTTTTTTAGCTTGTTTTTTAGCTTGTTTGCTTGTCCTTGTCAACCTTGTCACCAGCAGCTTTTAGACCTTGTTCTGTTTTTTAGTTGTAAGTCAGAAAAGACGAGGCAGCTTCACACAATACAAAGTCAGACGGTTGGATTGTTTTCCCCCCTGGTGGGCGTGGTTTTCAGATTATGACGCGTGTCGCTCTGTCTCTATAGTAGCAGTAGCAAGCCTCTAAACAAATCTGTGCTTCTTTCTCACAGAGATCTCATGTCCTGGATCAATGGCATCAGAGGGCTTGTGTCCTCTGACGAGCTGGCCAAAGACGTCACTGGAGCTGAAGCCTTGTTGGAGCGACATCAGGTATTGAATGCTGCCAAAAACATCTGGGATCTGTATTTTGTCACATGACTGTTTCCTTTTTAATAATAGTATTTAGTTGTTCATGGACTAAACTGGGTTTTGCAAAGGGTTTTTTAAACGCTCACACCTCAAATCCTGTAGGAACACCGTACTGAGATCGATGCTCGTGCAGGCACCTTCCAGGCCTTTGAGCAATTTGGACAGCAGCTTCTTGCCCGTGGCCACTACGCCAGCCCTGAGATCCAACAGAAGCTGGAGGCTCTTGACCGGGAGCGTGCCGACCTGGAGAAGGCCTGGATTCAGCGCAGGATGATGCTGGACCAATGTCTGGAGCTGCAGGTCAGCAAGGACTCGGTTTACTTTTAACACGCAAAACTTTGACATTAGGAAATGTTACAGTCAAATAACATTGTTTCTTTTTGTCTTCTGCAGCTATTCAACCGTGACTGCGAGCAGGCTGAGAACTGGATGGCAGCTCGCGAGGCCTTCTTGGCCAGTGATGACAAGGGAGACTCCCTGGACAGTGTGGAGGCCCTCATCAAGAAACACGAGGACTTTGACAAGGCTATCAATGTGCAGGTCAGCAAGTGCCTTTGTGATATGATAATGTAGTCAATCTCAACATTATTTGATTTTGAACGTGGAGTTTTAGTTTTTTGCTAATCTCTTCAATTTGTCTGTCTTTGCAGGAAGAGAAGATTGCAGCACTGCAGTCTTTTGCTGACCAGCTCATTAGTGCTGACCACTACGCTAAGCCTGAAATATTCAATCGCCGCAATGAAGTCTTGGACAGGTCAGACTCCTTCTGTTTTATACTGCGCAGACTGAGTGAATCCGTCCCATGTGAATATTTGTGATTTTCATGTGATTTAATTTAAAACATTATGTCTTTCTGACCTCCAGGTGGCGCCGTCTCAAGGCTCAGATGATTGAGAAACGCTCTAAGCTGGGTGAGTCACAGACTCTGCAGCAGTTCAGCAGAGATGTAGATGAGATAGAAGCGTGGATCAGTGAGAAACTCCAGACCGCCACCGACGAGTCTTACAAGGATCCCACTAACATCCAGGTAACGTCACACTTCAGGCATCAGTCTCAGAACAGATCTTATCAACATTTTTGCAGACATGCTAAAGTTCTAAAGATGAATATCCCGCTTAAGTCTAACCTTGTAAATCTATTAATACCATAATAAATTAAAGTGCAAATTAAAATGTTTCTCTTGTTATCCCCGCCTCAACCAACCCCAAGTTTTTTATTATATAGGAAATTAAACTGAACCTCTGTCTGTGTTCCCATTGTCTGTTTCTAGCTGTCCAAGCTGCTGGTAAGTGCAGTAGTGTGCCAGAGCTAACTAACCCCAGTAGGGTCTCTCCACTTGTCCGTTGTCTTGTTTTGTCTGTAAATGTGTATTTGAGTTCCATATGTCTATTATGTGTCTTGCTTTGTATAGCATCATAAGTTGTTTGTCATTGTTCCTTCCCGTGCCCCATCGTTGCAGCCTTTAATTTTTTTAATTGCTGGGTGTGGCCTCCATTTTCTTGTTGTGTCATTGAAGTTGGGATGTCTTGATTTAAATTTGATCCCCACAGAAAACCTGTGCATCTCACAGAGTTATGGATCTAAGAGCAAACTTTAACAAAAGGAAGTATGTCAAGACATTTTTGGCTGTGTTTGGAATAGCATACTATTCATTATGTGATTTAAATGAAGTATATATATATATATATATATATATATATATATATACAGTCAAAGCAAAAATTATTCAGACATTTTTTTTTATATTTTTACTAGTGGGTGCAGGACACTATAGTTCATTTATGTAAGTGAGGGTAGCAAAATAAAGTAAACTGTGACATATTATACCCAAAAATTCTTCATACAGTGGACTACCAGTAAAACTGATAAAAATTTGGTACCAAAAATTATTCAGACACTTTGACATGACCATGTTTTGCTGAAGTGTTATCTGACATAATTAAGATTATTTTTTTCTGACAGTTTTTAAACTATAGTGAATAAACTGTATTAATGAATGAAATGTTCAAGGTGTCTGAATAAATTTTGGTTTGACTGTGTGTGTATAAAATATATATATTTAATTTATTATTATTATTATTAACAAACAAACATGAAAATCAGAAAAATATATTATCAGGACAAAAAAATTAAAAATCATGCAGTCCTATTGTCACGTGACCTCATTATGTTACTTTCCAGTTATCATCCCAGAAATAATTTTTTGTTTTTTAAGTGAAATTGTTGTAACTCTTGGTCATCCAATCAAATCGTCAAGAATAAAAATGTTAAATGTGTCGAGTTCACATTAAAGGTGTGCTCAACAGTGTGCTCAAATTGCTTAAAAATGTACTTAATATATCTAATATGCATCCTGCAATAGTGGTATGTTATAATATAGTTTGTTGCTATTCCGAACATAGCCACAATACTGTATCAACCCAGAGAGAGAAGGCTGAAAGGTGCTTTCAAAACAATTAATTCTGCTTTGCTTTTTGTGGAATACTGTGTTAAAACAACAGAATCAGTTACATGTGTGCTACGGCCAGAATCCATATGCAGTTGCAGTACCAGCAGCCCGGCTTCTTTTTAGTGTATCGGCAAATGCTTTAGATGAGCCTTTTGGAAGTGCTTTTTTCCTTCTCTCCATCTCTCTGGGTGAAATAAAATGTGGAATGATCTTAAACAAAACACCCCAACTCCTAGGTTCTCCACAGAGTTCACTGTGTGCTGGATCGTGTCCAGTTAATTTTATTGAATGTTCCATCAGGCTTTGAATGTGTCATGTTTATAGAATGAGTTTCACGTTACGTGTTTGGTCTTTGTTTGGTGGTTTGTAAATTCACAGTCACTTCACATTCTGTGTTTTGTTTTTTTTGTGTAATGTACACCTTTTCATTTTTATTTTGAAAGGTGTGCACTGTTGTGACTACAGATAAGACATCACTTTTCACAAACAGTCTAAGCAAAGGCATACACATAAAACACACATATATAGGTTACAGTAGCATTAAATATGCACTGCTTTCATGGACATTGAGCTTTTACACATAGATGTTTATATATCAGTGTCCTGTACACCTACAGAGGTAGATACAAAACCAGCTATTGCTTTTTCACACCTGCACTCTTGCATGACTTCACTGTGTGGCTCAGTTTAGCTGTATTTCGCTTTCTTGCCACTTTCAGAGCAAACACCAGAAGCACCAGGCTTTTGAGGCTGAGTTACACGCTAATGCTGATCGTATCCGTGGGGTGATAGACACAGGCAATGCTCTCATCCAGAGAGGTGCCTGTGCTGGAAGTGAGGATGCTGTCAAGGTAACTTTCAGAAGCATTTCAAATATAGGCAGCTGGTTTGTTATGGTCTGTGCTCATTTTGCTGTGGTCGCGCTCATATTTGCTCTCAGGCTCGTCTTAACGCTCTGGATGAGCAGTGGCAGTTCCTCGTCAACAAATCTGCTGAGAAGAGTCAGAAACTAAAGGAGGCAAACAAGCAGCAGAACTTCAATACTGGCATCAAGGACTTTGACTTCTGGCTGTCGGAGGTATTTAAATGTGATTTAATAGCTACTTAGGATAGTTCTTGGTTGGTCTTCACTTAAATCCTGACTATTTTTAATATTTTAATCAAATAATAATGCTAATAATAATCCAAATAAATATTATTTCTATATAAATTATATTTTTATTATATTAATAATAATAATAAAGAGACCAATATTGATNATATTGATGTAGTTATACAATTTCTAACTAGAATAATTCCACAAATTCTGACATTTTTCCTTCGGCCCCTTAGGTTGAGGCTCTTCTTGCCTCTGAGGATTATGGGAAAGATCTGGCCTCAGTCAACAATCTGCTTAAGAAGCACCAGCTTTTGGAAGCTGACATCTCTGCTCATGAGGTAGCTCACCGACTGTAACTCCAGACATAATCATCAGTTTATTCTCATTTAGCACATTCTGATGGCTCATTGGTGTCTTTGTGCTCTTATAGGATCGTCTGAAGGATCTTAATGGCCAGGCTGACAGCCTGATGGCCAGCAATGCCTTCGACACTTCCCAGGTCAAGGACAAGCGTGACGCTGTCAACGGACGCTTTGTCAAAATCAAGAGCATGGCTGCTGGCCGCCGTGCCAAGCTGAACGAGTCGCATCGTCTGCACCAGTTCTTCAGGGATCTGGACGATGAGGAATCTTGGATCAAGTATGGTTTACATAATTCTGAGTGGTCTAAAATTGATTACACACTAACCTTTTTTTCTTTTAAGGCTGTATATTAGATCAAATTCATTCTCTTCCATTAGGGAAAAGAAGTTGTTGGTGAGCTCGGAGGACTATGGACGTGATTTGACAGGAGTACAGAATCTGAGGAAGAAGCACAAGAGGCTGGAGGCTGAGCTGGGAGCACACGAGCCGGCCATTCAGGTGAGGAGGCATCTGCGATATTGTTACATATTGATCCACGGAAGTGAAAAAGTCTTGAGCGTATTAAAGGTCTAGTGAATTATTATTCTGAATGCTAACAGTATTTTTGTGGCCTTGCAGTCTGTGTTGGAGACTGGGAAGAAGCTTTCTGATGACAACACCATAGGACAGGAGGAGATCCAGCAGAGGCTGGCCCAGTTTGTGGAGCATTGGAAGGAACTGAAAGATCTAGCTGCTGCTCGGTGAGAACTGTATTTTGCTATTTTACTTTTTTCTGGTGTATTTTTTTTATATAATTTTACTGTTTTTACTGCATTTTCGATCAAATAAATTCAGCCTCTGTGAAATCTTGTCAAACCTCAAACATTTGAATGAAAATTTGTTTGGTTTGCCTTTTTTTTTTTTAGAGGGCAGAGGCTTGAGGAGTCGCTGGAATACCAGCAGTTTGTGGCAAATGTGGAGGAAGAGGAAGCCTGGATTAATGAGAAACTGAACCTGGTCGGAAGTGAGGATTACGGTGATACGCTGGCAGCTGTACAGGTGTGAAAAACTATAATTCACCTCATTATTCATTGGATGAACTTAATGAAAAAATAAACCACATTTAGCTGATTTATAGCTGGATTTTGGACACAGTCATATTGCTGTTTTTTTGTGTGTGTGTGTGTGTCTTAATTTCCTCTTCGTTTCCAGGGCTTGCTGAAGAAACATGAAGCGTTTGAAACCGATTTTACCGTGCACAGGGACCGAGTGAATGATGTGTGTTCCAATGGAGATGAACTTATCAAAAAGGTATAGTTCAACTACTAGAAAGTCCATATACTGTAAATTTGGCCCTTTGACCCTTTAATGCTTAATCACAGACAGTTTCTTTGTTCATTACAGTTTCAATATCATTACATCATATTGTTGCTTTTGTGCAGGAGAACCACAATGTGGAGAACATCATGGCTAAAATGAAGGCCCTGCGTGGGAAGGTGTCAGAGCTTGAGAGAGCCGCAGCTCAGAGGAAGGCCAAGCTGGATGAGAACTCTGCCTTCCTGCAGTTCAACTGGAAGGCTGATGTGGTGGAGTCATGGATTGGTGAGTTAATGATATTTCATGCAAATGAGAAGAAACTTTCATTTAAAAGAAGGATTGCCAAGAAATACAGTGCTATTTTCTCTTTTCACCCTTATAATCTGTCTTTGGCTTGATCAGGTGAGAAGGAAAATAGCCTGAAGACTGATGACTATGGTCGGGATCTCTCCTCGGTGCAGACTCTGCTCACCAAACAGGTGTGACATTGCATATGACATATCTACAACACATTCAAAAACCATATTCTCGAGATAGTCCTCTAAAATGTCTCAGTTGTATTTTTTTTGTAGTTTCATGGCCGTTTTTAAACATTATACCTTAAGCACATCAAATCCTTTCAAGCTTTACTGCCAAATCTGACTATCTTTCTTCTATCCATAGGAAACCTTTGATGCAGGGCTTCAGGCTTTCCAGCAGGAGGGCATCACCAACATCACAGCCCTGAAAGACCAGCTGTTGGCAGCCAAACACGTGCAGTCCAAGGCCATCGAGGCTCGTCATGCCACCCTGATGAAGCGCTGGAACCAGCTGCTGTCCAACTCAGCCGCCCGCAAGAAGAAGCTTTTGGAAGCCCAGGAGCACTTCAGAAAGGTGTGAAGAATGGAATTTTGCCTAAAGTGAGGAAATTAAATTCTGTTTTGTATGTCGAACTCCTGTTATGTTTGCCACTCCATCCAGGTCGAGGATCTTTTCCTCACCTTTGCCAAGAAGGCCTCAGCCTTCAACAGCTGGTTTGAGAACGCTGAGGAAGATCTGACAGACCCCGTACGGTGCAACTCTCTGGAGGAGATCAGGGCCCTGCGGGACGCCCATGACGCCTTCCGCTCCTCGCTCAGCTCCGCAGAGGCCGACTTCAGCCAGCTGGCAGAACTTGATCGCCAGATCAAGAGTTACCAAGTGGTATCCAACCCATACACTTGGTTTACCATGGAGGCTCTAGAGGAGACCTGGAGGAACCTTCAGAAGATAATCAAGGTGATGATGGGATCCTGAAGCATTTGACTTGATTTGCGTAATATCTGAAACAGAAAATGTGCTTTGTAAATTGCAATGTTGACGTGTTTTCTGTAAAGCTGCTTTGAAATTATATGTATGGGTGAAAAGCGTTATAAAAGTAAATGTGAATTGAATTGGATAACTGGTTTAATTTGGCTTTGCTTTATAGGAGCGGGAGTTGGAGCTGCAGAAGGAGCAGAGGAGACAGGAAGAGAATGATAAACTCAGACAAGAGTTTGCCCAACATGCCAATGCCTTCCACCAATGGCTGCAGGAGACCAGGTACAGGGGACCAGCATGCACTACTTATTGTTGCGTTCTCTTTCATTGTAGTTGAGTTAGCTGAGGATTAAACACACGCCGCATGCAACACATTTGATTCCAATGCATGATGTCACACACACGTTTGAATTTAATCAAGCTTTCCTGATCTCAATGTAAATTTCTTAGACAGCCATTTTCATGAAGTCATTGCCTGCTTTGCCATGTTGTCTGTTTGGGTGAAGATCTTCACATGGTCACCCAATTTAAACCCATCTGGGCTTGATATTGCTACAGCAGTGCTTTGCGCTGGTCACATGTGCTTTCATGTGAGTGTTGAGAAGTGGCGTTAATGTCACCGCTCAATGTTTTAATGTTTCTTTCTCTCTCCCTCCCTTATTTGTCTCTCTTTCCCCATTCCTTCGGCCTACTTGCTGCTACCTTGATGCTTGGAATCATTTCTCTAATCAGGACATACCTTCTGGATGGGTTAATATCACAATTTTTTTCTATTTTACTATAGTATGTTTGTGTGTGAGTGTGTATGAATTGTTTAATGGCATTTACATATGTCAGCCAATGGATGTCTAGGGATAGAAACTATGAGATAGGCATTTGGGCGTTTCAGGTCAGAATAGACCAATAATTTGATTAGAACTAAGAAGGTGTCATCAAGAAGAATTGCACTTTACATATATTTTGCATATTTTACCGTATGTTTTGACTATATATTTCCAGATGTATTCCTTTGTTTTTTCACACTCTTTTTCCATTCCCTCTTCATCTCCCACCTCCCCCGTCTCTGAATAGCATAGCCTATCGGAGGGTAATCCGTGTCTATCAGTATGAAGTCGATGATGATCTTTCTGGAAGGTCTTCTCCCTTTTTTCCTTCTCTGATTGGCCTCTTACCCCTCACCCCACACCTTTTGGGTTTTCTTCTCCTCATGCACTTGAGTCTGATCCCCACTGTAAAGGCTCTGTGTGTGTGTTCAATCCCTTTTACTAACATTCACTGCGATGAGGCTTTTTTTTGAGATGAACCCTTCCAGCTTCTTAATCCAACAAGCCTGGCTACATTCAGCACCGGTGTTGAGGAGTGTGAACACTTCATCTCATTCTTTAACATTTTTGTTTTTTCCTTGTTTCAGTTATTTAAATTTTTTTCTTCATTTTGAGAAAAATGTTCATGCACCAGATTCAGGGTGGAAACTGCAACGTGATTTCCATTATTGGAAATTTAGACATTTTCAATATCCTGATCTGAATTGAACAGCTGTGCATTAACATTTTTGTGCTCTTATATGGCTAGTCAAGTAAAATATCTTTGATTTTGCACATTTTGCAAGATCTGTACTTTGAACTAAAGCTAAGCAGTGGTACGAATATAGCAGTTTCTAACCCTGTTGACAGCAGCCCTAATCAAGCATGGTCTGGATTACCATGGATATAAGTTGGCTTTGTTAGCATGACTTTAATTATTGTAGTTGCATTCTGGGGTGTCTTATAGTTTGTACTCCATATCTACTACAAAACAATTGGTAAGTCCTATTGTCATGTACAAGAAATTCAGGAAGATGGTTACAGAGGTTGTGCAAACCCATTAAAAAAAAAAAGTATAGTCATATAAAAATAGTCTGGAAATGATTATATATGTTTAATGATAGTTGAGCTAATAACTAACCTAGTCTAGTGAAAGCCGCTGTGGTTGGAGCCGCTCTTGTAAGGTGTAGACTGGCATGTGGAGTGAGTGAGATGTTTTTGGGTGGATGTGTCATGTGCTCTCGGACTCCTACTGCTCGTTTCATCGCTTTGTGTGTGACTGGGCAGGTCCTGCATGGTGGAAGAGTCCGGAACGCTAGAGTCGCAGCTAGAGGCTACCAAGGTGAGTTTGGGACCAGTGAATGGATAAATGGTGAAGCTGATCAGTTTTGAATAACACAAAATGAATCGGTTATTAGAGTATTAAATCATGTTCACTACTGTTTTGGGTTGGTAAGATTTTTTTTCAGTGTTTCATTCTCACCAGGGTTGCATTTATTTGATCAAGAAAACGGTAAAAACCAAAGTTGAATTTTCTGCACACTTCAGTGTCACATGATCCTTTATAATATGCTGATTTGCTGCTCAAGAAACATTTATTTTTATCATTGTTGAAAACAATTGTGATGCTTAATATTTTTGAGGAAACCATTATACATTTTTTTTCAGGATTCTTTAAATAGAAGGTTCGAAAGAACAGTATTTATTTAAAAAAAAAAAAACTTTTGTAACATTATAAATGTTTCTTTTGATCAATTTATTGCATCCTTGCTGAATAAAATAGTAATTCTTTAAGAAAATCTTGCTGACACAAAATTTTTGAATGGCAGTGTGTGTTATAGTGAATACATTCTTTTGTTAGTTATTCAAGAAAAAAAATGTTTCATGTACGAAATTGTGAACCAGTCCTGGTCATGAAAATTGATTAAATCTTAAAGGGTTAGTTCACCCAAAAATGAAATTTCTGTCATTAATTTGTGTTCCAAAAATGAACGAAGGTCTTACAGGTGTGGAACGGCATCAGGGTAATTAAATGACAGAAATTTCATTTTTGGGTGAACGTTAGTCCTTTAAGTTGTGGAAATTTCCATAGTGAATTAAAAAAAATATATATAAATGTGTATATTTTAATATTCAGGGTTTCAACAATCCTGGAAAAAATGTCTATAATCTGTATAATTTTTTTTTCTTTAGCTAGAAGTTACACTGTGTGTGTCCTATTTATATAAAATGGTTTCTAAATATCCCTATCCATTCATCACAAATAAGAGTAATGGAAAAATCATGTAAATTCATTTTCCATAAAATGTGTGAACATTTCATTGTTTAAGCTTACAGGAAAGAGGACATTAAAAAGCTTGCATAAACCTCAAACCTGAGTAACAGATAAATGGACACGCTGAACTGTCAAATGCTCTGTTCTAAATGTCTTTTCCCTCTGGGTTTCTCTGCAGCGCAAGCACCAGGAGATTCGTGCCATGCGCAGTCAGCTGAAGAAGATCGAGGATCTGGGAGCAGCCATGGAGGAGGCACTAATCCTGGACAACAAATACACAGAACACAGCACCGTGGGTCTGGCCCAACAATGGGACCAACTCGACCAGCTGGGCATGAGGATGCAACACAACCTGGAACAACAGATCCAAGCCAGGTGACACCTCACAATGACATATTAAGATTATTATATTTTTATGATTTTCTGTAGATTAGCTATTAAAACGGATAACTTGTTGAACATTGCGATTGGATCGATTTTTACCTTGACTGACTCGTTCTTGCAATTATTTTCTAGAAACACTACAGGAGTAACAGAGGAGGCCCTGAAGGAGTTCAGCATGATGTTCAAGTGAGTTTTCCACTTTCATAAAAAACATTTCAATGCCAAACTTTAGTGTTTTTGAAAATGTAATGCAAGTCTTTGTTTCTCAGGCACTTCGACAAAGAAAAATCTGGACGTCTAAACCATCAGGAGTTCAAGTCTTGTCTGCGGTCTCTGGGCTACGACCTGCCCATGGTTGAAGAAGGAGAACCAGACCCAGAGTTTGAGTCCATCCTGGACATAGTGGATCCAAACAGGTGAGAAACATCTTCTATGGATGTGCTAAATACTGTGTTGTTTCTGTTGATGTGCTAACATCAGTTTTGTTTTATTCAGGGATGGAAACGTGTCCTTGCAGGAGTACATGGCCTTCATGATCAGCCGAGAAACAGAGAATGTGAAATCAAGCGAGGAGATCGAGAGCGCTTTCCGTGCTCTCAGCGCCGAGAACAAACCTTACGTCACCAAGGAAGAACTCTACCAGGTACAAAATAACAAACCCATATTATTTACAACTTGTATTGGATCAGTACCAAAACTTTGGCCTCGGTTTGATGTTAGAAGGTCATTAAGATCATCTTTCTATGTGTTTACAGAACCTGACGAAGGAACAGGCAGACTACTGCATTTCCCATATGAAGCCCTACCTGGACAGCAAGGGCCGCGAGATCCCGTCAGCATTCGACTTTGTGGAATTCACCCGCTCGCTTTTCGTCAACTGATTCCCCGCCCCCCTGCCTGCCAGTGACCAATCGGGATGCGTTTTCCCCCCTCACAACACAAGGCCAAACTGCATGGATCTGAAATAAAAATTCTCTATAGCATCCAGTATAGCAATATCTGTATCTTGCTATCACTCTTAACCCTGCATATTTATCTGACACTTCCTCATGCTTCACTGAGTATAGTGTAGTGGATCTGTCTGCATTTTATTGTGATTGTTTTAGCTGTTAAGTGCTTTGCTTTGTTTAACAAACCTATAGAGAGAATATGCTGTAACATCACCCACAAGACTGCAGTGTGCTTAAATAAACGCTACTGGTTATAACTGGAAAGCGTTGTCGGTGTGGTTTTATTTGGAGTAGAAGCATAAATACATGTTTCAACATGAAATGCATATATACAAGTTACAATACATGTGTTTTAAGGAAAAAAAAGAATTCTTGAGCGCTCTCAGTCCGTCACCTCATTGGCTAGCTGTTCCAGTATTGCCGTCTCCTTTGCACCTTGTTCCGTTAACTCCGCACTGAGCTGCCAGATGTTGACGCTACCATCTGCATTGCCCACTGCCATCAGATTTGTGTGTTTGGGGTTGAACTCCAGGCAATAAGCTGGCTGACCTCCTGTGTTCTGGTCAATTGTGGCGGTTGGCCTTAAAGACCTCCTACCCAAATCAAACATTTGGACCAAACCTGCCAGAGTTCAAATTATCAAACATTTGTTATATAAACAAACATTCAAGACCATGCTTTCATTTCACTAAAACAAATTGCAAAAGAGAAATGTGTTTTTACAAATATGTATAGGGTCAATGACATGACGTGAATTTTTGTCCAAGTGCTTTATTTCCTTTTAAAATAATTTGATAAATTCATGACATATCACTTTATTCTATAAAACCTATTAGAATTCATTTTCAATACATTTAAATAATACATATTTTATGTTTTATTATCTTGAACCCCCAAAATGTCAGGTGGTGCAACTGTCTGAACAGATGAGAAAACTATTTAAATGTGGTCGTAATAATAATAAAAACTAAATACTATGGCATCATTTTAGGTTTGAATCCTTTCATATAAACAAATTTTATGAATATCAGTAGTTTTAAAGCTGTTTAGATAATTGAAAAACTTTTGTTCAGCAATTTGTATATTCTCAAATGTCAGGGTGGCACAACTGCAAACATGGCTCTTTTATTATGAATTGACAAATACTACTAATTTCAAGTATGGGTAGACTGGTTTACTTTCCATGTCAGGTGGTACAACTACAGTATATACACATACAATTATTTTGGTTGTACCACCTGACATAAAAAAAAGTCAAAAAATTAATTTAAACACTTTGAAATGTTATTTAACAACTGCAACAAACACATTGTTCATGACTCAGAAATATGCATTATATCATTTTTGAAAAAGGTTAAGAAACGCCTTTTTTGAAGCCTTATTTGTCAATGTCCCATGTATACGTGTGTGGGAGAATTACAAACATCTCACCTTGTCCTGTGACTGCAGCAAAGACTAAAGGTCGTGTAGGCGACCACCTCACCCAAAACACATATGAATCGGACACCCGCAGAGACAGCAGGGGGCGGGGCTGAAGCACACTGTGCAGATGAGCTAAACCATCTGTCCCGACACTTACAAACAGATTCCTAAAGTCAGAAACACCAAGAGATGTTACAATTACTGCCAATTAGCCTNATGAATTGACAAGGTAATAACTATAAAAATACTACTAATTTCAAGTATGGGTAGACTGGTTTACTTTCCATGTCAGGTGGTACAACTACAGTATATACACACAGAACTATTTTGGTTGTACCACCTGACATAAAAAAAAAGTCAAAAAATGAATTAACACTTTGAAATGTTATTTAACAACTGCAACAAACACATTGTTCATGACTCAGAAATATGCATTATATCATTTTTGAAAAAGGTTTTTAAGAAACGCCTTTTTTGAAGCCTTATTTGTCAATGTCCCATGTATACGTGTGTGGGAGAATTACAAACATCTCACCTTGTCCTGTGACTGCAGCAAAGACTAAAGGTCGTGTAGGCGACCACCTCACCCAAAACACATATGAATCGGACACCCGCAGAGACAGCAGGGGGCGGGGCTGAAGCACACTGTGCAGATGAGCTAAACCATCTGTCCCGACACTTACAAACAGATTCCTAAAGTCAGAAACACCAAGAGATGTTACAATTACTGCCAATTAGCCTTAAAGTGGATATTACACAATGTAGAAAACATACAGTAGGGGAAAATGGATAGGGAGTCGGACTTGTAACCCAAAGGTCATGGGTTCGAGTCTCAGGTCCGGCAGGGATTGTTGGTGAGGAGAGTGAATGTCCAGCGCTCTCCCCACCTTCAATACCATGACTGAGGTGAGACCCTTGAGCAAGGCACCGTACCCCCAACTGCTCCCCGGGCGCCGCAGTAATGGCTGCCCACTGCTCCGGGTGTGTGTTCACTGCTGTGTGTGTGTTCACTGCTGTGTGTGTGCAGTTGGATGGGTTAAATGCAGAGCACAAATTCCGAGTATGGGTCACCATACTTGGCCACATGTCACGTCACTAATTCACTAATTCACTAAAATAGCACAAAGCTCACCTGTGGAAGGGGGAGAAGTGGACTGAGTGTATAGGGCCCCCTCGTGGAGAGAAAGAGAATTGCATTGGGGCACGCAGTGTCACGCTCTCACCATCAGGAGGCACTGCTGCTACCGTCTCACTGCTGAAGGAGCATTTGAGCACAAGGCCTCCTTCTGAGCCAACCAAGAATGTGTCCAGGTCCCATGGGGAAAGTGCAACAGAGGTTACTCCTATAGTGGTGGTACCTCGGGTCTTCAGGGAGAGAAACAAAAGTATTGTGTTATTACGGTGGATTGCACAGAAATATGTCAAGGTCATATTTCATCCTAAAATCTAACAATTATATTATTACATTTTTTTTTTTAAATGCATGAAGATCTGCATCTTTTATGATTTAGCTAGGATTCATATATTCATACATACTGAATCAGTTTGCCAAGACCATATTATGACACCCACCTTGCTTGCTGCTCCACTCTGAGGCATTTGCTGTGGGACAAGGGCATATCCAGAACTCAAGGTGAGTTTGGCTTCGGCTCCATCCATAGTCCACAACAGAACTCTTCCTCCTGAACCGGCGCTCAGTACAACAAACTCCCCTCGGCGAGCTCCTGGGGCCCAGTTTACCTGTTTACACACAGAAATACTGTGCTTCTATATATCACTGAATGCCTATTCATCATGCCTCAGTCATAAACGTTTCAAACCTGATAAACTGGTTCACGGTGGGTATCTGCAGACATTCCTGTATGAGCCAAAATGAGGTCCTGTGAGCGGCTTGTGTCCCAGACCACCACCTCTCCACTGTACAGCCCCCCTAATGCCACAATAAAGAGGAATGGAAATTATCTTGATGAAATGAGCCATTAAAAGGTATCTGTCCCTAATAACTGAGGGAGTGGCTTTATGTTTTGTTTTTACACTTAGGACAAGAAACTTTTTGCGTTATTACAAGAAACTATTAACTTTTTTTAAAAAATGAGTGTCATACCAGCAACTACAGACGGTCTCACAGGATGGAAGCACAAACACATGATGGGAGTGGCCACATCGATGGTCACATCCGGCCGCACTGGGTTCAGGTTCTGCCGGTCTAGGTTCCACGTGCACACGTAAGCCTTCTCATTGCTCCAATCGCCATCATCCACACTAACCCCAGAAATACATACATTAAAACTGCTTTTATTAACACTGCAGATGATTTTATGTTTTTGAATAGTGAAAGGACTGTTACCGGCCAAATCCACAGGCTATGACCGAGCCAGTGCAGTTCCAGGACACACTGGTGACTTGCAGACCTCTTTCCTGAGCATCAGCATGCTGAAGGCGGTACATGCAGGACACCTGTGCAAGAAATCACCAGAAAGACAAAAACTGTAATATAATTAAATCAGTTATTAATACTATTTATTATGGAAGCTTGATCCAAAAATTATGGAAGGTTGTTTACGCCAAAGAATTAAATTTTTTTTAAGATAATTGCGACTTTTTCATCTCACAATTCTGAGACAAAAAGTCATAATTGTGAAATAAACAATTACTAATTATCTTATAATTTTAAAAAGATATTTAATTTTTCAATAGCGAGTTATGTCAGAATTGCAAGATTTGACTTTTGCCATTTTTGAATTGCAATTCCGACTTTTTCTCACAATTTTGACATTATGACTCACAATTGTGTGTCAAAAGTCATAATTGCGAGTTTATAAAAATCGAGAATTGCCTTCTTTTTTTATTAAGTGGTGGCTTCCATAAAAAATAAAACAAGGCATTTCGACTTTCTATCTCACTATTTTTCTAGTTTATTTTTTTTGAGTTCATAACTCACAATTCTGACTTTTTTTCCTCAGAATTACACATTTATGTCTTGCAATTCGGACTTTATAACTCACAATTGCACATTTTTATCTCACTTTTGTACAAAATAAACTAAGACTTGTGAGGGGAAAAGTCATAATTGTGAGCTATAAACTTGCAATTGCAACTAAGAAAAAAAAGTCAATATTGTGAGATAAAAAGTTGCAATTACCTTTTTTATTTTTGATTCTGTGGTGGAAACAACCTTCCATAATTTACTATATAATACTATTTAATCCATTATTAATGCTATTCTGCACTCAGGGCTCTCACCGACTCATTCTGATCCTCCCAGTTCACTTCAAACCCATCAAAAGCATGACTCTTGGAGTTTTTCACCAGCTCTCTGATAACCACATCTTCAACTCTATGCAAGAAGTCCACCAAACCAGGAAAGTCAGAAATGTCTCTATCTAGAGAGAGTGTTTGGCTGATCTGGTCTTGTGTCTGGGTGCTGTTTTCCAACACATCTTTGGCTTGTGTTTCAGCCTCTGCTGTGTGAACTGGACGAGTTTGACAGCTTCTCTGGGCAGGAATAAAACAAACACGATAGATACATCACACAAAAGGACTGATATTTCATCAAGCGCGTGAATATTGCGCTTATAAACATGTTAACTTACCGATTCTTGTGTTTGCTGATGTGACTTTCTCCATGTCGATTCAGCACCAATTAAGTCAAGCGTTTCATCCGTAAACATGTTCAAACTTTGCCAGCAAGCGAGAATAAATATATTTTATATCTTTACCTCAAGACAAAAAGTGTGTATTTATATCTCTACAAAGTGCTTAGTCTCAAATAGACGGCAGAGTTAGCAGGGAGCTAGCGAATATTTGTGTATCAAGCAAACGATTTTCTGTTTTTTTTCATCATATTTAAGAGACTGTTTATGTTCGACGAATCAAAATTTGCTTCTATGATGGGAAAAACAGCAAAATCGCTCATTTTGAACGATATTTTATTGTATTTTGCTACTGCACAACGCAGTTCTTTCCTTCACGATTATCCTGGATGTGACATCGGTAACTGCGCTGCCATGGATACCCTGAGCCAATCAATGGTTGGCTGTCCACTGCACGTCACTGGTGTTAGCTTCTGATTGGTCAAACTATTTTCCGCACTTTCATTTTGAGATTATAAAAGGCCCTTTGTACTGGATCAATCGTACAATTCGGTGGCTTTTGGGCTTTGAACATTTTACAGAAAGAAACCTAGTTGAATAAGTGTTTTTGTTTTAAAAAGGACGTGAACATGTCGACGACTGTTGTGTTAATTCGTAATAAAATCTATATATTGTAAAAAAAAAAAAATTGACTGGCACAAACCCTGTAATAATAGCCTCAGACGTCTAATTAAAACTTTTGAATACTTTTCTTACATTTCTGCATTAATCATGAAATAATGTCCGCTTATCTTATTTGATATTACATTATCACAGAACATTTTCATGCGTCAATTCTATAATCTCATGTGATTTGTTTAATGTAAGATAAAACTGCGATTATTAGACTTATTGTTTTTGAAGTAGACACACTTACCACTTCTGTATCAGTTCATTGACAACAAACACATTTTTGTTTATATTATTAAACTAGGATTTATGCATAAAAACATCAATACATGAGGGTGGACAAGACACTGAATTGTGATACTTTCATGGACACACAGAGTAACATTTAATTTAGACCTCTGAAATTTTTTTGTTTTGCTGAATGGCTGATGTTCTTTTCACAGTGTGGTGTCAATACATAATTCTTAAATAAGTCAACGTATCAGGACGCAATGAGGTGGACAGTAACTCTACACACAAAATAGAATTATGATTGATCAACTATAAAAAATTAACCACACAAAAATGTAGACAAATGTAATACATAGGCATAGATTTGCTTTCACATACCATTCATGAAAAAGTAATGATAGTTTAGTAAACTGCCCTGTATAATCAAATAAATGATGACTTGCGTAAAATCTTGAGTTTAAGGCCCAAAGCAATTTAGAGCCACAAGCAGTTAAAATGTAACATTATAAATGTGCCATGTATAAACTAAATTGTATGAATGACTTTCTAGCAACATCAACCCTGTCACGACTCTTTGATGAAATACCATTCAACATTACACTAAAAACGGTTACATATAAAACTTTCAAAGATGTACCAAAACATTAAAAATAAAACTATATAAAAACACATTGTACTCAACTGTGTTCATCTGTATATCTCCAATAAAGAAAACAGATGGAGAAAAGACAAGTTGTAGAGTTCTTTAAGATTCTACAGGCTTTATTATCTCATTTAAATAATCCTTTAATTAGCCAAGCTCAAAATTACAAGAGGAAGTTTTTTTGTGTTTTGTTTTTATTAAAAATGTTTCAAACCTCATGGGTGTCTGTAAAACATTACAATGAAAAGTCAATCAACATAAACCCAAATGTTGATGTGTCAAATGCCCGCTTGCCCCACCCGACCCCACTGAACTGTCAACAATAATAACTGCCATACCCTGATATTGACCCCAAATCATTTACAAGAGGTGACAGGAGCTAGCTGGTGCTTTCCTTTTGTCCAATATATCACATAGGAAAAACAGTGTCAACTCTTTGGGGCCCACCTCTGCATTAAAGAAAATATACAAAAAAGAAGAAAAATAAAAAAGTGGCTAGGTATGTACGCTATGATTAGATCACTGCACCATGGCTTATTACTTCAATTCACAACCATTCACAGAAAAAAACAAAAAAATTCATTTATATACTTAATATATAAACTGCTATTTACTTCGGTTTAGTCTACAGAGGATGACGTGCAGATTGTTAATATTTTGTATTTGTCTTTGGAGATGGTTGTAATTAAAGATGACGCAAGAGGCTTCAGCAACGAGATGCCACTAGTTTTCCAATGCAGGTATTGTATGTCCAGGGAATTAACTGGGTTTAGACATGGTCAGGACAGGAGAGGCTTCAGTAGAACAGAACATGGAGCACAAAATAAAAAAAAATAAAAATAAAAAAGCTTTTTTTTTGCTCCCATGGTTGGAGGATGACTTCAAAAAGGAAAGAACAGGTACAAGTGATGGAATATGTCCTTATCAGCCTTTAGTCATCCTCCCCATCATCCTGAAAAAGAGGTTGAGAAAAAACACAAACAAACATTAAAATGTATGATCTGTGTCAGTTTCTGAAGTTTAAACAATACAGACACACTTTTAAAAAATCATTGTATTCATATAAAAACCAAAGCCTTGAATAAACTCACCTCACCATCTTCTCCATCGTCCTCCTCTTCGTCTTCCTCTCCTTCATCCTCATCCCCCTCTTCATCAATGTCCTCCAAACCCTCCTCCTCTTCCTCATCATCATCCTCTTCACCCTCACCCTCTTCATCATCCATATCAGGGACCTGAGCAGACAGAGAAAGTTAAATGCAAGTTCTGACTCAATACAGCAAGTGTTTATCAGCGTTTCACAATTATAATATTTCATACCAGGTAGTACTGCAGGGGGTTGGGCCAAATGTCATCTTTAATGACCTCCCCGAGTTCATCAGCCCCTGCGTCAGAGTGGTCAGTAAACCAGGTGAAGAAGCTCTCTGGCTCTTCATGTTGCCGTTTCTTCCCTGCCTTGTTCTGTGTCTGTCCAGTACGCTTCGTCAGGTCCTGCATCATACATAATCAGTTAATAGACACCCAAAAACAGAACAGCAATTACTCCAAAACTGACCCAAAGAACTGATTTATTTATTTAAATAAATAAAATAAAATAAAAAGTGAACCAACCTTTCCAGCCTTCCATTTGATTTCAGTGGATTTTGAAGATGGGTCACCACTCTCATTCAAGTGGAACTCTTTTGAGAGGACTTTGTTTTCAAAGTATGGATTTTCATCAAAGTACTGCACATAAAATTACAGGTTAGACATTTGGTTTTGTCAGACATTACTTTTAAACTTGACTAGGCGAAAAGGTTTACTTACAAAATCTATTCTGTAACCTGATTTGATGTCCTCAAACTCTGTGACCTCCACTCTGGTCAGGTAATGAAGTGCTTCTTCATCCTCCTCACCGAGCAAGGCTGAGACTATTAGTGGAAAAACAATATATTACAAGTGATTATATAAACAAACAAGCAAAAGCACAGAAGTCACCCACATTTAACAACACAGGACGGGTTTCAATTTCTTACCTTGTGGATGGTTGACAAATGTTGTGACCCAGAAGTTTGGAATTTTGGCTATGAGTTCTGATCTCTTCTGGAAGAATGGCTGACGTAGCTTATTGTACTTCTGCTCTACTTTTAAAATTTCCTCACTCGCCTGCTCATTCAATCTGAGAAAAGCAACAAAGGAAATATAAAACAAATGCATCAAATGTGAACATACAAATGATACTTCAGAGGCACTGGCAAACTTACCTGTCGATTTCATTCTGTACTTCATCAATGTGTTCAATTGCCTCCTGTTGCTCTTTTTCTGAAATGCAATAAAATAACGATTTATTCACATTGTTCTTCATGCGTTATAAAATACAGTAGAATAAAACTGCACGCGTATGCAATCTTTATATAAACTAGCATAAAAACATGACTTTTATAAGTCACACACACAAACAACTATATATAAAGGAACAATGTAAACACGACGCATTGCGTATATCATAACAGAACAAAAAGCACCATTATTTTAAACTAATCTGATTCAAACCCACAATAGAAAGGTTAAAGTGAAAGCGAGGTTTAACACCGGACGACCAGCTCAATCCGGTACAGTTTCAGCAGCAGCTGCGCAAGGCCGCGAGGTTTAAAAGGAGGAGGCCACGCGCTGGGCCACATTTACCATTCTCCTAATGAATTACACATTAATGCCGTGCATTTAAAGTATCAGAAAGTCATTTCGACCCACTTGAGCGTCATTAAAACACGTCTGCGGTGATGTGTGATGGAGCGGCAGCGTGGTTTTGTGACACATGTGGGACTGGCTCGTGATGGCGGGGGAGACACAATAACCAGTTAGCCTATTAGCACACAACATGGGCTCAATACAGCGCACTCATTATTTTCGAGTCACTGTGGGTTTAAAACGACACACTCGAGCACATAAGTGAAAAGAATATGGAAATGTGCGTTTTGATAAACTAACTGGCGCTCGAGCGCAATGTTCGTCGCGCGTGGCACAATAAAGCCGCCGCGCGAGGAAACATCATGGCCTCCGGTGCGCGCGACAACCTTTTGCTGAAATTACCTTGCAAAACTGGACTTCTGCTGGAATAAACGGTCACAGACTCGGGCTTTACTTAAAGATTAAAATAAATGCTAAGCGAGTAGTTAAAACTGATATTCGTGCTTTAAACGCAAGAGGTGTAAGTTACTGAAAATGGCGGTGCGCAGGAGGCCGCCATTACTTTACCCGAGGTCTCGTCCGCTCCGTCGTGATTCGAGTTCTGCTCCTTTCGGCTCACTTTCGCCGCCGACGCCGACATTATTCCCCCACAGCCGAGGATTTGCCTTCTTACTGCTGAAACAAAAACTCCGGAACGTCCTCCTCCGCTCGAGGAAAGCGAAAGAAGGGGAAATAAAGTTGGTTCTAGCTCAGTTTAGAAGTGCGAATATCACAACGTGTGTTGCGCTTCCCCTCCACACATACAACACACTCAAATGAGAGATGCGTATCACACCACGCGCCTCCTCTTTTCTGACACCCGCCACTGTGCTCGCATGCGCGCCCCCTCTGGCAGTCCCGAGAACGCGCTTTAGGAGAATAAAGAGCCACGCCTCCTCCTGATAATAAAATAATCCTTAGAATACGAATATTTTGGGGTTGTTAAGATTTTTCATCGTTTTTGAAAGTCTTTTATGCTCACCCAGGCTGTATTTATGTGATCAAAAATACAGTAAAACAGTAATATTGTGAAACATCGTCACAATATTAAAGAAGAGTTTCCTATTTTAATATATTTTAAAATGTAATCTATTTCTATAATGGCAAAGCTGAATTTTCAGCATCATTACTCCTGTCTTCAGTGTCACATGATCCTTCAGAAATCATTCTTATATGCTGATTTGATGCACATTATAATTATAAATGTTGAAAACAGTTTTGCTTCTTAATATTTTTGTGGAAATCTTGATACATTTTTCCCAGAATTCCTTCATGAATAGGAAGCTCAATATTTATATGAAATAGAAACTTTTAACATCATTATAGATGCATTTACTGTCACTGATCAATTTAATGCATCTTTGCTGAATAAAAATATTAATTTCTTTAAAATAAAAAATAACTAAATAAACTTGTCCCATCATACTGCTGAGTGACAAGACAAAGATTAGACATGGCAACAGAGTTCAGTCCTGTTGCTTTGTTGTCCTGTCTCTTTACCCACATTTTAAACCATATTTCATATATATATATTCACATCTTTTACACCACATTTCATATTTACCCTGATATGAATTTATCAATTTATGAGATTTATAATCCAAAATATTGAGCTGTAAATCAGTTTGAAATCCTGTAATATAATTTCCTTCATTCATTAATTGACCTGAATGTCAGATTCATTAGTGCTTATATATTTATAGATATTTTACATACTCTTGTGTATCTGATGGTGTTGATTGTGTTTCGCAGAATAATGAACACAGGCCATTTGGAAGAAAATCATACATGCATCAATACTTATACATATTTAGCTTAGCTAAACTTCATCCATAATAAACTCAACAGTTACACTGTTTACACTTTAATGCTGCTTGCAATATGTCAGTGATGTGCGTTTTACACGCCTAGTTTTACAAAGTGCGCGGCTGATATCACATAGCTACGTCACACAAATACCTTTGTGAAGCCAGAAATCATAAACAAAGGATATGCGTGTTTTTAAAGGCAAATTCATATATCACCTAATACACTTTTTTAATTTAATTTAATTAATTTATTTATTTAAAATACAGTGATGCAGGACTTTAGCTATACCACTTGATGTTTGTAGTTTCTAAATTACAATCACAAATTAGGCAAGTGTACTAATTGCCTTTAGTTAACTGTAGCTAAGCTTTTCATTTAAAGTGACAGAATAAACTAACTGAATTATAGCTTGAAGACTGTAATACTAGTCCTGTGATCTTTGTGAACCTTTGTTTTAGTGTCTATTTTTTTTAACTATTAAGATACTGCTACATACTTCTACAAAGAGCAATTGTTTTTGACGTTTTTAAACACTCCTCCATTTATTTCCTCTTCTTCCACCACCCCATATCCCTGCTTAACGTTTTTAGTTATCAGTACAATAAAAAAAATAAAAAAAAATCAGATTTTGTCCAGGACTTTTACTTTAAAAAATAAAGCAAATTTACTGAAGAAAGGCGTGGCCGAATATTGTTTCCTGCTTCACGTCGCGTTCAGTTTCGGCTTGGTAGGAGGATTGGGAATCACTAGCATCACTCCGCTGCCGGGAGTCGGGAAACTGAGATTTTTTTTTTTTTTTACAAGATCAAAGCGTTTATTTAATTTTCACGTTATGATTACGTCCACTTGCGTTCATTCGGATATATCCTAGGAAGTTCTCCGAGGAGCGCAAGGTAAAATGTCATTTAAGTTATTGTGTTCTCGATCGATGTCGCTTTCTCTTCTGGATTGTGTCCCAGTTTGATTGTGGTCATTTGTTTGGGGAAAGTGTGATTTAGACAAGTTTATGTCTTGTTGGAAATAATGTTGCATTTGTCATAAGAGGAGTCATAACTTTTATGTACGTTATGTGAATTATGATTCCTAATATCAGCTGGCAGTGTCATAGTCAAGTTACACACATAAAGCATATGACACATTACATGAATACACTACACACTTTGCTTTTCCATGACTTTTTTTTTAAAGTTTAAAAGCCACAAATCCTAAGTTTTTTATAAATATAATATAATAGATTTATGTTTGACAAACTAGTATTGTCATCCACTTTAATTAAATGGTGATTTTGGGCCTGTCCCACATCAAAGGACTTCTGTCAAATGTCATCAAATTGATTTAATCTATAATTATTTAACTGTCTTTACATTGATTCACTAATCAAATTTGTACTGTGTAATTATATTCAATGCTGTGTAGAATAGTTTTACATGTATAGCATGTCATAACTAGCATAACTTCTCAATATATATTTTTTTCAACTACCCTCATGTAGAGTTAATAAGAAATCTGTATCAAAGGTTAGAGTTATTTAAAAAAAAAAAAATTACAGTCCATCTTCAGAATGTGTCATTAATGGCTAGAGGATTTCCTTTAGTGTTGTTCGGAATAGTCTCTGCTGAGTCTATGGTATCCATAGCTTTTTCCCATGAAGGCATTTGATGAGCTGGTTTGAATTGATTCTAGCAGGCAGCAGCACATTCCATTCAACCCAACGCCCCCAAACATCCAAAGCATTTTGGGGAGTGCTTCAGGGTAGAGTATATGGGTAATGGCAAACCCTCATTTTGCATAAGGTTGTAAAAAGGTTGATTGCAGTAGGAATAATCATATTGTAATAGTTACTTTTTTGCTTTGCTTTATTTATAGAGCATTTCTGTCAATAAAAAAGTGCCTTGTTGATAGGGATGCACAATATATCGGCCACAATACTGGTATCGGCTGATATATGTTCATTTTTAATGTTATCGTTATCGGCCCGATAAGAAAATTTGGCCGATATATTAAATCCGATAAATAATGGCTAATTTCCTTCAGCTGAGACATTCCAGATATGCACTTTTTACCATGATGGGTTTGAATTGCTTGAAATATGATTGGAGTCACTTCAAGAAGGAAAATACATTTAAGTTCAACATGTGAAGTGCAAGTCTGTCATATAGGCTACATAAAATTATAATGAGAACATTATAATTGTGTGTTTTGGACATGGCTTTTAATGTTGAGACTTTTGTTTTTGTAATCACAATTAAAATTATATAAAAATTCGGATTTAGATTTATCGGCTTTCAAATATAAAGAATTATCGCTATCGGTATCAGCCAAAATTTTCATATTGGTGCATCCCTACTTGATTAAATGGGCTGCATAAAGTGCTGTATGTGGATTTTTTCTGTTTTTATAGGGGAATGGCGCCTGAGGGATATTTTTCTTGGTCTGTAACAGATTCATGTCAGTTTTATTACTTTCAGATTCAGAACTCAACATTTCCCAGCCCACAGCTGGGAATTTTAAGGTGCTGAGATGGTCAGGTTTAACTCAAAATATGTGGCCTTTTGCTAATCATCTTCTTTTAAAGTCCACAAGAAATCAAAACCAGCCTTATTTGGTTTAAAAATAACTGTTCCTCATCATATAACTGAATGATTCATCAGTGCACATTATTCTAAAGGAAAAAAAGGGTTTGTCTTTATTAGTGATGCATTGAATTATTTTATTTTTTTTTTAACCAAAACCAATCAGGAATCAAAATAACCCCCAGTTTCAAAGACAAGGCTTAAGCCTTGTCCCAGACTAAAATGCATGTTTGAGCTATCTTTTGTTTTTGTTTTTTTTAAGTGACATGTGAAGGCCAAGTATTGTTACCCATACTCAGAATTTTTCCCCTGCATTTAGCCCATCCATGTTAGTGCACACTAGGGGTGCAACGGTTCAAATTGCTCACGGTTCGGTTCGTATCACGGTTTTAGGGTCACGGTTTTGGTACGGTTCGGTATGTGCTATGTTTAGGGAAAATAGGACTACTGTCAAATAAAAATAAAGAAAATAAGAACAAACAATCAAACTACAAGCAACATCACAAATAAGTACAATAAAGCAAATATTCAAATAAAATAAACAGTGCTTTTCAGGTTTTTCAGGCATCTAAGTAGTTTTCAGGTACAGAAAATGGATAAAGTAATCAAATATAAAATAACACTGCATATTATCTTTACTGTATAAAATAAATAAAGATTAATTATTATTGAAGTTACAAAAACTATTCAGTCAAGAGCAGTGAGCGATTTCTTTGTTATTTGTTGTTTGATTTAACATTAAAAACAGGCAGCAGGAATAGCTTTTTTCCCTTTAAGACATGCACGATCCAGTACATATACTGTTACACATGCGCTGTCTTTCTCGACTAATATACGTTCACTGAAGACATAACCGACTATGTTTGTTAGGACACTCGCCAAGACGGGCATGCTGACATAATTTTTGAATGAATTTGTCCGCTGAAGCGCAAGACTTGAAAGAGAACTCAGTATTTGCGCGCTGACTGAAATAAGCGTGTGCGCGCTTCGGATGAGCGCACACAAATCTTGTCACAGCGCGTGCGAGTTCTCTTTCGTGTCTTGTCCTTGAAGGTTTAAATCAGCAAGGCTTAAATGAGTTTAGTTTAAACACAGATAGCAACGTGTGCTGTTCAGGTCTCACCTGCGCTCCCGCGCTATCAACACCCGGGCGATGACGGCGTAAATGACTGGACGTTAGAGCATACGGCACTCGCAGTTAACAGTTTACAAAGAGTGACTGTTTTGTCCACGCTTTTTGATTATCGTTGTTGTAACGTTTTGCGCATCCATCGACTGAAACATACATTATCTGAACTCTGTCTGTCTGTTTTCCACGTTGCTATTTTAAACAAACCATATTAGCCGATAGACGCGTCGTCATTCGAGATGGACCGCGGTGCAAGTGCGTACCGAACCGTAAGTGGAGAACCGTACGGTTCGATTTTTTACCGAGAACCGTTGCACCCCTAGTGCACACACATTAGTAGTGAATAGTGAACACACAGACTGCAAACTGTGGACACACACACACGTCCAGAGCAGTGGGCAGCCATTTTTGCTGTGGCGCCCGGGAAGTGATTGGGGGGTTATGTGCCTTGCTCAAGGACACCTCAGTCAATTCCTGCTGGTATTGAGAATAGAACTCGCAACCTTTGGCAGAAATAGAAAAAAAACAAAAAATTCTGCTGTTTCAGCTGAATTTTTTTGGTTGCTGAAATTTCACTGTGTCACTTCTTTATAATCTCAAAGAATCAAAACATCCCTCCAACCTTCTCGCTCCATGTAACATCCCTTTTCACAATCCAATAATTCACAATGAATAAAATCTTACTGTTAACTTTAATCATTTCAAAACATTTATGAAGTCAAAGAAACATTTATAGCATAAAATGCTATAAATGTTTTGCTTATATGCATGCTCAACTTTCTCATATGTTTTGGTCCTTCTATGAGTGTTTCATTATAAATTAGTATATTGGTTTTAAGATATTTGGGTGGAAGCAACTGCCTGCATACCCAGTGGGACGTCCTGTGGACCGGGCAGAGACACTGACCCAGTTGTACCTCTCTTGAGCTGACTGCACTCTGCTTGATCACATTAGCAGCTCTCAGAGGAATGATTTCATTGAATGGAAGCTCTTATTAGTAGCGTCATGGTTCTTATGTCTCAGACCCTTGGCAAAGGTTTGGACTGATGTCTCACTTGATGGTAAAAAACCTTTAAAAGTAGTGTTTCCTAACTATGTGCTGTTTAGGGTTTTTTTATAGGCTTATTTACAGGTTTTGGCCTCCTGCTGTAATAATTGCAGACTGTTCAGTGTGTGTGTGTGTGTGTGTGTATAATCAACTGTCCAAACAAACACATTCCTCCCATCAGCCTTCATACTGATGCTCAATTAACAAGCGGCTGCTGTGTCAGGTCTGCAAGGAATTTCCATTAGATGTGTGTCTGAAATAGCCCAAAGAATATTCCAAACACTGAATTCATAGGTTTTTGGTGAGATACAGTGAAGGAATTGAATCCCTTGAACTTCACAGGACCATCTTGCCTGTTTTGCATATCAAACGGTTTGTTGAGGCAGAGCGTCAGTAGGTCAGGACTGTGGTCACCGTTTAGTGGGCCATTAGAGATTCCTGGACTGTTCTGTCCTGCTTGGATTCCCTCTCGAGAGAATTAGTTCTTGTTTTTGTTTTTCAAAAGCTTCGTATTATTCCCCACAAGGTCCTCTTTCCTTTAATGTCTGAGAAGAAGAAAAAACACCGAACTTCACTGTGGCCTTCCTGTCAGACCAATGTCTTTACCACATGTATCTACCTCGGCAAAACAACATCTGTATTATTTGTGTGTGTACTGCTTTCTGGCTTTTAGGATTGTAATCTTCTATTCCTATTTTCGCACATTTATTTTATTCCGAAGAGAGGGTCCTTTTTTTTTTTTTTTTTTTTTTTTTTTTTTTTTTTTNACAGCACTGGATGCATTTTCTCATCCTGCACTACACGAGCCAAATGACTTTCCACTATGTTCCACATATTTAAGGTATTGTCACACTCTGTCGCTTTCACAGGCAAACCGACCACCCAGCAGGAAGTTTAAACATGGCCATGAAGTCCAAAAGCCCATTCATACCAAGAACGATAACTTTAACGATAACTACTATAGAAACATCCAGACCAACAGGTGATAACATTCTGTTTATTATTAGCACGTGCTGCAGTTATGTCTTCTACTGCTTTAAATCTCGAGCTCTTTAATATCAGGTGGATTCTGATTGGCTGTCAATGTTTTTATCATTCATCAGCTGGAAAAAATAATTCTGAAAGTGATTCCAATGATATCGTTACTCTGTGTCATTAACGTTATAGTTGTGGTGTGGACTTCCTATTCTCACATATTAGAATGATTGTTCAAACTTTAGTTATAGTTATTATAGTTGTTGTTTTTGGTGTGAACAGTCAACCCTCTACAATGTGAGTAAATCAGTCGCATATGCGACCAAATTTCACGAGAGCCGACTAAAAAAAGTCTTATTTTAGCCAATGACTAGTAAATTGTATGATTTACTGGGGCTGTCTGTGTTTTTAAAGTTAATCAAACAACAGACTCGCTGCAAAAAAACTCACTCGCTCTTGACTGAATAACTTTAATAGGGATTAAAGGATTAGTTCACTTTAAAATGAAAATTACCCCAAGCTTTACTCACCCTCAAGCCATCCTAGGTGTATAAGACTTTCTTCTTTCTGATGAACACAATCAGAGAAATATTAATAAATATCCTGATGCATCCAAGCTTTATAATGGCAGTGAATGCGACTAACGAGTATGAAGCTGAAGAAAGTGCATCAATCCATCATAAACGTACTCCACATGGCTCTGGGGGGTTAATAAAGGCCTTCTGAAGCAAAGCGATGCATTTGTGTTAGAAAAATATCCATATTTAACAAGTTATGAAGTAAAATATTTAGCTTCCGCCAGACCGCCTTTCATATTCAACTTACGAAAGAAGCGTAACTGACGTCACGTCAGTAGGACGTAGTGTAAGCGTTTTGAACTGTGAGAGGCATTACACTTTCTTCCTAAGTTAAATACGGAAGGCGGTCTGGTGGAAGCTGGATGTTTTTTCATTTGCATAGTTCATGCATTCCATGTAAAAAGTCTGGTGCGTAAAATAAAAAATTTACTAGACAACGGCGACTCGAGCTTCAGTGTGTCCATAGAGGGTTGCAACAGGCCCTAAAGAAAAGTGTTTTAAAGTGTTATATCTCTCCCTATGCAGGTTCTAGTTTTATTTGTACATCTGTGTTGTGGACCGCCATTATAACAGATGTTTCTTTATGTACCTGGAATGACCCTTGACCCCAGTAGACACAGAAAGTCACGCAATTCCTCTGCATAGTCTGAGTTGATTTGAAAGAGAAACCTTCCCCCATCCTCAAAAGCTTTGAAAGCATCCTCTATTTCTATAACCTCTTTCCCAATTGACCAATGCTTAGACTGACTCATTTTAGAGTCATAGAGTACATATGATTCATAATGTAATATTGCTTTCATTTTAAAGACTCAATTCTGACAGAGTTTGCACTTTCAGCTCAGATTCCACTGGCGATCATTGAGTTTGTCCTGTTACCCGATATGAATTTGCTTGTGTGGTCCCGCATGTTTGAGGCTGTGTGTCTTTGGATTGTTTTTAGAAGCGTGTTGAAGGATATGTCTATGTATTGAAGTGTTGTGTTGTGGCACTATGGTTCAGCGCGCTCAGATTTGTGCCTGTTAGCCTTTTTCATACTGAATGCTGAAATCAAGTCTGATAGAAAGTTGGCCGCCATGACCTCTCAAGTGGGAAGTTAACTCTGGCAACTAACTCTGCACAGCTGAAGAATTTTACTGCAGAGTGTCTTCTCTTTCCCTCAGGGCTTGTACAATTACATTTATGATTTTACAGTTTCTGAGAAAGAAAGAAAATTGAAGAAACTTACCATGGTGCTCAGCTTCATTGCTAACACTTACTATATTTTCTGCGATTTTATTTTGATTTATTTATTTTTACACATTATGGAAGCTAGAATTAAATAATGTTTAGAACTTATTTTTTTATTTTTTTTAGATTAATTTAAAGATAGCTACATTTTACGATACTATCAGGTTTGGCCTAATGTGACTATATTCTTTCAGTCAGCATTAGGACTGTGAGTTGCGGTCTGGAGTTGGGTGTGGTGCTTTTTGTTTTGACTCCTGTTCAAACATATCAACTTAAAAGGCTTGTTGGGGAAAATAGGGGTGTTTGGGCTGATGTCTATCCGGGCATGCCTCATCTGTTTGCCATCAAAGTATCCAAATCGCCTTAGTTTCGATTTGCAAAGAGAGGCCACATAGGGTCAAGGAAAGTGTCAGAGTTCAAAACTGCTTGAGCATGCACAGGAGTCTCTAGTTCTTGATTTTTTTTTTTTTTTAGTAATAGTTACACGTGAGTACATTTATACATGCACAGACAGCTTAAATTTTTCCTCTGTAGTGTACTGCATATAGCTGCTGTGTTTTTCTAGTCTCAGGCCTAGCCCTGTTGCTCTTGACGTTTAAAGCCTTTTAAGGCTAGATGCAGTTGGTCAGCTCTTCCAACGGGCCTGGCCTCCACCCATGATGATGTGATAAGAAAGGCAGTTCCATCCTCTTCTGTCTCTCCTCCAATCACACAGTGTTGTGTGCATTCAAACACTGGCCAATGACTGTTTTCCCCTAAAGTGTCTGAGTTTACAGTGTGTGTGAAGCTGCATAAATAGAGTCCTCTGGGACCGTAATGTTACATTCCAACTGTCTCCAAGCAAAAACATAGACTCATACACAATGTGTTCCCCGAGGAAAATAACCAGTGCTGGAGTAAGGTAATTAGATATTTCGATTAAAGCTGTGCATGATTGAATGCTATTGAACGCTACAGGACAAAAAGATAGGAGCAATGTCTTTGTGATGTATATTTTTGTCTGTGACTGGATTTACTTAGAACTGCATGCCATAGTGTTCAGAAACTTCTTTCTTTTAACACTGTTTTTTATATTCTGAAGGAGTGGGGTATTTTAAATTGTCATTCAATATTAACTTGTTCTGCATTTTTGTTTGTTCCATTTGAATCTGCATAAATGCAGCCAGTTTAATCCAAATGACTCATCGTCTGCTTCTCTTTATTTAGATTACGCTGTAAATGTATCAAAAACTTGGAGCCAAGCATGAAAAAGGCGACCAAGCCCACGGCCGCCACCTCCAGAACCTCAGCGGGCACTAAGACCCCAGGCAGATCTGAGGGAAGCAGCATTATGGGCACAGGTGGCAAGATGACAAACAAAAGCCATAGTTCAGCTCCACTGTCTAAGGTAACTCTTTAATATGAAGAAATCGGAAACATTTGTTTGTAATCGTAATCAATATGAACCAAGTGCTAGCTAAGAATGTTGCATTTAACTTTTGATTTGTCTGTAGCAGATCATTAACTTAATGTTTTGCATGCTAACCAGGCAAAGAGCAATGATGATCTCCCAGCGGTCAGTGCAGGAAGTGGAGCAGTATCCATAAGCAACAGTAACACTACTGCAAGAAACAAGAGAGGAACCTTCTCTCAGAACACCAGCAGCACTGAGACCAGGTCCAAGACCAGTTCAGGTAGCGCTAAGCATTGAATTGATTCTGAAGATGTTAAAGATGTTAAAATCTTCTGTTTGTGTTGCAAAATTACTTTGATACCCACAACACCACTAATGAAATGTCCATAATATTTATGTAGTTATGTAAATGTTTCAGCTTACAAACATTTTTTTTCTTTTGTAGGTTTTTCAGGAAGGCGTCCCATGACCTCCACAGCCAAGGATCCAGGCACAACCCGAGAGAACATGCGAGAACGAACCAGAGCCAGTGCTGCCAAAAAGCTCGCCGGACCCAATGATGCCATGCCTCAGAAGCGGTCACGTTGCCATACCGTAGCCGAGACTGAGTCTCGGATGAGCAAATCTCGCTCAGACAGCCAGATAAGCCATAAAGCAGTGCTGGAATGTCAAGTGAAGGACTTGCTGGGCTTAGCCAAGAGCAAAGACCTGGAGATCCTCCATCTCCGCTCTGAACTTAGAGGTATGAAGGCCAAGCTTGGTCTGGAAGAACATGAAGCCCCTGATCCAGAACAAGGTTCTCAAGAAACCAAGCAGCCTCAGGAAAAAGAAATTTCTCCTGTGATCAGTGCCACTGATGTAGAGTCCACTCTCCTCCTCCTTCAAGACCAGAACCAGGGCATCCTTGATGAGCTAAATATGCTGAAAAGTGAAAACCGGATGCTGAAGGATCGCCTCAATGCTCTTGGCTTCTCTCTGGAGCACCGTCTGGACAGCCCCGACAAAGGTCTGCGATGCCCGTCCCTTAGTCCTGAGCCTGTAGCCTCCGGCAGCAGTGGAGGTCACCGTGAAAGCAGATGCGGTGGCATGCGCATGTCTTCTGCAGAAGGCTCCACCCAAGGCTCTACTGAGGACCTGCTGTCAGAACCAAGACGTGTAGGCTCTCCCGATGCAGTGGACAGTGAGTGCAGTGAGGCCTACCAGCCAATCATCTCCAGTGATGATGCTCTGGACGCGCCCTCAGGTTGTGGATCGTCTTCTGAATCAGAAGGAGGGCCACCAAGCCGGGAACATTCCCGCAGAGGCAGCAGCGGGAACACCAGCGAGGTTTCTGTGGCTTGCCTGACTGAGCGAATCCATCAAATGGAGGAGAACCAGCACAGCACATCAGAAGAACTCCAAGCCACCCTGCAGGAGCTTGCTGATCTGCAGCAGATCACACAAGAGCTGACCACGGAGAACGAACGCCTGGGTGAGGAGCGTGCCATTCTTGTCGACTCCCTCTGTCAACAAGGGGAGCGTCTAGAACTGTACGGAAGACAGCTGGACTACTTCCGTGGCCTTCTTGACGAGCACCGGGTGGCGTATGCCAAGGATGACGAAGATGCCAAAAGCGGGCGCTATGTGGAGCTGGAGAGGCGCTACGCCGAGCTGAATGAGGGCTCGCGTTTTGAGCGGGAGCAGCTGCTTGGTGTGCAGCAACAGCTAAGCAGTGCGCTCAAGATGGCGGAACAGGAGAACGCAGAAGCCCAAGGCCTGATGGCAGCATTGAAGGAGCGTGTCCATATGGCAGAGAGAGCTGTGGAAATGGAGCGGAGGGAGCGGGCTGTTGCCAAAGCAGAGTTGGAAGCACTGAGGGTGGTGTCTGAAGGGGAGCAGGTAGAGCTGAACCGCTGCAGAATCCAACTTGAGCAAGAGAGGCAGAGAGTGGCCCAGCTCCTCTCCATCCACAATGCAGGGGATAAGACCGACATACGCCACCTGCTGGACAGCGAGAGATTAGACAAGGAGCGAGCCGAGGCCAAGGCAGCTCAGTTACAAGAGGAACTGGGGCACACGCGCAGTGAAGCTGCCCAGCTCCAGGAGGCAATTAGCAAGGTGAAATTCACAAACACACTTAGAAAACTCTATTTTTTTAAAATTATTTTAAGTTTTCTTAAGCTGCGTCCAAAGTCGCATACTCTATGAAAATGTACTACTTTTGATAAAGAACTTCTTTCACAACTGTTAAAAAAAGTATGTTTTATGTAGTATAGATGTGTGTAGTAAGAATGAAATTCAGACGTACTACATCTGCGAAGTTGTCATTGTTATATGACTTATGCTGTCAGTTGCGTCGCTTCTCTGCCATTCACAACACCTCTACCGTGGCCTAATAAAAAAGTATGACCATCGGATTTGCTTACTGTTATGAATACTATATATTCAAACATACTCTTCACATACTGTTTTTTTTTTTTTTTGCCTACTATATAGTAGGAAAGTCGGCATATTTGGACATAGGGGCTGCGTCCGAAATCGCATACTCTCGAGTAGGTACTTATTTTTAATAAGTAATTACTTAATGACCACTAAAAAAGTACATTCTATATAGTATGAATGTGTGTAGTATGAATGTAATCCAAACGTACTACATTCTGTCAATTCATTTTGTCATTAACATGTGACCTACCAGCATCAGTTGCGTCGCTTCACTGCCACTCACAAATCCTCTCCCGTGGCCTCATGGGATTGTAAAGTGTCCATCGTATGCACACTTCAGAACTTTTTGCTTACTCTTTTATGAGTACTGCGTACTTTTGTCACATACTGAATTCACATATTGAATCTCCAAGTTAACTAGTAGCAGTGTACTGTAGTAAGTGTAATAGTAAGATATTTCTTTATTAATTAAAAAAATATTAAACACAAACACAAATATTTGTAATAATAATGGTGGGGGGGGATCAGGTTTTTCTTTTGTTTTGTCTTTAGCTGATCACATGTCTGATGTATCCCTGCTAACGTGTATCCTTGTGTTCGCTAAAGCTTGAGGGTGAGTTCCGAGCATTTCGTGACGATATCCAGGCACAGTTAGCGGAGCAGAAGCGGCTCCTGGAGCAGCAGTGCTCTGAGCTAGAGGAGAAGGATACAGAGATTGCTGACATGAAGGAGACCATCTTTGAGCTGGAGGATGAAGTTGAGCAGCATCGCGCTGTCAAGCTCCATGACAACCTCATCATTTCCGACCTGGAGAGTAAGTCACATGACAAAATGGTTTCCATATCTCACTAAACACAATTTATATTTAATTGACACATTAAATATATGTACAGTCAAACCAAAATTTGTTCAGACACCTTGAACATTTCATTCATTAATACAGTTTATTCACTATAGTTTTAAAAAATGGTAATAAAATATGACAAGATCTCAAAGGTAAACTGTGTCAGAAAAAAATAATCTTAATTATGTCAGATAACACTTAAGCAAAACATGGTCAGGTCAAAGTGTCGGAATAATTTTTGGTTCAAAATTATTTTCAGTTTTACTGGAATTTTGTGGTATAATATGTCACAGTTTACTTTATTTTGCTATCCTTACTTACATAAATGAACTATAGTGTCCTGCACCCACTAGTAAAAATATATAAAAAATGTCTGAATAATTTTTGGTTTGACTGTATGTGTATACATTTATATTTAATTAATACATAATATTGAATATATTTATCAAAATAATATATTCTTTATAATTATTTTTATCAAAAATATTGTGCCAAAAAATTCTATAGAGCTAAGGCACTTTCACACCAAGGATGATAACTATAACAATAAAGATATAGTTCTAAAAATCATTCTAAATATAAATGAATAGCATAGTCCACACCACAACTATAACGATAACAGCACAAAGGAATTATATCATTGGAATCACTTTCAGAATGATTTTTTTTTCCAGCTGATGAATGATAAAAACACTGACAGCCAATCAGAATTCATCCTGCTTTAAAGAGCTTGATCATTTAAAGTGGGAGACGACAAAACTGTAGCACGTGCTTAAAATAAACAGATATTGTGCGTTGGTATTATATCATTATAGTTATCTTTGTAGTTATTGTTCTTGGTGTGAACGGCCTTTAGACTGAAGAAAAAACTTGCTATATCCAAGGTTTGTATTAGTATATACTTATCTATATATCCAATGTGCATAATGTAAGATAGATCTAAAGTAAATAATTACAAACATATGTATGTAACAAACAAATTTGTCTGGTGTTGACCAGATGCCAGATGTTGACCAGACAGTTTTGTTTTCATTATTTTGTAGTTATGCAGGCTTCTGTCCACATAGAGGCGTCATCGAGCTATCTTGAGTATACAATACAGACATTTTCTTGACTTAACATGTCTTTAGCTTTCAGTTTCATTTTATTGGCATGATAGTTTTACTGAAAAAAATAGCATAATTGTATAAAAATAAAATAAAAAATTAGGCATTTGAATAAAATAAACTTTCAGCAACACATTAATGAACATTTAACTAACTTTATAAATCTGTATTTATTTCTGCCATTTTCCCTCCTCAGATTCCATCAAAAAGCTTCATGATCAGAAATATGATATGGAGAAGGAGATTAAGGTTCTTCACCGTAAATTGCGGGTAAATTTCCCCTGTTTATGTGCTGTGTTTGCACTGTGTATATTAAGATTCTTATAGTAATTGTAATCTTAAAAATGGTTTGAAATTGCATTGTGGGATTGAATGAGTGCATACTATATCATCTATTATGGTTTCGGACACCACTACAAATGGCTGTCCCCTCAAATAGTGCCCTATTTAAGGGTATAGGGGGCGATTTCGGACACAGCCCATGATTCTCCAAATTAATTTAACTGACACCTGTCACTCACAGGAGGAATCAGCTGAGTGGCGTCAGTTCCAAGCTGATCTGCAAACGGCCGTTGTCATCGCCAACGACATCAAGACAGAAGCTCAGGAGGAGATTGGAGACCTACGGCGTCGCCTTCAGGAAGCTCAGGAGAAAAATGAGAAGATGAATAAAGAGCTGGATGAACTAAAGAGCAAGAAGTAAGAGATGTAATGTACATTTACAACCCAATGTTAATATGTTGTGACTAGGATGTTGACACAGGATGTGTTTATATGTGCAAATATTTGCATATGCTGTAGACTTGAGTGTCAGTGTGTGTCTTGTGCTACAGGCAGGAAGAGGAGCGTGGCCGTGTGTATAATTATATGAATGCCGTGGAGAGAGACCTGGCTGCGTTGAGGCAGGGGATGGGCCTGAGTCGACGTTCCTCCACTTCTTCTGAACCATCGCCCACTGTCAAAACACTCATCAAGAGCTTTGACAGCGCCTCACAAGGTTCACAAACACATGCAGATTATGCAGATAAATGCTCATATTTGGGGTTGTGTGGCCTAGTGTTTATAGATCTAACCTGGTAATTAAAAGTTTGTTGGTTGTTCGAACCCCACAAGAGCGAGTGACTGACCATTGTGCCCTTAGTTTTCTGAAGAGGTTTGTACTTGCAAGTGTTTTGCAGGTCACTTTTGATAAAGATAGGAAATTATAAATTAGCAATATGACATAGTAGCATGTGGGGGCTGCACCATATATTGAAATTAAATCGATATTGCAATATGATTTAGTGCAGGCTGCGATGAAATGTAATAAATATATGAGTTACCGGTTTGAGAGTGATGTGCAGTGTTTATACACCCGATGTTATGAGCTGTGGGCATATAAATGAACACAGTGCTGCATTTCACTTCATTTTTATTTGCCAGCAACCCTTCAAAATAAAAGCTTGATGGGTTACTCTTTGAAAATAAAGTATTGTAATTTTACAGTAAAATCAAATTATTTTTATCATGCATTTTTTTCTTTTACAGTACAATAGTATTATTATTATTATTATTACAATATATTTTACAAATTATTTTGTTTATTTTTATTAACATTATCATGATTAAATCATAATAATTATTACTTTATAGTACATATTATAGTACATATTTTTCAACACTAGAAGAAATTTGGTGTACAATTTACTTTGAATTTTCACTCAGAAATTGATTGTAAATTTCACAAATAATTACAAAGAAACAGCAAGTAACACATTGAATGAAATTTTGAAGTAGAAAGACTGAAATAGTATAGTAATATTAAAATGTTCTAGGAAAGAAAAAACGGTTTCATATATTCACATATATTTATATATATATATATTTAACAGTTAGTTCCTGATTGGTCAATAGCTGTGTTTTATTCACGATAAAACACGGCTATGTCCGCTTCACCCAAAGGTTCTGTTTATCACTACATAACACCCTTAGCAACCACTCTTAGCAACGTAAACTGTTTGTTCTCAATTGACATTGTTCATTGAAGCTTACTGTATTATGTAGAAGAGTAGTGTGAGAAAGAGATCGAGTGAACAAGTTTATTACCTGCATTCAGATTTAGCATTTTCTTTCAGGTCAGTGCTATGTTCATAATAAAAAAATGTGTTTATGTCCGCTGTAATATCTTGTCCTTTTAACAGTTAAGGGGTTTTCCCGTGACTGACAGCGCTAGTCAAAGCATTTGTCAGTTGCGTCTTGTTCCGTGTTCACAACAATTCAGTTTTTTCAATGTAAAAGTCTTCGCTACTGACTGACACACTCATAAAGTCTTTGCCACCATCTAATGGCGTAATAATGTAACTTCTGTTGCTGTTCACGGTCAGGGACTATTTTTTCCGGTGGAAGGAAGGCTTTTAGTGATTTTACTTCATGAAAGTTGCATTGATAAATATTTTTTGGCTTTAATATTTGTATTGTGTGGTAACCGTTTTATAAAAGCAACAAGGCACTCGAGGCTAGTGCTGTATCGTGAATAAGTCACAGCTGAAGGCCTCTTGTAACTTATTGCTTATTTATATATATATATATATAAGCATGCAAATATATGAAACCTTTTCTATTTCCTTTCACAAGTTGCATAAACTGTCTTTTTGTCCATCTGTCTCTCTGTACAGGTCCTGTTCCAGCCAGTCCGACTGCTGCTGCTGCTGTTGCTGTTGCTGTTGCTACTGCCATTTCCAGAACCCCTCTAAGTCCCAGTCCGATCAAAACCCCTCCAGCCGCTGCTGTCTCTCCTATACAGGTATAAACACTCAGGATTAATGAATGGATGGATATAGTCTTATAACCAAAACCTTAAATGACATGAGTAATTTTTATATCAGGTTATGAATATATTACAATAGTGTTATATATATCACAGTAAAGTTATTTTTGCTGGCTGTTCAACCCCCAAATGTTTTATATATTACATAATTATGTAATATTGTCTCTTTTTTTAACACTTATTTTATAATCTCCAAACAAAAAATAAGATTATCCATAATAAAATAATGTTAAAGTTTTACATTAGTGCAAAAACCTTATTTAACCTTTAAACTTTCAAACTTTTGGGTCAGTAATATTTTATATTTTAGAGAAAAGTCTCTTATTTTCACCAAGGCTGCATCTATTTGATAAAAAATACAGTAAATAGTAATATCGTAAAATGTTATTACAATTTAAAATAACATAAATTTTAATATATATATATTTTTAAATATAATTATTTTCAGCATCATTACTCCAGTATTCAGTGTTACATGACCCTTCAGAAATCATTCTAATATGCTAATTTGCTGCTTAAGTAACATTTCTTATTATGATCAGTGTTGAAAACAGTTGTGCTGCTTAATATTTTGTGAAAACTGTGATTTATTTTTTCATGATTCTTTGATGAATAGAAAGTTAAAAAGAACAGCATTTATTTTAAATAGAAATGTTTTGTAACATTATAAATGTCTTTACTGTCACTTTTAATCAGTTGAATACATCTTTGCTGAATAAAAGTATTTATTTCTTTAAAAAGAAATTCACCCTGAACTTTGAATGGTGGTGTATGTGTCATAAATATGACTAGATACATATGAAGCCATTGTATAATAACCTCATGTTAAAAGGTAAACAGACTTTGCCATGGGATAGATGTGTCCGTGTTTGATAGATGCATTAGGACGGATCTCTGATCACTCTAGCAGATGCCTGCATTCTTCTCTATAGGGATTTTTTTTTTGACCTAACACCCCTGTCTGTCAGATGAGATCTCCAGATCTGGTGTGTGTAGAGCTGGAGTGGGGCTTTCCTTCTTTTTCTCTCCGACCGTCCCCCGCGGATGTCCTTAGCCGTGTTGCTCTTTTTGAATAGGACACAGAAGTCTCCTCAAAATGTGCCAAAACAGGATGTTTTTGTAAGAACCAAAAAAAAACAGTTTGACGTACTTTGAGTGCAAAAAGTTTGAGGCACAGAGATTTTGTATGTTTATTTGTGGTGAATTTGAGTTTCAGAACATGATGTTCTATGGACATGAAATCAGGCAGCCTTAGGAAAAAGTTTGAACATCCAATTTTAGATAAAACAAGTGAAAAAAATCCTTGAAGGAGGACCAGAAAATCACATTTTTGTTGACTTGGCCAATCACATTTTTGACTTGGGCCAATGAAAATTCACCTCGCAATAGATCTTAGTCAGATTAGCTCCATATTGAAATTTTGACAGGAATGTTTAGTTTTAAAAGTTTTTAAAGTTGTGAGTTATGAAAATTACATGATCTGAGATCTTTATACAGTGTGTGGCACAGTTAAGACTGTACGTCTGTCCCTCACAGCCTCATTTTCATCTGTTAAATTCAATATGGTGTTTAACCTGACTAAGGTCTGTCACCCATAACATCATGGTGGAGAATTTTGCTTGGCAAGCTCAACTTCTCTAGTTCAATTTTGAGATCCATGATTGGTTATGTGGCTTTAGAATGTAATTGTAAAGATGCTCAAGTTCAGAGAAGGAGGCGGGAACTTTTAATCATCAAAATAAACAAAACCAACCAAAACAAGCGTCAGCCGCTCACGGATGACTGCTGCATATAAACATAATAAAACGCAAATCCCAAGCCTGGTCCTTTCTCATCTTCCACTGTCATCGTGCCTCCTTTTATCCTTCTGGAGCTCCTCTGTGGGACTCAAGACTGGTGTGTCGCACACGTGTCGCTCATTAACATTCACTCCACGAGGATCTCCGCCCGTTCTCATTCACGCCACAGAAATATTTAGTTTCCGATATCACATTTTAGGTTTGTAGTTTGATGTTGAGTTGATTATAGATTATATTGTGTAGATACTATAAAATAAACTCTCATCATGTGACCAAATAGGGAATTCAATATTTTCTTCATTAACTTATTTACTTTCCTAAAGGTAAAGAGTGTTAAAATTATGTCAGCATTCTTTCCAGCAGCCACCGGCAGAAATAATACTGGCACCAGAAATTTTTTTGTAACAACCCTGTCCCATAGGATCACAGAGAAATGAGAACAATAGATGTAACTTGCATAAGGTTTTTGAAATTGTCAATTGTGTTACACAAAGCGATAATGTTTTCCTGCAGACAACTAATGTTTTCTTGCTTAAGCACAATTGTATTTGTAAAATTGTGTTATTGGGCACAAGAAAGAGCCTTGAATTTTTCTAGAAATTATAATTACTGAGCATTTGTCTTTGCCATGGCAGTACTGTTTATCCAGTTAGGCTATGAAAAACAACAGTGCTTTAAAAACATCAATAATTCACACCTAACTGTATTGACCACCTGAGCTCTAACATAACATCATTGAATTTATTAAAGTTGTGCTGTGAGCTAGGGCTGGGTGATATATTGTATATTCATGCTATTTTCAAATACAGTTTTAATGCCTACAGACTGTCATGAGACTAGTCTTGCAATCCTTTCTTGTCTCATGAGTTACAATAGTGTCTGTGTTTTAAACTTAAGTAACAAAAAGGGCTTTTGAGTTAAGTTTGATTTATTTCTTTGAGTTGAAACTGTCCATTTCAAAGAATCACTTAAAAAAATATATTTATTTTTAAAGGGTTAGTACACCCAAAAATGAACATTTCTGTCATTAATTACTCCCCCTCATGTTGTTCCAAACCCGTAAGTCATTCACGCTGTAAACACAGTGCAGCACTTCTGGGTCCTATGTCAGAATGCCGACTCAGTATTGGCCAACGCTGTTCACGTGAGCAGCACGACGCATGCGTGTGATGCTGACGCAGGAGCCGGCCAATAATGAGCTCTGACGTAGAACCCGAAAGCGCTGCACTGTCTATACAACATAAACAGTGTAGGAGAATGACATGGAAGAGAAGAAATTGTTGAATAAAGTCGTTATTTTTGTTTGGTTTTTTGTGCACAAAAAGTATTCTCTTCACTTCATTACATTAAGATTGAACCACTGTAGTCACATGGATTATTTTAACGATGTCTTTACTACTTTTCTGGGCCTTGAAAGTGGTAATTAAGTAACACTTTATTTTGCAGTGCTGTAGTTACACGTTACTGCATGTACTTACTATAGTAATAACAGTAAATTATGCATAATTACAAGTAACTAACCCTAAACCAAACCCTAACTGTAACTCTATAGTAAGTACATGTAGTTAATTAATAGTACTCAGTACTTATTTAAGTAATTATTAATGTAACTACAGCACTGTAAAATAAAGTATAACCGGTAATTGCGTTTAAATCTATCAGAGGTCAGAAAGCTCTCAAGATTTCATCAAAAATTTTAATTTGTGTTCCAAAGATGAACGAAGGGTCTTACGGGTGTGGAACGACATGAGAGTGAATAATAAATGACAGAAATTTCATTTTTGGGTGAACTAACTTTTTAACTAAATTGGTGCATTCTGTCAGTGTTGCTATTGTGAACTAAACTATTTAAAACATTTTGCATTAAGCTGAAATAAAATATAAATATTAGAAAACGTTAACTTCAAAAACGTAAAAATTAGGAATGTTGCCTTGGCAAATAACTATAAAAAAAATAAGTTGAAGTAATAAAATTACTAAAATTGAAATAAAAATAAATTAAATCTAAATATTAAAAAAACTAATAATGTCAAAAGCACATAAATTGTTAGCTTGAAATGAAAACTGTAAAATATAAAAAATAATATCTAATTCAAAATATTAATGCATGTCTGCAGAGACCCTAAAGTGACACGGTGGTGGCAAAAAAAAAGAGAGAATATAGTGGCCTTATTATGTATATGTCCCTTCCCTAATTCACAGAGACACACCATCAGCTCAGCCAAACCTCTGTCATCAATGCTGGACAAGAGGCCGAGCTACACGGACCTGAGCATACCAGGTGGGCTGACGTTATTCACACTAGAAATCTAACTCCTTGATCTTTCAGTCTTCCCTAACACTGGTTTGATCTAGTTATTCAGAGGCAAACTCAGAGTTAAAGGTCATGTGTAATCGTGCTGTACCATTTCCCTCAGGCTTAACGTTTGCAGTTAATGACCAGAGATTGTGTGCCAAGCCTTGAGAAGGAAGCAGGATATTTATTTTAGAAGAGCACAAGCTTAGTCGTGCCACATAAAGCCTTTTATTCTTTTTCATGATTGTATATGTGATTTCATGTAATCCAATAGCAGACCACCTCATCCGGACCTCACCTGTAACGCGCCCCGGCTGCGGCCTCCAGAGGGTGGCAAACATGGACTTGAATAAATCCATATCGGGTATGATTAGACCTTGAGGACTCATTCTGCAACAACTAGTCAAGTACTCGACTATACAGTTACTCACTTAAAGGGATAGTTCACATAAAAATGAAAGTCTTTCATTATTTACTCACCCTACTGTTGTTCCAAACCCATAAGACTTTTGTTCATCTTTTGAACACAAATAAAGATATTTTTAATTCCTGTCCCTCCATTGAATATCTAGTCACACAAAACTCTGACGGTTCATAAAGTGATCATAAAAAAAATCCATATAAATCAAATGGTTTAATCCAAGATATTTGATCGCTTTATATGACGAAAAGATTTAATTTGGGCTTTTATTCACATATAAACATTGATCAGCGAACACAAACAGAAGCTCAACCGTACTTGCTTGGCACGTGAGAACAAACTTCATTGGTTCTTGCGGAAGCTCAAACGTGCTCCGTAACACATGAGAATGAACCTCATATTTTGTGATCTTTTTATGAACATTTTGTAGCGTCAGAGTTTTGGGTGAACATACTTTCAATGGAGGGACAGAAAGCTCTCAGATTTCATTAAAAATATCTTCATTTGTGTTCCGAAGATAAACGAAAGTCTTATGGATTTGGAATGACATGAGGGTGAGTTATCAATGACAGAATTTTTATTTCTGGATGAACTACCCTTTTAACAGGTATTCAAGGTATAATATTTATCATAATGTCCTTGTCAGTTTCTGGCAGAAGCAGCGATGAGTTAAAGAGAGATTTGTCGGTGACGGACACATCAATGTCAGTCATTGCGTTGGGCTCATCATCTCCCCAGCTTTCTATGTCTTCAAACTCGTCCTCCCCGACCGCCTCCGTCACGCCCACCACACGAGGACGTTTACGGTAAGAGGCGGACCTCCCTTGTTTGTCTGTTTGCCTCCATTTCTTTTATGTTCATCTCTGCTCTGGCTCTTCTTTTGTTGACTTTCTAAAAAACTCTTTCTCGCTGTCATGTTTGCCAGATGTCTCTCTGTTTCACACTCTATCTCTGTCTCTGTCTGCTCACTGCGGTGTTGACAGGCCAGTGTTTCGATAATGGATGTCATTCGTTTACCTGTCCTGAAACCTGACCGTGGGTCCACCGTGGCTTTTGAATAGGCCATTGGAAGAAGACGAATCATTCTGCACTTTCCTTTATTATCAGAGCATTTCCTTCTGGTCGTAGCATTAACTTCCTTGCTGGAAAAATCCAGCTAGAACCGACTTCTGATGGTAGCTGGTTTAACTCAAGTGCTGGCTGGTTGAAACTGGACCTTTGTGCATGGAGGAAAAATAGGAATATTTAATTATTTAAATATTTAATTTATAATATAATAGAATATTTATTTATTTATTTTTGTTATGTATATATTATAATTTATATTTTTGTTGTTATTATTTTTATATAGTGTCAATTAAATCCAAATCAAGTGAAAGGGTTGAAACTAGACATTTATCTTTGAGGAAAAAACGTTTTATTTTTCATTTGATCTTTTTTTATATTATTATTATTATTATATAGTGTCAAATCTGACCTAAAGATGGAGTCATTAAAGGTTGTGTGCCATTTATGTCAATGGGACATTGTCAATTTGCTAATTACTGCAAATTTTAAAATAATTATACATTTCTGTGTGCCTTTCTTTCATATTATAAACATTTATAATTGCTTCCTTCTTTGAGTCAGGTTATCTGTTTTTACAATACAGAATCATTGATCAATTTGTAAATCATTACAGTGCCAGAAAGATCTTAAGAAAGTTGGGGCATCTGTCAGGTCAATTTAGCTTGGTAGAATTTTCACTCAGAAAATTGAAGGATCATTTTTGCTAATAAAGTTGAGTGTAATACAAAGGAACTGTGCTGTTAAAGTGATTGATGTCTCTCCAGAGAGGAAAGGAAGGACCCTCTGTCTGCGTTAGCCAGGGAATATGGAGGATCCAAGAGGAACGCTCTGCTCAGGTGGTGCCAGAAGAAGACTGAGGGTTATCAGGTACATGTTGTTTTTGTATCTACATTTATTTGAGTCACTTGGGATATTAATAGTCATGCACAATATATATTGATGACCATACCGGTATGAGCTAATTTTAGCTTCTTTTTTAATATTGGTCTGATTAGGCAAATATTAGACGTGTTATTATAAAATAAGTAAATAAATAAATATCTGTGTTTATAAGATTGACCATCATATTGGTTGTCAGTCATAACATGAAATTATATATGTACCCCTATTAATAATATTCTGTATATTGGCTTGAGATGAACAAACAAAACTCTCTTTCACACACACACACACATGTTTGTTTTTGTGAAATGTGGGGACATTCCATAGGCGTAATGGTTTTTATACTGTACAAACCGTATTTTCTATCCCCCTACACTACCCCTAAACCTACCCATCACAGAAAAAAATCAGCATTTTTACATTTTTAATAAAACATTGTTTAGTATGTTTTTAAAGCTATTTTAAATATGAAGACTCATGAAATGTCCTAATATTTCATGTTTACGTCATAATACCAGTGTAATACCCATGTCATTATACAAATTTGTCCTCATAAATCACAAAAACACGTACACACACACACACACACTAACACAAAAGTGATGACCACAAATTGGAGAGAAGTGTATATGCACTACCATCCAAAAAGTTTGGGGTCAGTACGGATTTTATTTTATTTTATTTTATTTTTTTATCATATGATTCATTTATGATCTTTCTATTTATAAAAGAATCCTGAAAAAATGTATCAGTTTCAACAAAAATATTAAGTTGCACAACTGTTTTCAACATTCAAATGTTTCTTGAGCACCAGATCAGCATATTAGAATGATTTCTGAAGGATCGTGTGACACTAAAGAATGATGCTGAAAATTCAGCTTTGCCATTACAGGAATAAATTACATTTTAAAATGTATTAAAACAACAAAAGTTGTAATAATACTTCACAATATTACTGTTTTTACGGTATTTGATTAAATAAGTGCAGCCTTAGTGAGTATTAGAGACTTCTTTCAAAAACATGATGAATGCACGCACGCACGCACACACATACACACGCACACACACAGGTTTGTTTTGCTATCTTAGTGGGGACTCTCCATAGGCGTAATGGTTTTTATACTGTACAAACTGTATATTCTATCCCCCTACACTACCCCTACCCCTAAACCTAACCATCACAGGAAACATTCTGCATTTTTACATTTTCAAAAAAACATCATTTAGTATGTTTATTAATCCATTTCCCTGTAGGTGATCTCAGGTTTTTATTACATCGTGGGGACATTTGGTCCCCACGATGTAATATAAACAAGAACACACACACACACACACACAGGTTTGTTTGTAACACTACCCCTAAACCTACCCATCACAGAAAACATTCTGCATTTTTACATTTTTAATAAAACATTTAGTATTTTTTAAAAGCTATTTTAAATATGAGGACTCATGAATATGCTCATAAAACATGTTTACGTCGTAATACCAGTGTAATACCCATGTCATTATATAAATTTGTGTCCTCATAAATCATAAAAACAAGCATACACAGACACATACAGTGCCAAAGATTTTCACTTGTGAAATAGTGAGTGCTTCAAAATGCAATTTGATATAGGCCTTTACTTAAATTTTTTTGCTTTGTTCTGACCTTCTGGCACATTATAGTTTTCAAAACTCCAAACTTTGTTTATTAATTAGGCTTTGAAAGTATTCATGTGGTCTCAACCACATCTTGTTAAACAATAGAAATAGTTTCATTATTTCAATATAGCTTAAAATTCTTAAATTCACTTGCCAATTTCACAGTTATCAGCATTCAGGTATTCTTGTTTGAGTGTGTTTGTTTTTTTTTTAAGCAGAACGTGACCATGCATAATCCACAAATTTGTCTTTTATCACAATGACTCTTCGACCGTTAAGCATACAAATTGTTTACCATTCAGAGAGGGTTTTGGACCATGATGTTACCATGGTTTCCCTCAAGCCAGGAAGTGTGCTACATTTCTCCTGCTTCATGTCACAAACAGAAAACCTCTCAGCCAATCAGAGAACAGAACCCTTGTGGGCACAGATTTGTGATTTTGATGACCTTGTGATTTAAAGTTGTGTTTTTTATTTTTATTTGATAGATTCTGAAATTTGCAGTTTGGATTTTTTGTCCATTTTATCAAATACAACTTTCCCCTTTTCAGTTTTGGTAGTTATTTTGTCATTTTGACACCATACTACCATAACCCCACAGTCTCTGTCTCCTCTTTTTTTTTTTTCCTCATCTTTGTCTGTCTCTCTGTAAGTGTGCGTGTGATTGATGGTTATGTCCACTAGTGGATAAAAGCCATTTTTCACTACAACTCTAATGTGTTCATTACAAGCGGCCTGGCTTTACTTGGAGTGCACTTTTTGCAGAGAGCGTAGCGAGCGGGCTTCTGTTTCTCTGTTTTCAATGTGATTAGCCTAATGCTTTCTCCCCTGGGCCTTCCTGTTTTTGCACACAAGACCTCTTTTCATTAGCTGCTCACTTTGAACACTGGCACACAAACGAGAGAGGACACGGAAAGGATGTCTTGATGTCTTCGTAACCCTGTCTCTTCACACGGTTTTGTTGTGCTGACATTCGTTTGGCTGCAAACAACATGGCTGGAGTTTGTACACATAACTGGACATAACTGGCTACAATGGTATTTTTAAAGGGATAGTTCACCCAAAATTCTAGTTCCAAAAGTTGTTCTAAACCTGTATGAAGATCTGTAACACAAAAGAAGATATTTTGAAGAATGTCGGTAATGAAACAATTGATGGACCTCATTGACTTCCATAGTATAGAAAAAAATGTCAATGGAAGTCAATGAGGTCCATCAATTGTTTGATTACCGACATTCTTCAAAATATCTTATTTTGTGTTCAGCAGAAGAAAGAACTTCATGCAGGTTTAGATGAACTTGTAGGTGAGTAAATGATGACAGAATTTTTGGGTGAACTTTCGCTTTAAAGGTGCCCTCGAATGAAAAATTGAATTTACCTTGGCATAGTTGAATAACAAGAGTTCAGTACATGGAAATGACATACAGTGAGTCTCAAACTCCATTGTTTCCTCCTTCTTATATAAATCTCATTTGTTTAAAAGACCTCCGAAGAACAGGCGAATCTCAACATAACACCGACTGTTACGTAACAGTCGGGGTGTACGCCCCCGATATTTGCATATGCGAGCCCATGTTCCCAACATTATGAAAGGCATTAGACAAGGGCAGAACGTCTGGATCTGCACAGCTGAATCAACAGACTAGGTAAGCAAGCAAGGACAATAGCAAAAAATGGCAGATGGAGCAATAATAACTGACATGATTCATGATAACATGATATTTTTAGTGATATTTGTAAATTCTCTTTCTAAATGTTTCGTTAGCATGTTGCTAATGTACTGTTAAATGTGGTTAAAGTTACCATTGTTTTTTTACTGTATTCACGGAGACAAGAGCTGTCACTATTTTCATTTTTAAACACTTGCAGTCTGTATAATGCATAAACACAACGTCATTCTTTATAAATCTCTCCAACAGTGTAGCATTAGCCGTTAGCCACAGAGCATAGCCTCAAACTCATTCAGAATCAATGTAAACATCAAAATAAACACTGTACTTACGCGATTAGACATGCTGCATGACGAACACTTTGTAAAGATCCATTTTTAGCTGTTTGAACTTTTTTTATGTTGTTTAAGGCAAGCGCGAGCTCTGTGGGCGTGGAGCACGAGATTTAAAGGGCCACACACCCTGAATCGGCTCATTTATAATAATGCCCCAAAATAGGCAGTTAAAAAAATGAATGAAAAAAAATCTATGGGGTATTTTGAGCTGAAACTTCACATACACATTCAGGGGACACATTAGACTTATATTACATCTTTTAAAAAAAAATTCTTGGGCACCTTTAAGGAATCTACAGTAAAAGTGAAAACAAAACTGACCTTTATTTACTTCCTCAGTACATGTTCCTGGTCATATTGTATTTATGAAGTCAGTTACTCTCAAGTTCACACATGTGTTTTAGGAGAGTAACCAGAGGTGTAGTTCATCACTTGCATTTGACACTTACATTTAACCATTTTAATATATTTAAAAAAGTAATTTATACCTGTGATATCAAAGCTGAATTTTCAGCATCATTGCCCCAGTATTCAGTGTCACATGATCCTTCATAAATCATAATAATATGTTGATTTACTGCTCAAGAAATATTTCTTATTATTGTGCTGCTTAAAAAATATGTTAGAACCATGATAGTTTTTTTTCCAGGATTATTTAATATATAGAAAGTTCAAAAGGACAGAATTTATTTGAAATAGTAACCTTTTATAAATATCTTTACTGTCACTTTTGATAAATTAACCCAAGTTGTATAAATTAACCTAGATTAATAAATGTGGTAAAAGTACTTTCCATTGTTCATTGTTATCATTGTCATTATACCTAATGCAACTAATGTTAACAAATTTATCATTATGGTAAAGTTTTTTATTTATATTTTGATATTTAAATACAATGACGTTCATACATCTTTGAGTGTGGCTTAAATGTCCAGATCGTTTTTAGTGACACTATAATAACTAAAGCCAGTGTCTTTTTAAGTTGGTGGTCAGTGTGCTAGCACAGATCTCTGGATAAAAAGCAGAGCATCATTATCAGTGTGAGACCACTTTGGTGCTCCACAGACCTTGGTCTTTTCCTCCCTCTCAATCTCCTGCTGCTGTGGCCCCCTCTGATGAGCTCATCACTTCCTTCCAGTCCGCTCTCTATGGGTTACCAGAAAGTCGAGCGTGCTCTCTGCCAATTTACGCCATCCCTTAGCACGGTTACAGTGGCCTGCCACATCTGATAAAGCTTGTTACTCTTTCTTTACAATCTAGGATCCTTTTTTTCTAGAGGAAGTGGGTGATAGTGTAATCTGAAAGGGTGCTTTTGTTTCTTTTGGAAACTCTTGAATACACATCAGATGAATTGCAACGGGTGAACAAATATCAGTTCCAGTAAATTGCCACCGTACATACATTTCATTCTGGATTCCAGATATAACAAACAAGACAAAGGATTAAAAAACTGAAATAATACAAAAAAGCACTAGTTAGTGATACTTGCTAGACTTGCTTTATTGTAACTCTTTAACTTAATTATTGCACTTGCATTATCATTCAAAAGGGTTATTTTTTTAAAGTCTGTTATGTTCATCAAGGATGCAAAAATGCAGTAAAAATAGTAATGTTGAGAAATATTATTACAATTTAAAATAAAGGTTTTCTATTGGAATATTTTAAAATATAAGTTATTCCTGTGATCCAAAGCTGAATTTTCAGCATAATTACTCCAGTCTTTAGTGTCACATGATCCTTCACAAAAAATAATTTATTTTGTGCTCCAGAACACCAAACAGACATGTGCTTTGGCTCTTTTTTCTCAGGCTGCCCATTAAGGCTTTCTCAAGCCAACATCAAAGTTTGTTTACGAACTTTAGCTTCTAGTTCATATTGTTATCCATTTTGAAAATAGATGTGCTGCTTAATATTTTTGTGGATACTGTAATTCACTTCAGGATTCTTTGATGAATAGAAAGTTCAAAAGAACAGCATAATAGAAAGAAATAGAATTTTTTTGTAATAATGTAAAGGTCTCTGCTGTCACTTTTGATCAATTTAAAGGGTTAGTTCACCCCAAAATGAAAATTCTGTCATTAATTACTCACCTTCATGTCGTTCTACACCCCTAAGACCTTTGTTCATCTTCAGAACACAAATTAAGATATTTTTGATGAAATCCGATGGCTCAGTGAGGCCTCTATTGAGAGCAAAGCCACTGAACCTCTCAAGGTCCATAAAGGTACTAAAAACATATTTAAAACAGTTCATGTGAGTACAGTGGTTCAACCTTAATATTATAAAGCGAAGATAATGTGTGCCAAAAAAACTAAATATCGACTTTTCAACAATATCTAGTGATGGCCGATTTCAAAACACTGCTTCAGAGCTTTACGAATCGAATCAGTGGTTCGGAGCGCCAAAGTCACGTGATTTCAGCAGTTTAGCCGTTTGATAGGAGAACCGAATCACTAATTTGAAACAAAAGATTCATAAAGCTCAGTGTTTTGAAAATCATCCATCACGAGAGTTTTTTTGGCACACAAAAAGTATTCTCGTCGCTTTATCATATTAGGGTAGAACCACGGTACTCACATGAACTGTTTCAAATATGTCTTTAGTATCTTTCTGGACCTTGAGAGTTTCAGTGGCTTTGCTCTCAATAGTGGCCTCACTGAGCCATCTGATTTCATCAAAAATATCTTAATTTGTGTTCTGAAGATGACCGAAGGTCTTACGGGTGTAGAACGACATGAGGGCAATTAATAAATGACATTATATATTTCCTTGCTGAATAAAAGTATTAATTTCTTTAAAAAATATATAAATCTTATTGACTTTTGAACAGTAGTGAATATTATGTGAATGCAACACGTGAGAGCTGTAGATCTGAGAAGGAGAGCATTCGTTGTGCAAATGCTGACGCAAATAATGAACACAAACCCTCTTTCCCGGTCACAACAAAACCATAAATGGCCTGCAATCAGTCGAATGGCTTCTTCCGTGTATGGATTAAAGCATGTGTGAAGTATGTTGATGTAGATAAGCAGGGCTGTTGAACAAATACTTCAGCATGAGGCGAGACTGTCAGTCTGTGAATGTGTCATGAATGTGAATAAGTAGGTGAACGCTGGTCTCAGTGAATGTGAATACATTCGCCTGTGAATAAGTAAGTGAACGCTGATCTCTGAACAGCATGAAAGTAACTTTTTGTGGAAGTGTCTGAGAAAATAGTTGGTTGCATAACAGTTTACCCAGAATACATTTCAGTCATGTATATCCAAGTCTAACGACTTCTCGAACAAGAAAAAGATGATTTTGTCCTTTGGAAATTGATTGAATGGTTGTGGTTTGCTATTGCTGTGATGTCATGTGAGTGACAGGTTGTCCCGCCCTTGTGCCAGTAAACACAAAAGATGTTACTCCACGAGGAGGGGATGTTACTTTTGATTAAAGATTACGGGGGCACGTGAATTAAAAAAAAAAGATGTGCACAGATAAATAATTTATAATAAATACTGCAATATTCCATAAAAATCCATAAAAATATCTATTTTGATTTTAAACATTGTAAATTGTTCATTCTTAGTAATATGGTCTTATCGGTGGCTGAAAGCACTAATAAATATTTACTAAACAAACAATGTAATGCTTAAGTGTAATGTAACAAATGTAGCAAGATAAGGTTTTTGGTCAACATGCACTTTGTTGAATCTACACATCTCCAAATAAGGGAGGTGTGTTTTAACTGTATGAAAAGCAGTGTTTGCCAATGTTTCTGTAAACATTGAAAAAAGACATTATTTGTGACAAGATTTACAGTTATGGCTCTTAACTACAACCATAATGTCACAGGAACACCGAAAGATTCACTGCTTCATCAGTCCCTCTGAATCACGCACCCAATCCCCTCAGTTCATCTACTGAAATTGTAATTATTGATCTTTCTCTCCCCCTCCACACAAACACAGAACATTGACATCACCAACTTCAGCAGCAGCTGGAATGATGGGCTCGCTTTCTGTGCCATTCTTCACACCTATCTACCAGCACATATCCCTTACCACGAGCTCAGCAGCCAGGACAAGGTCTGTACGCGCGCACACATAAGATGGGTGAATTCAGGTCAGTTGGACCACTTTTGTCCTAATGTGGCCCAATTTTCCTGAATTCACTCTATATGTTGTGTTCTTCAATACCATTTTGCATAAAAAAGTCATTTATTGACATCAATTCTTCCTGGTTGTCTTTTGCAGAGGCGAAATTTCACTTTAGCCTTCCAGGCAGCAGAAAGCGTGGGAATTAAATCAACACTGGTGAGTTTAATATGAATGTCACAGCTAATTCAAATATGTATCATATTACAATGTCTCAACCTAATATATATTCAGAATCCTGAAGCAAATGTATAATAGTTACAACAAAAATATTAAGCAGCACAACTGTTATAACATTGATTATAATAATAAATGTTTTTGAGAACCAAATTAGCATATTAAAATGATTTCTGAAGGATCATGTGACACTGAAGATTGGAGTAATGATGGTGAAAATTCTGCTTTGTCATCACAGAAATAAATGACATTTTAAGCTATATTAAAATAGAAAACCTTTATTTTAAGTTGTAATAATATTTTACAATATTTCTCTTTTTATTGTGTCTTTGATCAAATAAATACAGCGTTTGTGAGTAGTTTTTAAATGTGTCTTTCTTATCAGAGGCATGTGTTCTCCATGTCTCCGGGTGCTTTTTTTTTAATCTTTCCTAATGAAATTCTGTTGTAAACAAATGAAATGATCTCCGTAAGCTACAAATCTGTCTTCTTTTGCTTTGAATTTCCCTCAACATTAGTAGATGTTTTCCAATTTTACCATCCTGTTAGTAAATACTAATTGCTTAGTGCAATTATGCAACTATGACATCACTTCCCCTTCTTATATTGAAAAAAAAAAAAAACTATGAAGACTTCATAAGCCTTAATGATTCTCTTGATTTATGATCTTTTGGCTGTTTTATTGTCATAGCCCGCTTGTTTACAGCTAACTTAGCCATTCCTCACAGGAATGTTATTAAAATGCATGTTGTTAATTTCAGTCATTCTTAAAGGGATAGTTGACCCAAAAATGAAAATTATCCCATGATTTATTCACCCTCAAGCCTAGGTGTATATGACTGTTTTCTTTCAGACAAACACAATCAGAGTTATATTAAAAAATATCCTTGCTCTTCCAAGATTTATAATGGTAGTGAATAGCGCTTCTGATTTTGAAGTCCAAAAAAGCACATCCATCCATCATAACCACTTATTACGGCGTTACGGCTGCGACGCGGCTACCGGAGCTGATCCGCGGCCATTCTAGTCAATGCTTGTGTTTACACCAGCCACACCACGGCACGTTTTAGAAGCGTCCCATAAGCGACTCATCGCGCCGCTTCGCTAAAGATAGGCGCCAAGTCTATTTTTGATGGATGCCGCATCCAAGCCGAGCAGCTCAAATACAAAATAAAGTCAAAATAGTCACCCTGTGTAAACTCACGCTCATATTTCACATCACTAGGAGGCCAGAAATTGACGACAGGAGATTCAAAGTTGAAAGACTTGATTATTCTTGTTGTCCATAACCGGACTTTTAAGTGTATTAACTTTGTCTGTAGGCTACAGCAATAAACACAAATAAAACCATTTAGCCATTAAAAACACAAAAAAACAAGGAAAACAATGTCGGGCAGGCAAATCTAGTGGTCTCGCAAATCCAGCCGCTTCACTTCTGAAATGCTTCTGGTGTGAGTTGACATTGCGTAGAGGACGGAACAAAACCTTGCCGGAGCCGTAACACCCCACAGACACATGCAGTGTAAACAAGGAGTAAAAGTAATCCATACAACTCCAGGGGGTTAAAGGCCTTCTGAAGCGAAGCGATAGGTTTTGTAAGAAAAATATCTCTGTTTAAAACTTTAAAAACTAAAATAACTAGCTTCTGGCAGACGGCCTACGCCAAAAGAGTAAGCAATGTATGACGTAGGATGTAGGAGTAGTGTAGACAGCTCTCATGGTTCAAACAAATCGGGCTATGCAACAAACTCAATCTCCTCTTCTCTTCTATCGAAATCCTACAACATTTCTATTTAAAAATTTTCGTTTTAGACTTCTAATTGGTGACCGGTGTTTTGTTTTTTTGCTCTATCCTCTGCGCTTCCACGTTCCTCATTGCATCCTGCGTCGGGTCAAGAGGTTACTCTTCCACCAAAAATCGATGCGTACAGTCATCTGCCGGAAGCTAGTTATTTTAGTTTATAAAGATTTTAATATGGATATTTTTCTTACAAAAACCCATCACTTTACTTCAGAAGGACTTTATTAACCTCCTGGAGCCGTATGGATTACTTTTATGATGGATGGAAGCACTTTTTTGAACTTAAAAATCGTGAGTGCCATTCACTACCATTATGAAGCTTGGAAGAGCCAGGATATTTTATAACTCGATTGTGTTTGTCTGAAAGAAGATAGTCATATACACCTAGAGTGGCTTAAAGGGGAGTAAATCAATTTTGGGTGAACTATCCCTTTAAGATGAATTTTCAAAGAAATATTCCTTCCACCCTGTTACGCCATTTCATTGCCATTAATTTTATATACATATATTCTTCCCAGCTGTTTGTTGTTTTGTCCTGTTTCAATGTTAAAAAATCTGAACCATTGTTGTTTTAGTTTTTATGGTTTCAACCTGTCATGCAGTCAACATATACTAAGAATTACCCAATTAAGTTTGTATTATGTAAATAGATGTGTAATAATATGACTATATTTAGCAGTTTTAGTGTTGAAAACTGTGACTGATAGCTGTGCTGTTTGCTCAACAAGCTGTGGCAAGATGCGTGTGTAACATCACATTTTTTTTTTCTTCATGGCAAATGCTCTTGCCTTCCCGTTTCTGACTCACTCTCTGTGTCTGACAGGACATTGGTGAAATGGTGCACACAGAAAGACCCGACTGGCAGAGTGTCATGACCTACGTGACGGCCATCTATAAGTATTTTGAGACCTGAGAATCTTCTTGAACAGGGCTGTATTGGCAGCTTACCTCAGTTCGCCTTGCTGCAAAATGCTACTTCCAAGATGCTACAAATTTCCCAGATGCCTTAGCTGTGCATGGGGGAAGCTTGTTAGACCCACACAACTCACAGTTCTCTCCCAATGTGTTTTCCCAGAATCCTCTATGGCTGCAGAAGCAGGCCAGATCCTACTAAGCTTCTCTGAGCGGCAATGCTTTTGAAGAGGAGTGGGACGTTGGCGAGATCATGAGCCAGCGACTTCCTTTTAATAACAATGCAACACGATTTAAAGTGTATTGTGCCGATGAATCAACAAAATCATATATCTTGGAAAACAGTTGCCTTTGAAAATTGCTGTTTTTTCAAAAGGATGCCCTCTTTATGCCAGTATTGTTCTTAGATTATCAGTATTTATTCCAAAGAGTGATGCCACAACAGGCTTCGCCCACAAAAATTTTGTTTTTTTGAATAAGCTCAAACCTGATTTATTTAGCCTTTTTTTCCTAATAAGTAAACCTTGTTTTGTTGCTATTATAATATTGTTTTCATACACTAAATGAAAGCTAATATGTGATTTGAAATGAAGCTGTTTGGCCAGAAAGCGTTTTTTTCCCTCAATGCTCATTCCAGCTGATCACTGAAAATGCTGCAAGAAGTTTTTTGTTTGAAATATCAGCACAAATGAAATGCATGGCTGCTTGTTTTCTATTTTACTGAATATTTTTCAGCATTTCAGTCCTTTGTCTACGCACTACTAATCCTTATTTGACACATAAAGCCAGCTGGGTTCTGGAAGCTTGCTGATTCAGATTGAGCTTGTCTTATGGGTGAAAAAGCACAAATACAAAAAGGCTGAATGTGTATTTACCTAAATGAAATGTGAAATAAGACGACTACAATCCATCCACACTGTCAGCTCATGGTTTACTCATGCTTTATATGCTATACGTCTGTCAAAGATAAGCCTCCGCACACAAAACCGAAGCCTTACATGGAAAAAGAATTGCCAAGAGCACAACTTTTGTTTTAGGTAAACTTGCTCTGCTGTCTTCAATGCACTGCTGTTTTAATATGTTTGTTTCATGGATCATTTGCCAATTCGAGACCTCTTTGAAGGGATCAAGTGTGTTGCAGCAAAGTTTGTGCCGCTAATGACAGCAGTTCAAAATGAATTTTATGTCAAGGGCAAGTCGTGTTTGTTGCAAAACTAACTTATTCTATTTACGCTACAGAGAGCTCTGTCGTGTTTTAAATGATAGATTCTGTTTATATGTGGAAATGTCATTGACACTGACATTGAATTTCCTAGAAAATGTCAGTAGTGACAAGGAGTATTTTTGTTTGGATCTTCTTGTGAGATGTAACCTCTGTTTTGCTCCCTAGTCACATGGAGTTTGATATGAACACTTTGATTTGAACAACATCACATATCTTGCTGTGCTGTTCTTTAAAACTTGCCATAATTCATATTTGTATAAATCCTGGATCGTATGCCTTGTTGACACTACAAATACCTTAATGTTTCACTATCAAGATTCTTAGAGCACTGTACGATAAGGGGAGGATTTTGGAAAAAAATAAGGTTTCCTGTAAGCAAGGTTTTGTGAGAACAATATTTGTGTGCACAAATACAGTTTGATATTTTCAAATGTGTTCAGTGTGTGTTGATTTATTTGTGTGAATGGGCTTTTGCATGGTTTTATAATGGGATTTAATGACAATAAAGTCTCATATTGATTGAAATATTTGTGGTAACCACACTGTAAAAAATTATTTTCATGATTTATCACAACATTTTTTCTTTTGTCAAATCAACTTAGATAATTCATATAGTTCAGATAACATAATATTTTGAGTTTCTGTTGATTAAATCAATCGCCTTCATTGTATTAACTAAAACTTTTTATTTTAATGAACTCAAAATTTTAAGGCAACCAGATAACTTACTTTTTTAAGTTAAACCAACAATTCTTTTTTACAGTGAGTGTTAAGGTAATCTAAAATTAGTAAAAAAATCTTTTTCTTTATTTGAAATAAAGCAGAAATTAAATTAAAATACAAATATCAGAAGAAAACCCTAAAAAATTAAACAAACATTAACTGAAATAAAGTACTAAAATGACAAAAACTCAATTGAAAATAAAGCTAAATAGAAATAACTAAAATATAACCCAATTCAAAATATTATTAATACTTTAATAGTATAAATAACACTGGTTGCAACTCTCTTCTCACACTATTTTCTTCTCAAATATCCCTCATGTTTATTTAAACATTATTGATATATTGATCTCATCTTGGTCCTTGGGGGGGTCATTCTGTCACTGGTTAACAATTACTTTTACGGTACATAAATTCAGTACATTTCCAGCTTGAGTAGGTTTAACCTTATAGATCCATAATGTTAAATCAAAGACACCATTCTGTAGACATGAGTTAAAGTTCTACAACACACACGACTGTTTTAAATTAACCTGGTAGTATTTAAATTACTCCAAGATCACATGATCTGAAAGTTTACAGTGGATGGTAATCAAGATTTTCTTCTTCTTCTTCTTCTTTTTAAATAGCCTACATCTTTTCCTGGAAGTCGTGCATGGCACTTAAGGGAAGGAACCGAAATGTGGAAAATAAATAAATAATCTAAACTATACCCTTGTCTTGTGGAAAGAAAGAATTGAGCCAGCAAAAAAAAAGGTCTATTTAAACAGCTGTACTCAAGAACTTCCTCCTTCTACGAAAATAACCGTTCATTTTCACACCGATTGTGTCTGGAACTCTGAGGAAAGTGTCTATTTGTGCCGAAGGTTTTTTTTTTGTCCAAGCATAAACAAGGCTGTAGTAAAGGCTGAGCAGGGAGGCTGTGATTTGATTTACTGAAGGGCCACAAAAAGTCTTCGGCTTATGTATTAGATCCAAAACATTAAGAAATGTCAGTGTGTGCTGCGTGCTTTAATGAAGTCCTTGGTGGGTGGACCTCAGCCTCTGGTTTGCTGATTACATACATTTATCTTCATGTGGCCCTGAGGTGAAGCAGGATGTTTCAGCTGTACGTGAGAAACCACACAACCTCACGGTACCCATCACAGGTCCCTCACTTCCTTATCCTCACGTTCACATCAGCTGGCCCATTGTGCTGGCTGAGTAGCTACGTACATTTCAAAGCGGGCTTACAAACGATAAATAACTGTTGCAAAGTAAAAAAAAATCTCACAGATCACTTTTTAAGCCTATATATATATAGTAAATGTGGTACATAAATCAAAACCGTACTCATTTAAATAAATAATTGTATTTGTTTTTTTTTTAATTATTGCTGTTTTATTTATTTATCTACTTATGCGCTGGCTAATGCCTTGACTTTTATTGTTGTAACTGCAGGAAATATGAAAAATGACAGTATGACAGTATGATGAAGAGGTTACCTCCCCAGATGTAGACGTAGTGAGGAAAACATCATGTTCAATGCAACCACGAAAACCAATCAGGAGTGCGTCTGTTTCTCTCACAGCGCGTGTCACTGTGAAAGCGCGCGCACTTGTCTGTGGCCACCACACATCTCCACGGAGCGTTGAGGGAAGCTGCTTCTCGCCTTTTCCTCGAGCAAACACGTTCAGAGTAGTCTGTAAGTGTACTTTGTCAGGGTGAGGAAAACGTGTGGAATTTACGTACATTCAGCAGTTTTGCGGTTGGACTTTCAGAAGCGATGAGATGCCAGCGGAGAGACCTACAACTCAGGTGCGCGGCGGAAACGCGCTCGTACACAGCCAAAGTGAGTAACGGAACGAAAGTGTTTTTACCATGTAAACAGTTTATAAATGTATTTGTTTACTAATAATGTTTGAGATCTAACTGAAAGTGTTGACTTTGGATTTAGATTAAGTGACTTTGTCAGTTTTGGAGACAAAGTGACACCTGTATTCTATGTATTCGTTATTTTTGATAACACGTCACGTATTTTGATAATAACGTCACGCATTGTTTTGCTAATTTTTTCTACTTTTTTTCTCAAGACAAGGAGTGACAGTAGTCTACTTTTGCAATTAGTTATCACAACTTAAAATTCATTTATTTATTTATTTTATTTTATTTATTTATTGAAATGTTCTTTCGACATAAACAACTTAAAACAATAAGTGTAGGCGTTGCCTTACATTTTTAAGTTTAATCAACTTGGATTTTTGAGTTGTCACACCAAAAAAAAAATGTTTAAGTTGTGATAACTAATTGCGTCAGTCATTTTTTACAGTGAACAGTCAGTGTGACAAGCTACTGTGCAAAAAACTACTTTTAATAGCATTTTTTCCTATTTTCTTTTATCTTTTACAAGTATTATGCCATGCATACACATTTTATGACCTCATATGGGCCTATTGAATCGTTTTGTTTTTTTTTTACATTTTGTCACACCTCATGGCCAAAAGCTGATTAAAGGGACAAAAATTAACACTTTAACTTTTAGATTATAATTAATACGATTCTTAATGATTTTAAGTAAGATTTTAAAGCTAAAATGTTAAAATAATAAATAAAAAAGTTCCTGTCAGCTACCTCTACATCTATTTATGGAATGATTTACAGAAAAGTGATGTAATTTACTATCTGTAAAAGGCACATCCTTCTCTAACAGTGGCAAGTTTAAAATAACTAGACTAAAATGAGAGAACTGTTAATGACAGGTTTTATATATGACAGATACATGCTTATCATAGTTCCCAAACCCTCAGCATCATTTCCTCTCACGCCAAACATGCTCGCTGAGCATCTGTTACAGTACTGAATACTGTACAATATTTCCACATTCCCACCCCTTTTTTAAATAAAGACGTGCTTGACGTGACTCATGAGGGACCTGGTGCATTCTTTTCAGTCCAGACATCATGTGCTTAATTTTAAGATACTTCATAACAGTTCAACAAGTTTCGGAAAGTACCTCGTCTTAATGCACAGGAAACGTTTTGTAGAACGGTGCTTGCTGAGGTAAAAGTTGGTAAAATGCAACATGATTCTAGACCTGTGCATTGGAAACAATTTGTCTTTTTTTTTTCACTTGAGAGAATCAACAGCCATACCTCAGTCACAAAAGCAAACCACAACACTAAACCCCAGAATTATTGACTGTGACTTTAATCATAGCATTTCTGTGCCTTATCAAACAGAGCTAAAAGATAAGAAATCTCAAAAAAAATAAAATAAAAGATAATGTGGTCTACCTTGGAAGGAATGCTGCAGTTACTCAATTCTTTCTAGATAGGCCTACACAAAACCACAATAAAGAGACCAAAAGAGTTAAAGGATAGCTAGATGATTTAATTACACATAGAGACAGACATTTTTAGATGAGCATACTGTATTTGAATAATTCAGACTGAGCATTATCAAATACTAAAGAAGTAGAGCTGAAACTTCTATAAAAAAATCTATTTCAAATAAATGCTGTTCTTTCATCAAAGGAATTCTATTCATCCTGGAAAAAAATATATCACTGTTTCCACAAAAATATTAAGTAGCACAACTTCAACATTGATACTGATAATAAAAGTTTTTCTGACAAAATATTTTTCTGTATTGAAATAAGTGTGGAAAACCTCATTTTTTAGCTTCATAAGGTAGTAAAAAAATAAAATAACGAAATATAACCAATAAATGTTATTATTTTGGGTCGGTACAGTTGCCTTAGAGCGTTAAAATATGCGGGTCAAATTGACCCGCGAACATCACGAATGTTATAGTAATTTTGTTTGTATATGTCAAAAAACACCAGCATGTTGAAACTTTGCATGCATGTTCATGATGATAAATGAGAAAAAGTCACAAAATTTCAAGAAAAAAAAAAGGTTTAATATTATTTCAGGTAGCTTGGAAAAATAAATGATAGGTAATTTTTACCATCTGTGGCTGACAAAATATTTTTCTGTATTGAAATAAGTGTGGAAAACCTAATTTTTTAGCTTCATAATGTAGTAAAAAAATAAAATAACAAAATATAACCAAGAAATGTTATTATTTTGGGTCGGTACAGTTGCCTTAGAGCGTTAAAATATGCGGGTCAAATTGACCCGCGAACATCACGAATGTTATAGTAATTTTGTTTGTATATGTCAAAAAACACCAGCATGTTGAAACTTTGCATGCATGTTTCATGATGATAAATGAGAAAAAGTCACAAAATATCAAGAAAAAAAACATAGGTTAACCAGTATTTCCAACAACTAGAAAATCTAAACGGGTCAAATTGACCCGCAACATAACACAAGGGTTAATCAAATAAATGCAAGCTGGGTACACTGTAAAAAATATATTTTCATGATTTAACAATTTTTTTCTTGTGTCAAATCAACTTCAATAATTAATGTGGTTCAGATAACATAATATTTTGAGTTTCTGTCAATTAAACCAATTATTGTATTAACTCAAAAATTTTATTACAGTGAACTCAGGAAACTTCCTTTTTTAAGTTAAACCAACAATTCTTTTTTACATTGTGAGCATAAGTGGCTTATTTCAAAAACACTTCAAAAATCTTACTGACCCCAAACTTTTGAATGTACGTTTGATTATGATATAAAAGAAATCACTACCAATAATTACCATTTATTCATTTAATAAAGGTGAAACTGATGCATTTCTAGTAGAAAGTCCATGTAACATGAAAGCAGAATCACATGAATGGGTACAAAAGAATACTTGTTCACGATTCTAAGCCAATAATAGCAAAGGCATTGCAAAGTTCAACTGTACACATCCTAGAAACTAATGGAGGAAGTGCTGACCAGGTCTTGTGATAAATAGAAGGCATGCACAAATATTTCATTCGTACTTGTGGAGTCTTTCTTAAAATAAAAGCTTATTGTTGGATTTGGTCTGTCTTCTTTTGCTGGAGACCTTCTGTTTGAGAGATGGATTGCTTTTGTGACCCAGAGATGTTGATCTTTTATTTTGCGATGTGATTGTTCTTTCTACAGGGTAAGAAGTCCCATTGAAGGTCTACCAGAGCTGCTTCATGCAATCTAGCATCTGTTTCCTTTCAATGAAAGGCTGAAGTGAGCTGGACCTAAGGGACAGGCTGGTGAACGGGGAAATCAAGATTTATGGAGGGGTGTCTCTGTTGACCCTGCAGTTACCACAGTGACCCCCAAAGTGGCTTAGCAGCTGATACCAGGTTCTTTCCTAGCCCCTCTTTCCCTTCAAAAAGAGAGATGTTTGGTTAGAGCAATGGTCGGATTGGCTTGTCCTCACACCTACTGCAGGAGCCATTGAGTGGCAGAGACCCACTGAGCAATTATCGGGAGCACAACTATGTGTGTCTCTGAGGATGTCCTTTCATATTGGTTGATGGAACCATGTCTTCTCTCGTCTACATTGTTCTTGAGCTGCTGATTGCGGTTTTGGCCGTGGCAGGGAACGTTCTGGTGTGCTGGGCCGTCTGCCTCAACAGCAATCTCCAGAGCATCACCAACTTCTTCGTAGTATCACTGGCCGTGGCGGACATCGCAGTGGGACTCCTGGCCATACCGTTTGCCGTCACCATCAGCACGGGCTTTTGCAGCCATTTTCATGGATGCCTCTTCATCGCCTGCTTTGTGCTGGTCCTCACGCAGAGCTCCATCTTCAGTTTGTTGGCCATTGCTGTGGATCGGTACATTGCCATCAAGATCCCATTGAGGTGAGTGAACGGTTGTGTCGTGAATTTCAGGTATGAGTTGAAGGCAAACTTTTAGTAAGAACAAGATTACTGATCACTTGGTTGCTTGAAAGAACAGACAGAGTCGCCCCATAGCAAGAACATAGACAAAGTTTCCTATTTCACATCACCAGTACATTCATAATTGGTTATTATTAATGGTAAAAATTTATCAAAACTTGTCTGCAATCTTGTCTGTTTGTCCAAATAATGGAAAATGGGGGCAGGGTTATTATAGTTAACAAAAACTAAAACTGAAACTAACACCTTTTTTTTTTTTTTAAATCGTTACTTTAAAAAATAAATGTTATAATAAACAAACTAAAAAAATAAATATAAATAAATTAAACAAAGTAGTTAACAAGATTACATTTCTCATTTTAATTTAGTTTCACGTTATGTACTACAATAACTAAAACTAAAATAAGAATTAATAAAAACTATAGACATTTAAAAACATTGAACATGGAAATTATGGAAGATTGTATAAAAAAAGATTGTAATAAAAGATAAAACCTCACAATGCGAGAAATAAATTGAATTGCGAGTTTACATGTTGCAATTCTGACTTCTTTTCTCAGAATTGCAAGATGTAATACAATTGCGAAAAAATAAAGTCAGAATTGCTTATTTTCTCAGAATTGTGAGATATAAACTCATAATTGCGAGTTATAAAGTTCAAATTCTGAGGGAAAAATATCTCACAATTCTGACTTTATAACTCGCAATTGCATGTTATAAAGTCAGAATTGCGATATAAACTCGTAATTCTGAGAAAAAAAGACAGAATTGTGAGATAAAAAGTCGCAATTACCTTTTTTTATTTTTTTGTTCAGTGGCGGAAACAAGCTTCCATATGAAAGATATAAAAAAAAAACATTGACAAAAACCCAATTAAATTACTAAAACTTTAACTAAAATTCAAATTCAAATGAAAACTGAAAATATAAATATTCAAAATATTCAAAATATTAATAAAAAACTATGAAAGTGTCTCAAAGATACTAAAATAACACTGGATAGGGATACAGTCCTTTTTTTATACTGCTTTGGAATGCAGACATACACAAAACCCAAATTAAATATATATTGTTCACTCAAAAATGAAAAGTCTATCATCATTTACTCATGGCATAGGGGCATAAAATATATTGAAAAATGTATATTCTAAATATCTTGTTTTGCATTCCACAGAGGAAAGATAGTTCATACAGGTTTAGAATGACATGAGAGGCATTGTGTGTTTGTTTGAGTGTTTTTATGTGTATTTAATAAAACATGTGTTTGCAGATATGTAATCTTATGTAATCTTTATTTATGTGAATTTTGCAAATGTTTTGATATGAGGTTAAAGGCTCCTAGACTGAGTGCCTTTTTCCTAATAATGACTTGATAATGGGCACAACATGCACTGTAATTCCCTCAAATACATGTAATTTCCCCTTTAATCACTCTTTCTCTGCTTACAGTGATTTTTGCAGTAAATAGGAGTCATGCAGCTTTACGCTGTTGACAAATGTTTCAAGAATAGTTCATTTCAGTAGAGCCAAATCAATAATCAATACTTAATCTGGCACCATGTTGTAATATAGTGACATACAAATGATGTTTTATTAACGTAGTTCGGGAGGAACAAGTCAAATAAGCTATCCAATTATCACATCATCTCAACCAGCTGTCAACAATCAGTAATCAACATATCTACCCAATCAGAATGAGTACAGGCATATATATATAACCACAGTCAACTCATCAATGAATCCTCGACAGTTTTCAGCATCCCTCCACCACCCTGTCTCCTCACACTCAAATACCAAGCTCAGAGCCCTCTCCCCGGACAGCACGCCAACTGCGTATACCATTTATTTTATCTGACTTATTTGTAAGTGTGAACTCGTAAAAAGGAGAAGCAAACAAGTCACACCCCACAGGAAGTAGAAATGGAATTTGATTTGAAATGACAGATTCATTTACTGAGTTTATCTATCAATCTATCAATCTTAATCTATCTGGCACACAACCCTGGTTGCTAGATGCTTTTTTTTTTTTTTTTAACAGGCCCAAGTCAGATATGACTCAGGTCCCTCCTTCAATGTAAGCCTAGGGGATTTTTCAGCCGTTTTATTGTCCGTTAGGTGTAAATCATAGGTCTGATCCTTTACAAAAATAATAGCACACGTCTACTCCACAAGCCACATGATTTGTGGTATCATTCATTGTATGTAGCACAAACAGTGAGGGAGTTTAATACTGAGGTTAAGGGTTTCTCGGAATAAATAGTGTATATGCACACTTTAATTAGTGATTAAAGTATTTATCATAAAGAGTTATACTTATTTTAGTATTTTTTACTACTAATTATATCTTGGTCCAATGATATAAACTTAATTAACTGAAGATGTAAAAGTGTCTGGTATTAAACCTGGGACGTTTTGCACTCCAGTTGAACATCGTAATTATTATTCTTAAACCCTCTGGCCCAGCAGTTCTCAGCAGCACTTTTCGGAAGCTGAAAGGTGTGGGACTTTACCACCTGCCTGCATACAGGGTGTGATGCACATGTCTGCTCATGGTGTAGATTGAGCTGCCCAAAGCGTTGTAAGAGAACAGCAGTGACAGCAAAAGCCTGTGCAAGTGTTGATTACATAAGGTCTGCCGGCTTCCAGTCTCTGTGTGTGTGTGAATGAGGTACCAGTAGTACTGGAGCCCAGTAAGTCCTCTGGGTTTAATGAAACAGCCACTGTTGTTCTGGATGGGCCTGATATAAGCCCAAGGATTTTTGGAACAATTGACATTTGACCACCGTTTCCAACTGTTGCCCTTGGCAAAGGAAACATGTAGCAGGGCTGTCTGTGTGACGGGATGTTTGAAATGCGTAGCGGCTGTGGATTTTGCACAGCTGTATTCCAAACTGTTTGTAAACTGATGCTTATATGGTTGCTGATATGCTTTGTATAATTTATTTTAGTTTCAAGTTTTTTAACCAGGGGTCTGCGGGGTCTCAATATAGTAGCATTCTTAATAAAACATGTTTTAATGTGTTACCATGAATTTTTTTTTATTTGGCTGGGAGGGGGTTTCTGGTAGGTATAAAAAAACAAAAAACAAATGAGGTTTGGTTGCACTAACAGTTTTCACATGCATACTTCTGCCTAAGAGGACAGAACACCATACCGATTAAATAGTCTACCCTGACAGAGTTCCCTCCCTAAAAAACTGCTATTAAATCTACAGCACAACTGGTGAAGTCCAACTCTCGAACGAATGACTCTCATGAGCTGGTTCTTTTCAGTGAATCAAACAAACAGTGCAACCAGCCCGACTCATGAACAAATTACTCTTATAAGCCAGTTTCTTTTAGTGAATCAAAAACATACAGCGTAACCAGTGTATAGTCTGGCTCTTGAATGAATTTCATGTGAAAAACCCAAATAAACAGTGCAACCAGTGTAGACCAACTCGCAAACAAATGACTTTTGAGCTGGTTCTTCTTAGAGATTCTAAAAACCTACAATGCAATCAGTTTAATCCAACTCTTGAAAGAATGACTCTTCTGATTTAGTTCTTTTTAGTGAATAAAAAGCATATAGCGCAACCAGTGTAGTATGACTCGCGAACGAATGACTCTTACGAGTCGTTTCTTTTTAGAATCAAAAATATACAGGGCAAACACATGCAAGTTAGAAGTTAAAGTGATAGTTCACCCAAAAATGAATATTTCCCCATGATTTACTTACCTTCAAGCCATCCAAGTTGTATATGACTATCTTCTTTCAGATGAATACAGTCGGAGATATATTTAAATATATCCTGTCTCTTCCAAGCTATATAATAGCAGTGAATGGGGGGCCTGTTTTGAAGCCAAAAAAATCCATCCATCATAAAAGTACTTCACAAGGCTCCGGGGGGTTCATAAAGGCCTTCTGAATCGAAGCGATGGGTTTTTGTAAGAAAAATATCCATATTTAAATCTTTATAAACTAAAATAACTAGATTCTGGCAGACGACCGCATACTGTGCAGGTCGACTTGCGCAACAAGCGTAACCCCTGACGCGAAGTATGGATATAGGAGTATCGTAAGCTTCTGTCTGCCGGAAGCTAGTTATTAGAGTTAATAAAGTTTTAAATATGGATATTTTTTTACAAAAACCCATCGCTTCGCTTCAGAAGGCCTTTATTAATTCCCCAGAGTTGTGTGAAGTACTTTTACGATGGATGGATGCACTTTTTTTGCTTCAAAATTGGGCCCCACTCACTGCCATTATAAAGCTTGGAAGAGCCAGAATATTTTTTAAATATATCTCCGATTGTGTTTGTCTGAAAGAAGATTAGCATGGCTTGAGGGTGAGTAAATCATGGGATCATTTAAATTTTGGGGTGAAATGGATTGCATTTTTGCCACCTCTCAAAGTACTGTGAAAAGTTTGTAATAATCTTTTGCAGTTGAAACCCCCTGATTTAATTGAACAATTTAAGTCTTATTGTTTTCTAATTATATCACTGAAAAGATTAAGTTTTCAGCCTCATTGAAAGTTGTACAAAAACAAAGCCTGTTAGTATTATTTTAAGACTAGGCACAATACAGGTGAAATATATGCTTCTTATTAGCACATATCCTGGTATTTTCCACTTTGGCAGCAATTACCAGGACTTAACACCTAAACAATAGACATTTCCCAGGAGCAAAGTCAGTGCATGCTTGTGTGGATTTGGGAAAAAAATCCCATACCCTTTTCCAGCCCTGACAGTGAACAATACAGAACAATACAGCCCACTTCAGGATGGGCTTCAGGAAACATCAACATATTGTTTGAGGAAGATAGAGTTGTAATATATGATCAAATTTGGCATGCTTATCACCATAGTGCTTCATAGCATACTTCCTTCCAAAATTGCTGTTTCATGTCTGTTTTTGTTTTGTTTCGCTAAGGTACAACAGCCTTGTCACAGGCCAAAGAGCCAAAGGCATCATTGCGGTATGCTGGATACTTTCAGTGGTCATCGGCTTGACCCCCATGCTGGGCTGGAACAGTGGCATCGCCGCAGACACCAACAGCTCCTGTCCTCAAGGTATGACGGAGTGCCTGTTCGAGAAGGTGGTCACCATGGCTTACATGGTTTACTTTAACTTTTTCGGCTGCGTCTTGATTCCACTATTTGCTATGCTGGCCATTTACGCACGGATCTTCATGGCTGCCCGTCGCCAGCTCAGACAGATGGAGCAGAAGCTAGTGCACATGCACGGACATACCCACGGGGAGGGATCCTCATCCCGGTCCACACTGCAAAGGGAGGTCCACGCCGCCAAATCCTTGGCTATCATCGTGGGCCTCTTTGCTATTTGTTGGCTCCCGTTGCACATCATCAACTGCTTCACATTGTTCTGCCCTCAGTGTGATCGACCTCAGGACTGGGTCATGTACCTGGCCATCATGCTTTCACATGCTAATTCAGTAGTGAACCCGTTTATATACGCCTACCGAATACGTGACTTCAGGCACACCTTCCGAAGGATCATCCGTCAGCACTTCCTGTGGCATGCAAACAGACTGGCTATTGGTAACAGCAATGGAGGTATGGCTGCTTCTTCTGCTGCGGTCAGTGTGATTGAGACTTCTTGTACGATGTCCAATGGCTTTGTGCTGGATCCCAATCCCATTCGAGGCATGAATTCTTGCGATGAAATTACAAAGCAAATGCCTGCAAAAATCAGGCCAAATACGGAATTCCAAGACTTAGGATACAGTTTAAATGGAGCTTTAAATGGAGCCAGTTCGACACAGATTTTTTCATTACATACCAGGGAGGAAGTTCCCTCCATCAGAGACCATGTAGAAATCATGACGGTAAAAGACTGCAGTGCTATTACTAATGTGCATGTTAGATGTCTGGTGCCCATAAGGACAAGCAACTCATCCGATCTTGCAGAAGTGTCATGACACACGCTTCCATTACGCAACAAGTTAAATACCGAAATGAGGCTTGTTTCGTTTTTCTCGAGGCAACCACTGATTTGAGCTGTCGTGCAAGTGAGGGTGACTTCATTTACAGTACTATCCAGGCCAGGGTCAGGAAAGATAAAGCTATGAGAGGATCACATAGCTCCTGTGGGAACCCTCACTGCACAAATTCCAGGAATTTTTACTTGTCTTTGCAGTCAAACACCCCTGATGGTGTTTCCAGATTTTCTGACCTCATAAAGAACTGGTTTGCTGACATTGTAGAGCATATTAAAAGCAATTCTAAGGGGCTTTATTAAAAGAGCATTGTTCCCAGTCAAAGTGGGAGAGGCCTAATGGATTAAATCAATATTCTGGGGAATTCAGATAAACCTTTTATGACCGTGCCATAAACTACCTTGATGTGTGGCACGTTTTAAAGAAGTATCATGTTTCTGTGCTTTATAAGAAGTATGTCCAAACTGAGAACTTGTACCATTAATACACTTTCCAGAACCTCTGTAGCGCTTTAAAGCATAGGGCTGCATGATTTTGTGAAACAAATCTAATTGCAATTTTTAATTGTGATTGCGATTTAAAATGTGATTTGAAAAAAGCTCCACGTTTGCTGTGCGTGCTTGTTTGTAGGGCTGCACAATTTGTCCAGAAATTTTCTGATTATATATTAAAATGACTATAAAATAATTTATCATTATTATTACTTAAATTAAAAAATAAGAAATTTTACTACTATAATATTTCACTGTAAAATAAAAAAATCACGTATTTAAGAAAAATGATGTAATAATAATAATTCCAAATGCACGTTGTTATTTTTTTTTGCTGTGAACCGAGCCACTCTGAGACACTGAAAACAGCACATCATGAGCTGTTAGCTTGTAAAAGAACATTCTGAAACATGCAGCACACATTTGTCAATAAAGGTCCAGTGTGTAATATTTAGGAGGATCTATTCACAGAAATGCAATATAATATACATAACTATGTTTTCAGTGGTGTATAAAGACCTTACATAATGAACCGTTATGTTTTTATTTCCTTAGAATTAGGGCTGCACGATTAATCGCAATTAAACTGCACGCGATTTGGCAAAGGCTGCGATTATTTTATGCGCAGCTTGTCAGATCTGTACGGCTCAGTGATCAGTAGTAAATGCTTCTCCATCTGAAAGCCAGAGGGTGCTCTTGCGCAGAAACTCCCAAATATGCTCTGCCGCAGAAGTAGATAACACATGTCATTCCTGGAAATCCCTATGGGCATCATACTATTGCTGTAGCTGAATAAACAGAAGATTGAAACTAATAAACAAACGACTGCCTTATTCTGTGTAAGAAGCCACATCATCTCATAGAAGGATGCTCAACTGTCGTTATGAAGTGAGTTTGGAGTAAAGACATGTTATTAAATGTTGTCTTTTGTTGGACAAGATGTACATAAATGCTTCTCATGTCTGGAAAGATGTCTGACGCGTGTTGCTTTTTCAAATGTACATTATAAGTGACTCAAACTCGCAGTGCTTTCAGATGGATTAGCATTTAGAGCCATACTTCACTGACAAGCTGCGCGTCAAAAATAATAATTGCAGCCTTTTCAAATTCATAATTGCACTAAGAATCACGTTTAAGCGTGATTTCAATGTTATTTTTTCTAGTCATGCAGCCCTATGTAGAATGAGCCATGAGTCCCCTTCCATCGAATTCGCAATTTTGTTTCCACAGTAGCCCTAACCGGACAAACTGCTCTACAGAGCGTGTTTGCTTGACTGTGTCTTGTATCCTGTGTTGGCCACCGTAGCTTCTCTATGTGTTTCGAAAGGGAGGGATTAGTGGTGGACTCATGGGTTGGTTGCAGTTAGCAACCTCACCACTAGATGCCGCAAAAAAAGGGTTACACGCTGAACCTTTAAATTGCAGCATTTGCATCGCACTAAGTGATATTGTGATTTCTGTTCAATTTCTATTAATTGTGCAGCCCTATTTAAACATGACCAAACTGAATTATACTCTACTGATTGTAAGCATGTGTTAATATTTAAGGAAATGTACTAAATAAAACAAAGCTATAACCAAATTTGCACAAATAGAGTGTTATGTATGATGTACACTCTCAGAAAAAAGGTTCAAGTTGTTACTGGGGCGGCACCCAGATACAAAAAGTGCAAAAAGCTAAAAGGTACATATTAGTACCTAAATGATACATATTAGTACCTGTAACACAGTTCGTAAATACGGGAAGAAGGAGGCGGGAACCGGCGAACGTTTAACAGAACTTTAATTCAAAATAAACAGAACAAAACGAAAGTAATGCCGGCAGACCCTCGCGGACGTCTGCCGGCCACACAAACATAATAAAACACAACATAAAGTCCAGGCCTGGTCCTCTCTCGTCTTTAACTGTCGTCGCTCCTCCTTTTATGCTTCCGGAGCTCCTCCGTGAGAGACTCAAGGCCGGTGCGCCTCACAGGTGACGATCATTAACACTCGCGTCACCGGCCTCGCGCCGTTCCCTCACGGCTCTCGCCCGCCCTGCTCGCCACAGTACCTTTTGAAAGGGAATTGCCCTAGTGACATCTGTTGCACCTTAGGGTTCAACCCCAGTGACAACCTATTTTTACTGAGAGTGCATAAAACCTTGTGTGTTGATTAGAATCAAATGCAGACATTCATTATGATAAGAGTTTAAGCCATACACTGTCTGTGCACCATCAACTGGACTTCTTCATGCTTTATAAAGTGGACTTTGGTTCCAAATTTCCCAGAAAATTGCAAGTATAAACACTAGTGATTCACAAATAGTATATTAATTGAGCAGTCATCTGTGATAGATTTATTTATTTTTCAACACAATATAATGATTAGGGATCATAAAATTCTCAGAGGATGTAGGACAGTGGTGTATAATCCTCTCTTGCGACATGCATACAAACACAATCGTGGACTACTACACAGACCAGCTATGATTGTATTTACAGAGAGACTGCTGACGCCAGCAGCCGGCCTAATGCAATGGAAATCAAATGAAGGGGCATTTGATGATCCCTTAAAATGTACCATTACACTTCCCTTTTCCTCATTAAAAAGCTTTAGAGTGGGAAAGATCTGCACTACATGATACATGTATTTGGCACATGGGAGTTGACATTTTTAGGTGTTGTGGTGTGTAACGGTCCATTAGGAGCGAGTATTGAGTGACCATTCATAAAAATGGAACAAGTGAGCTAGACTTCCCAGAATAAAAAAACAAAAAAAACAAATTATAACTTTGATCAATATAGCCTCTGTATTTGGCTTACGCTGAATGATCATAGACATGGGTAGTCGATACATTTACATTTGTTATAAATCAGCAGACATATTTGAAAATAGCACATATTTTCAAATTTACATATGTATGGGTGAATATGCACATACATATATAAATATTTTTTTTTCTATTTTAATATATTAAAATAATATATATTTTTTCCTGTGATGGCAAAATTTTATATTTGGTGAGTGAATAATAATATTATTAATAAAAATATTTATTATTAATAAGTGAATAATTTATATATATATACACAGGTCCGTCTCAAAAAATTAGCATATTGTGATAAAGTTCATTATTTTCCATAATGTAATGATAAAAATTAAACTGTCATATATTTTAGATTCATTGCACACCAACTGAAATATTTCAGGTCTTTTATTGTTTTAATACTGATGATTTTGGCATACAGCTCATGAAAACCCAAAATTCCTATCTCAAAAAATTAGCATAT